>JAZDUA010000806.1:0-337500 GCA_038098605.1 Gryllus longicercus
CTATAAATCCACCATCAATTAGTAAAATAAACCGAAAATACAGATTTATTACAAACATGTAAGAAATAAATTATTTTGCAAAAACAAATAAATGCGGAAAGGATAGAATACAAATACGACCAACCGGGAACGACAACCCTGAAGAGATAAGTTGGAGCTCTCTGCTCCCATGGTAGAGAAACAGGCTGCAGACACATACTACGTGCAATGTTTGGAAACAAAGAGGACCTAATCTTCGATACATGCCCTGTTGGATTCTGAGGGTGCAGTGTACTTGAACGATTGTAAAAAATAACAGAGATACTAAATTTGATTCCTCCGTGGGTGGCAACAATAACAAACAACAACCAGTGGCAACTGTAGAAAATGGGCCAAACTTTCACCTGGAGGGCCCTTGAGGGTTTCGCGAAAATCTCATGCGGTTCCGTAGGGGATCGCGGACCTCGTTACAGAAAACACGTTACTCACAATAAAGGAAATTTTGAAATAAAAAAATTAAATACAGTATTAAATAAATGAACTTGTTTTATGCTATTCACTATAATGAAATTATGTGGAAATTTGATTGCAACCCCTTTTCCTTTGTCAGGTTACCTCTAGTTTTTATGTAAATATGCAGATAAAATATGCACTTTTGTGGGATTTTTAAAACGCCACCAGCACAAAATCTCGTAAGATGATACTGCTGGATTAATAATTTCATCTCAGTCCTGCAACAAACAGTTTTCAGGCGAAAAATGTAGAATTTTGTAGATTATGCTATGAAGATAACAAAAGGGGCATATACAACCCACAAAACGTTTTGCTGCAACTCACGTTACCATTGTGCATAATTCCAAATCGTTACGGTTTTGGAGGTTTACGTTTTAGGGTATCCAATTCCTTAGCAGGATGGCCACACAGGTGCTGAATCTCGAAAACTATATGTACACTTAAACTGACCATTTATCATTGATTGATTGCACTTTTTGTTTGTCTAAAAAAATTGTTAGTAGTATTAAAATACTTACACATACATAACGGGTTCTGTTTAAGATATATTAATATATACGATAATAATTAAGAAAATGAATGATTATATTCGTGAGTTTTCTTCTCATAAACAAAAAGGACATTTCTAAAATTCTTTTATCATCTATTAAATCTCGTGATATGCTTCTTAATTGCTTGAAAAGTACATCACTTTTTATTTCTATCTACATAGTGATTTCAAGCAGTTAGGGATTAGTTATCGGAGTTATCACGGAGATCATGTAGTAGACATTTCACCTCCAGTGTAGTCATCTGAAGGAAAGGGGGCAGTTAGACATATAATTACTAGAGTTTGTTCAAGTATATTTCTTCAACTTTACATTAACCATTGTGATGAAGATAATATATATTCATTCATACTGATCTGATAAAATTGCTTCACCAAGCCTACACTATTATCTGCCACGTAGATTACAGAAGTTGAAGCTGTTTTCTCTTGCATGTTTTCAATAACAAGTGCCAAACGAAAAATAAACCTCTTTAGTAAAAGTATCATGTCGTTTGTTATTTCATCCTTGGTGCAGCATTCTTCTTTTTCAAACAACACTGATGCCCAGCAAAGGCGTAGGCCTGCTCAGTTGCATCTCGGTGGATCAATGGTTTCAATAAAGAGTGGTTTCACGAAACAAGATGCAATTTATTCGGGCGGCGGCGCAGCGGACGGCCACACCCCTCTCGTGCGCGCTCCTTCGCAGCTTTAATGTATTCGCGCCGCCTTCCGCATCCGGCGAATTACGGCCCTCGGCCGCGCGGCCCAATTACAAGGCCCCCGGCGGCCCATTTTCGCCAAGGCCCTGCGCCGTTCACATCGCCGACAGGCGAGACGCGACCTGAGCAATCTCAGCCCAGTTCGAACTTCAAAACTAGAAGCCGGACCCGGTGGCCGAGATCGCAAAGGCAGATCGCAAAGGCAGTAGTGCCGTAGCGATCCCGGACCGAAGGATGGCGTGTTCGAGTCCCGCCTCGGTTGTATTGTGTTCGTCCTTTCACCCCCTATCATCATCATATCGTATCATCCTCACAGTTACCATACCGTTACACGCAATAGTGGTCGCTAATGACCTAGTAGTTGAGGCAACCTTAAAAACAACAACAAAAGCAACTAAGAAACTGTGGGAAATATTGATGGATAATGAAGAGTCATATTCCAGAATTTTGGTCGTTACAACCACTAAACCGGGAGAGGTGGCTCAGGGCATCACCTATGCCACCGCAGTGCCTCTGACTGGGAGGTCCTACGTTCGAGTTCCGATTATAACAAGATTTTGAGCTTAGTCGAGTTCTGTTGATATCTGGAGGAGAATTCCAGTGGTCGGCTGCTCTGATCGGTAGTTTTCCGTGTTGTTTCTGATCAGTACCAGGTGTATGCCGGAGATGTACCCAAACAAACGGGCCACGGACCGTGCGCGAGCACTAAACTACCAACATGCCGGGAGACCGCTAGGGAGCCTAGAGCTTGCCCCGGGTGGGGCGGTGCCTTGTTGGTGGGAGATACCAGGTTGGGGGAAACCGCGGCATCATACCGCGGGGCATGATCGCTATCAACTCTCGCGATAAAACATGCACTATACTAACGGGGCCTAAAGATCTTAGCTTTTGTCGCTCCCGGAATCACTAATAAACCAATCAAAAATCAACCACTAATCATGTATTATCCATTTTGGGTAGATATAGTTAATGTAATTTATAATTGTTAAACAATTTTATTTTGTATCTTTTGATGATTTAGAACTCTTTTGACAGTGTACGTAGTTCCATGGTGCTGGAGCTGATGAGAAAAGCTGAATATTGTTGATATGCTGACTGAACTTAGGATGAGCTTCCGCTAAAGAAACGTACGAACTGTATATTTTCAAAAAATAATCTTGAGAAATGTTATTATGGTGCTGAAAGCAGATACATATATTTTTCAATATTGCTCAATGAATCATTTTTCAACACTGCCGTTATGAAGATATTATATAATTTCATAAACTGGTCGTACATGCCCAGGAATGATGGCAATTTCACGTGTTGTAAGCTTCTCATAGGATTTGGCTTACTGACATGTAGTTTTTCTGAAAATTGGCTAATTCAGAAAGACATCGGCTTTTAAAATTCATGTATCTGCTTTCTAAAGTCTCAAACGAGGCGGATAAGTCATCTAAACCCTCTTGTTGAAAAGCTTCATCAACTGTAAATCTGATATCCTTCCACAACTCTCCACCCCTGTCCAACTAACATTCTACGTTTGGTCTGCTACGATCTGACAGAGAATTTAGATTCTCTTCGATTCTCGTCAACGGTGAATCTAACCAATGCCATTTCGAAAAACAATATGCAGTCTTTTAACAGGCATTTTGCGCTAGCAATTAATGAAATGCTTATGCTATTTATCTGTACACAAAACATTGGTTTGTGGCTTCTTTAAGAAAAAATATGAAGATGTTTGGAAGCTCCACTATTAGACTATGCACATAAACTAAACACAGCTGTTACAATGATTACTCTAGCTTTCTAATAATTGCATGGACAAAATTTGCTTATTCTCAATTGAAGCACAATTAGGAGTGTAGCCGAATGTAAGTCATGAGAAGTAAGAATAGTGTAATGTGAGATGTATAAACTGGGGTCAATTATATCATAGGATTCATTTCCCTTAATACGAAATCGGAGATTACCGGAAACAATGAGACAATGAAAGTTGAGACCATAAGGCACAATTCGTTCGGACTTTCCTAGTACTATTTCAAATTCCTTTCCTTCAGGTTGAGAATTTCAGTCTGCTATTGGGTTACTGACAAGTGTACATTACAGCAACACGACCTATTCTTTCCGCCAAGCTCTTTTTGGAAAAATTAAAAACGAATCAGCAAGTCTGCCCTGTCTAAGAATCTTACAATTGTTAATAGCAGCCGATGAGTGCATGGAGTGTGCGTGTGGCAGTTAATTTGCAAACGACTGGGAAAGTAACGTGCGTGCTTGCTTACTGTAGTCCACACTCGTACGTTATTCTCCCTATTTGTTTCTCAATCAAGTGGCTGCGCTGGAAGGACCCTTGAGTGCTGACGTCCAACAAAACATTTTACGGATGACGGGAAAAAATGAAAATCCTCTCATATCTATCTCTTTTTTATTTCCACTTGTTACTGGGATGTTAGACGAAACATTAAACAAGAAATAATACAAAGACCCGCAATGAGACAGTCTTGCGAAAGATGTGAGTGACCAACATCTTAACCTTTTGCATTAACACTCGTAAGAATCTGTGAAATTTTGAAACAGAAAAATGTTCACCAGCTTTGTCTATGTTAAATAATCCTAGGGTTTCCTCAGACGACACGAATCGGACGAAACCGATTAATGCTTCTTAAAACGTGAACGAAGAAGTGATGTTATTGTTGCATCACTCCAATGTGAGAGCAAGAGATATTTTATTCGTTTATTTATTAATTATATATTTGTTTATTTGAACATCGAACCGATGCGTAAAAACCAATTTAACACTACCACTTGACTTGCGGCAGATCTGACTTTAGCAATGACAAGTTACACCTGAGATACTGGAGAAGCGAAAGGATGTGCAAACTGGATGCTAATTATATCGAGAGCTGCAGTATCTACAGTTTGAAAAAACGACGTTGTTGTGAAAAAAATGATTTCTGGTTAATACAATGAAAATAATGTAAATGGTGCCAGTTCTGCAGCAAAAAGGAGTGATCAAACATGCCTGTGCACGAGAATTACTTTATTCCTTTATTCTGTGCATCCCCCTTATCTGGACCAGAATTATTCTGACATAGGCACAGCGAAAACAGAAACATGCCTCTTTCTCCAATTGAGAAAGGAATACGCAGAATTTTAAAAAATATTTCAAAATATATCTATGAAATAACATTTATATAAAAATATGTGTTATTCCAAATATTAAGATAAATTAGTTATTTATGCAGAAAAGACATTTTAAGGGTTCTGATGATCGAACGGCGACAAAAATTACCGGGTCCTTGAGTGGAAGGGCATTTGAGGCTCGAGATCATTAGAGCTAATGACGCGTACATACAATAATTCAATACTACAAAATATGTTAACTTGACTCGGTTTGTAATATCTTGATTTTCATTTTATTTTTAAATTTCCTTTCTAAAATTACCCCTCATAATTCATTCCATAGGAGTCCATGTAGCGTCACTCAATTGTTTTCGTATTTCCCTCGAACCCACATTCCTCTCGATCCAGGTATATTAAGGAGTACATCCTTCCTCGCATCCATTGTTAATGGCTACGTAATATTGCAATATGATAATTTCTCTCTTGCACTTCATCTACCAATGTAGAAATTCCTAGGCAAACGAAGCGTATAAATTTTTAAAAATCAAATGCTTAAACGAAAATAGCTTTCTGCCATTGAATTCAGTATATTCACGTCCTACATAAACTTGAAACAATGAACTATGCATATTTTAGACATAAATAAAATTATTAATTATTTATAGTAGCCCGAAAGAAACGAAGCAGTCATAATCGCCTCCTGTTATCAATGCGGAGTTACAACAATGGGTTACAAGCAACTGTGACCGCTAATTGGTAAGAGATGCCCTTTTGCCTATTAGAATTGTTGACACCGCTAGCAAGAAAATGAAAATAGATAAAAAATATAATAATTAAAATGTAATATTTTATATTCATCCAAATAACTCGGTTTTACATGCACTACTTTTTATTCCCCCATCTTATTAACAAAAGCAAAATCATCTATTCCTTTTCACATTTAACTCACTTAAAGGACAAAATTTCAAATAGGCTCAGCTAATAATTTAAAAAAAAATTGTAAATCTTATAACAAAACTCAAAGAAGAAACGAACAAAGAAAAATGAAATAATATACAAATTTTAACTTGCGTAGCTTCCAAGTGTTTCAAAACACCTAAAAAATTACGTTTATGAAGCGCAGAAATATGGAGCGGGCTTCTGTTTGCGCCACATTCCTCAAAAAATACTCATATTTTCATAAACTCAACGTGACCGTAATAGATCTGTTTTTCATGAACACATTTAATAAAAAAAAATGTATCTTCATAATAGTAATTGTATGCAGATGCATCAGCCAAATCGATCCGGGAATATCAATGTTGGAGAAAATAAGGTGAAGGGTTTACCGCTAGCGTTGTTCACTGACAGACGGACAGATGTGTCCAGACGTCAATCGATTTTTCAGCACAAAACATGGATTCTGGCTACACCACGCGTTAGAGGATTTTTTTCGAAATTTAGCAACTGGGTTGATCGAACTTTTCGTTATCAGGGCACTGTAATAAGTTTTCTGTCGAAAGTTCGCCGTTCTTTCGGGCAGCATTACATAACTTTCTCTTCCTACTTAAACGCGAGAACGAAAAACAATTGTCGAAGTTTGTTGCGCTTAGCTAAGCCGCTATGCTAAGAGCGAGTGGCGCTGCGCAGTGGCGGAGGAGGCGGACCCGGACGAGGAGGAGGAGGACGGGCCGGGCGCCGGGGAGCTGGCGTCGGCGCTGCCCTGGGACCTGGAGCACGTGCCGCTCGCCTTCACGCGCCTGCCCGTCGAGGAGACGGTGCGCCGCTCGCACGAGTTCTACGCCTTCATGGAGCAGCGCCGCACCGTGCGCTTCTTCAGCGCCGACCCCGTGCCCGCCGAGGTCATCCGGAACGTGGTGCGCGCCGCAGGTACGCCCCGCCCTCGCCCCGCCCTCGCCCCGCCCTCGCCCCGCCCTCGCCCCGCCCTCGCCCCGCCCTCGCCCCGCCTCGCCCCGCCCTCGCCCCGCCCTCGCCCCGCCCTCGCCCCGCCCTCGCCTCGCCCTCGCCCCGCCCTCGCCCCGCCCTCGCCCCGCCCTCGCCCCGCCCTCGCTCCCGCCTTCGCCCCGCCTTCGCCCCGCCCTCGCCCCGCCCTCGCCCCGCCCTCGCCCCGCCCTCGCCCCGCCCTGCCCGCCTTCGCCCCGCCCTCGCCCTGCCCTCGCCCCGCCCTCGCAACGTCCTCGCAACGCCCTCGCAACGCCCTCGCCCCGACCTCGCCCCGCCCTCGCCCCGCCCTCGCCTCGCCTCGCCCCGCCCCTCCCCCGCCCTTCCCCCGCCCTCGCCCCGCCCTCGCCCCGCCCTCGTCCCGCCCTCGCCCCGCCCTCGCCCCGCCTCGCCCCGCCCTCGCCCCGCCCTCGCCCCGCCCTCGCCCCGCCCTCGCCCCGCCCTCGCCCCGCCCTCGCCCCGCCCTCGCCCCGCCCTCGCCCGCCCTCGCCCCGCCCTTGCTATGGTCCGTTCTACCCTACTGACTCAGTGTAGCCAAGAAACACTATTGCCTCAGATTCTACTGACTTTCGTCGGGAGGTTCTACGGTAGGAGGAGGAGGATAGGGCGGGATAAGCGAGGATAATGGGAGTATGATAGGATGATGGGAATATGAGATGATGAAAGGACGTTGGGAGTATGTGAGGATGATGGGGGATGATGGTAGATGATGGTAGATGATGCTAGATGATGGGAGGATGATGGAAGGATGATGGGAGGATGATGGGAGGACGATGCGAGGAGGATGGGGATGATGGAGGTATAATGAGAGTATGGGAGTATGATGGGGGTATGATGATGGGAGTATGATGATGGGAGTATGATGATGGAGTATGATGATGGAGTATGATGATGGGAGTATGATGATGGGAGTATGATGATGGAGTATGATGATGGAGTATGATGATGGGAGTATGATGATGGGAGTATGATGATGGGAGTATGATGATGGGAGTATGATGATGGGAGTATGATGATGGGAGTAAGATGGGGTTATGATGGGTTATGATGGGTTATGATGGGGTTATGATGGGGTTATGATGGGAGGATGGGAGGAGGATGGAAGGAGGATGGGAGGAGGATGGGAGGAGGATGGGAGGAAGATGGGAGGAGATGGGAGGAGGATGGGAGGAGGATGGGAGGAGGATGGGAGGAGGGTGGAGGAGGATGGGAGGAGGGTGGGAGGAGGGTGGAGAGGGGTGGAGGAGGGTGGGAGGAGGGTGGGAGGACGGTGGGAGGACGGTGGGAGGACGATGGGAGGACGATGGGAGGACGACGGGAGGACGATGGGGAGGAGGATGGAAGGAGGATGGGAGGAGGGTGGGAGGAGGGTGGGAGGAGGATGCGAGGAGGATGGACGAGAGGGTGGGAGGAGGGTGGGAGGAGGATGGGAGGAGGGTGGGAGGAGGATGAGAGGAGGGTGGGAGGAGGATGGGAGGAGGGTGGGAGGAGGGTGGGAGGAGGATGGGAGGAGGGTGGGAGGAGGGTGGGAGGAGGATGAGAGGAGGATGGGAGGAGGGTGGGAGGAGGGTGGGAGAGGGTGGGAGGAAGTTGGGAGGAGGATGGGAGGAGGATGGGAGGAGGGTGGGAGGAGGATGGGAGGAGGATGGGAGGAGGATGGGAGGAGGATGGGAGGAGGATGGAAGGAGGATGCGAGGAGGGTGGGAGGAGGATGGGAGGAGGGTGGGAGGAGGATGGGAGGCGGGTGGGAGGAGGATCGGAGGAGGATGGGAGGAGGATGGGAGGAGGATGGGAGGAGGATGGGGAGGAGGGATGGGAGGGGTGGGAGGAGGATGGGAGGAGGATGGGAGGAGGGTAGGAGATGGGAGGAGGGTGGGAGGAGGATGGGAGGAGGATGGGAGGAGGGTGGGAAGAGGATGGGAGGAGGGTGGGAGGAGGATGGGAGGAGGGTGGGAGGAGGATGGGAGGAGGGTGGGAGGAGGATGGGAGGAGGATGGGAGGAGGGTGGGAGGAGGATGGGAGGAGGATGGGAGGAGGGTGGGAGGAGGATGGGAGGAGGATGGGAGGAGGATGGGAGGAGGATGGGAGGAGGATGGAGGAGGATGGAAGGAGGATGCGAGGAGGGTGGGAGGAGGATGGGAGGAGGGTGGGAGGAGGATGGAGGAGGGTAGGAGGAGGATGAGAGGAGGATAGGAGGAGGATGAGAGGAGGATGGGAGGAGGGTGGGAGGAGGGTGGGAGGAGGGTGGGAGGAGGGTGGGAGGAGGATGGGAGGAGGGTGGGAGGAAGGGTGGGAGGAGAATGGGAGGAGGGTAGGAGGATGGGAGGAGGGTGGGAGGAGGATGGGAGTAGGATGGGAGGAGGGTGGGAGGAGGATGGGAGGAGGGTGGGAGGAGGGTGGGAGGAGGTGGGAGGAGGATGGGAGGAGGATGGGAGGAGGGTGGGAGGAGGATGGGAGGAGGGTGGGAGGAGGATGAGAGGAGGATGGGAGGAGGGTGGGAGGAGGATGGGAGGAGGGTGGGAGGAGGGTGGAGGAGGATGGGAGGAGGATGGGAGGAGGGTGGGAGGAGGGTGGGAGGAGGGTGGGAGGAGGATGGGAGGATGATGGGGGATGATGGTAGATGATGGGAGGAGGATGGGAGGAGGATGGGAGGAGGATGGGAGAGGGTGGGAGGAGGGTGGAGGAGAATGGGAGGAGGGTGGGAGGAGGATGGGAGGATGATGGGGGATGATGGGGGATGATGGGAGGAGGATGGGAGGAGGATGGGAGGAGGTGGAGGAGGATGGGCGGAGGATTGGGGTTAGGATGGGGTTAGGATGGGGTTAGGGTGGGGTAGGGTGGGGTTAGAGTGGGTTAGGGTCGGGAGAAGGGTGGGAGGAGGATGGGAGGAGGGGCGGTGCGGGGCGTGAGCAGCTGTGCCGTGCGCAGGGACGGCGCCGAGCGGGGCGCACACGGAGCCCTGGACGTACGTGGCGGTGTCGGACCCCGAGGTGAAGCGGCGCATCCGCGAGATCGTGGAGGAGGAGGAGCACGTCAACTACACCAAGCGCATGGGTGAGTTGCTTTATTAATTAATTAAGTTAGTTAGTGAAGAAAAACATGTTAAAATATATGTGACGTTCTCTGGAAAGAAGTGTATTCGGTGCATGTTTTTTAAATTCTGAGATCTCTACCTAACCCTAAAAAATTGAATTACGAATACAGGTGGAAACGAGCCGGGTGTGGGAAGAACTGTTAATAAAATATTCGCTCCTGTGTAACAAAATATGTTTGGGAAGACAAATCATCTACAGAGTTTGGCTGTTATCTCTCAACGTGCCCTTTGTGATGGAATAGGTTTTCCGTCCCAGATCGTAGAGAACTAATTTGAATAACTGTATTCTCCCAGAATTCTAGAAAATGTGCATAGATAGTATAGTTACATTTGCAATTACCGTGACACCTGCTCAAATGGCCACCTCCGTTAAGCGGTCACCTCAAATAACGGCCATTTTTCATTGAACCGATTGAATTTTTCCATAAGACACCCATACTTATGACTATCTAATATTCCTTTATCTCAACGCCCAACTTGTTAAGCGGCCATCGGATGGTTTGTTGATTGACTTTTAATGATACGTGGTGCATGCCAAGTGCTGTTGAACTGTATTATAAGATGCGAAAAAGTGAAGATTACTTATTTAATGTCTTCCTGTGACGGAACGCATTGTCAGATTACTTTTTATCAGTGACATCCAGACTAGCTTATCTCACAGGGAGATACATTTCTATTTCAGGTATCTTCAGATGATTTAACAAAAGCACACGTTTGCTTCCCCAATTTCACAGTATTCCTATGGTTTGCTAAATCCTGCTTCTCTTCTGAGGAAATCTGTTACGTGTTCGTGGAGCAAGCCGCTTGCGCCAATTCAATCTGATGGTGTTTTGATAACGTCTTCGTCGGACGGTCCTGCTCCCCTAAAGTTTTCACAGAATGTGAATTGTATTTTCAAGTATAGTTTGCCGATTCGGTGAGAACGGAAACTCAGTTTCCTATATAATTGTTTTGACGTTATACAAGGAATTTTTAAACAAATCATTCCAAATATATATATACATAATTATTTCGAAATCGAGCATAATTATTAAGAAAATAACTGTAAATGGTGTTTGCTTCAATATGTTGACGTAATAACATTTTCTCCGCGCGAGGCATTTTATTATTGAAAATACGCGCAATCATTAACTTGGCGAATTGACACGGGAGGCCAAACATTTATCAGGAAAAAATCTCATTTCTTGATTTTGTGGTTCTGGAGTTAGACGGTGATAAATACAAACTATTTTGTGCGCTAGAAACGACTTGTATTCTCAAGCCGTTCAGAAGTCCTGATTGCTTCTTATGGTAATATCTTTTTTTGGAGATTAATGCAAAAGCACGAAACTTAATTTTGTCCTCCGCGACCTTCACATTCGCAGACGACTAAATGGAAATCGCGAAGTGAGTGAAGTATCAGGAAAGCGAGGACTGTCGTCATTATGAAGATAGAACTTCTTTCTTAGCGTACACAATTTATGTAACATTTGAGAGCATAATAATTAATTAATCCTGCACGTTATAGTAAAAATAAAGAATCATACATCATGGCACACTCCATATTCATATTTAAGAAATACGATATACATTTTAGCAAAAAATTGTTTTGCTGATTGCTTCAAACAATAGCGGTTGTGCTTAGCCGAATATGCTTAAAGCGGTTTGTCGTAAGAATGTCACATTCAAGCCTACATTGAGCCACCCGAAAACCAAGTTAGTGTTTCACGTTCAGTTTAAAATGAACTTTTAAATTTTTTGTACCATGCCAATATAATTTCTACCTTCCCGATTTCAACCGACCATGTGTATGTTTTGTTTATTGTCTGTAAGTTTCATAGAGAGACACAAGACCTTCTTTTCCGTTTCTCAACTATAATCAGAAAATCGTGATTCTCTACCTAGGCCTAATATCAGTCTTTCTTATTCCTTGGATGATTCCATACGTGCGCTATAAGGCGTGAAGAGTCAATGTACTGAAATCAAATGCTTATCCGCGCTCCAGGTAGGTAGGGTTGGAGAGTTCCTGTCTTGCAACCTTGCAACGTTAAAGTGAAATGGTAACTAGTTATTACTGCTAGTGAAATGTAGACCTTAATTTTCTTTTACATATTTCTTGAACCACGTAACTGAATGTCACTGATGTATTTGTACATTTTCTACTCGTTAATAATAATTTCCCGTCAGAAAGAATTCTGTCATTTGTATGCGTACAATATTGCAATATTTAAGTTGGTCAATATATCGCCACTGCAAATGCAATATTTTTTATCAAATATCTGAGAAATGATTGATGATTTTCCCCTTCTTAGGCTACTAATCCTTGTTCTGCCCGGGATATTTCTAAAACTGAGCTGCTGCGAATGCAATGCTCTTAATCTAGTCTAGAAAGTAATAAATCAGTCGCGCTGATACTAATCTCTTTCGGTTCTGCTTCCATTCTCCGGCGCATATCAGATGAGAATATCATGAATCTTTGGCGATTTCCCTTTTGGGAGAGAAAGTCGTCATAAAGTCACTAGTTTTTGTTTTCTCGGATTTTTGCTTTCGAATTTCTTCAGATATTGGAAGATGTGAATATTTTACTGACAGGTTTTTCATCATAAGGAAATTTATTTCTTACAAAAATATTAATTTGCGCCACTGCTAAACAAATTCTGTGAATTATTTAACACTAATTTTTATTTTTATTTTAAAAAATGTGTGTCTTGTCATGTAATATACGATCAGGAAACTTATGAAACGCCGTTTTCAAAAAATATCAATTTAGCGCCAAAAATTCGTGTTGAGCGTATTATATACATCGTTCCGCGATTTTATTAATTTTATTATCCAAATCAAAATTTTTCAATTTTGTACACAAAAATCGTTGTATAAAATGGAAAAATAAAAATTTGTTGTCTTTTGAACCACTTGTTACCATTTATTCATCACAAAATTTGACAAAACATGTTCTCATTAAACGTGGAACTTTTTCTTGTTGTGCTGACAGATGACGAAGGGAATTCTGATGAAGGTAAGTTTACAGTAGGCTCCATTCTTCTATATCTATTTAGTGTGTGGTTCATTGTTCAATCTAGTACCTGCTATTTGTCGAGCAATACGTACCTACTTGACTGAATTACAGGAATAAAAACTAATTATTTGAAAATAATTGTCTTGTAATTTGCGATAAGTTTTATTGTTCTGTTGTTAGAAGCATTCATTCTCACATTTTGATGCAATTATATTTGTAAAAGGGGTAATCATTAAGTGGTCTATTGTTGAAACAATATCTAAAAACTCAATCAAGCTACATTGCAGGCCTTTGTTGGCTTATAAAATACTTTTGTTCGTATCTAAGGTACCTTTAAACACCGCTAGTCAGTCACTATTTGCTTGATGACGCAATCGGGTACTTCTCGACCTATCACACTTACCGCAAGACTCATAATCTTGCTTGGAGACACGCACTTGTGCATGTTAACTGCTTTGTTCCTCGACAAAAAAGCCTTTCAGCAATCCGTCCTTTCAAAATGCACAGAAGGAAATGTTTTTTGTAAAATAACCAACATGGGAGATTGTATTTAATTAAGATGTGATCTGATGAATAAAAATAATAATTTGTTTAAAATTCTATTAATCGGTATTGAAACACTTTGGAAGACGATTTTATGTTCTATCAATTCGAATAACGCAATTGTTCGAGCATACGATTTACGCAACGTTTATCTTGTGCCACTTGTTACATAAATAAAAAAAATATTCTAGAACGATATGATTTAAAAGAAATACTGTCCAAAATAATTAAAGAAAAAAATATTTCAAATTTTTTTAAGAAATCATTATTTTATATCTGCTTACAGAACAGACGTATGAAAATACTTGGACATTTTGAGTTCTCAACGAAACTCGTTTTTATAATTATTACCTTTATGCATGAGTGTCGAAAACGGGATAATGATTTTTTCTTTAAAAAATAGTAATGAATTTTGGAAACTTACCTTTCTTTTGTCAGTCACCTTGTTCGTTGGTATATAATGTTTATGGTGTACAATTCGTATATAAACAATTAAAAGTTAACATAGAATTCTTTACAAGTAGTTATTAAAATTTTAAAGAAATAACAATTATAGAGAAGAAAAAAAGGGCTTGAATTTTAAGTTTAAATTTGCTCGTGTTTGCTAGGTACCCAGTGGACGACGGACCTGAAGCCTCTGAAGACGAACTGGGTGAAGGAGTACCTCACCACCGCCCCGTTCCTCATCCTGGTCTTCAAGCAGCTGTACAGCTACAAGGAGGACGGCACCAAGCGCATCCACTACTACAACGAGATGAGCGTGTCGCTCGCCTGCGGCATCCTCCTCACCGCCATCCACGTGAGAGGCGCTTTTCCTTTGCCCTCCTTTCAAGCGGGAGTGCATATTCCTTATGGTGTTCAAGACTCTAGACTCCCTCAGGGACCAGCGCCAAGCTGTGGCATAACATCCCCCCTCTGCTATCCGTATCTACGCTTTTTGGGGGGCGTCCCCCACCATTCCCCCTCTCGCTAGTTCTCCAGGTCGGGACCCTACCTGTCGATAACCCGTTGAGGTAGCCGCAGCCCTTCTCAGCTAGTCCTTTGGTTATCGCCTAGGCGCCGCTGTGAATCCTTAGCGGAATGAGGGTAGGGAATGTTGGGTGGAACGATCCGGTGGAATGCGTATTGGGAGAGGAAACGGGAGTACCCCGAGAAAATTGCCGCGATCCCACTTTACCCACCACAAATTTCATTGGGATCGAACCCGGGCGCTGGCGGTAGAAGGCGTGACCACTAGGCCATGCACCGCCCTATTATAATACATTATATAATATATTTTATAATTTATTCGATTATATTCCGGACATGATGATCCAATTCCATCAGAACTAACTGAATTTCCTCTTTAAATCACAGACACGCCAATTACTTCATGAGTAATAACTTGGTTGGGTAGAGGGAGGTTCTTCATTCACATGCACCTCTATAAAAGTTCACTTCTACAACTATTAATACCACGCCAACTTACCCAACACATTTTATAATATTAACAAATAATAATAATATAATCTTCCATATCTACTCCAACTCAGGCAAATCACCCAGAAACTACACTAGAATTTAAAATAGATTTCCCATAATGTTCTTAATATGAGATTTGTTAATCTGAATTACTCTTTTTGAGTTGTTCATTAGAACTCCTCCCTAAACAGTAAGAGGGACTTGTTAAAGAAATAGCTTTGAATTTTAAAATAGTTAAAGTATAAATCATGTGAAAAAGTAATAAAAACAATATTTTTTTTAAAGTATTGGGTAGCGAAGGATAAGACGCGCCGAATTCGACTCTCTTATCATCTTCATTGAGACTCCAACTGCGAACTTCATTCAGAAGCATGTTTTCAACGTCTTTTAAAATAACAATTTAGAAACCCCGACACTATCTGCTATGCTTACCTACAATATGAATCTGATATTCCCGACTCCGTGATAAATGTCACACTATCGTAAATATTACTTATCTTCAGGTCTAGCAAATAGCAAAACTGACTTTGCAAAGAAGGGTAAAAACTAATGTTTTTTTATTTCATAAATATCACAATTATATATTATTATTTTGCTACCAGAGTTTTTCAAGTTTCCTGATAATGCACAATTTAACTGATAAATTGTTAGAGTATGTTTTAATATAATTTTTATAGTTAAATACAGAATTTTAGTTACGTTTTCATGACAACTGATACATTTAAAAAGCAGAATTATGACGTGATGTGCCGATCAGCATGCGTAAGCCGTGTCATAAATACTGTTCAGTGGGGTAGATAGATTGACATCCCTGACGTGCCCGTGTAGGAGGCTCTAAGCTTTCCAAGACCAGTGCTGGGTTCATTGTGGCAATTACCTCTAAACCATGACCAATTCAATAGCAATTAATTACTCTTGGGCGACATAATTGCTCCATTCCTACTTGAGTTACACTGGTCTCTCTCCGTTCAGACGAAGGCATCAGCGATCTGATGGCTTCGACCAATGCGTGGTTATTTGGATTCCTTTCATTTATGTTCTTTGAAGCTTTTATGGGCATACATAATCTTGCTTTAAAATTAGCTTCTTATATTACTATCTTTGATATGTGTTCTCCAATCGAATAACCAGTCAGTTACATTTTTTAGATACTTATAATGTTTGCCATAATTCACTCGTTGAAGATGACTTGATTGGTTCTGAAGCTGCCAGGGGGGACGTAATAATGATTGTCATTAAGAAGTTGAACAGCAACAAACCATCGGAATCTCTAGTTTGAGTTATTGACCATGTGTCTTTCAATATTTTTTTGTAATTCCATCTTCTTATAAAAATCATATAAACGTGTAATACCATTTATATGTCAGGTTTCGCTGCAACTCATTTGTTCCGATAGTTCATAACGTACGTTGGGCAGTTAAATTCTTAACATTAGCTGTTAAAAGTGGCGTTTGTTCATCTGGTTGTGTTATGTCAATGTAACAATACAGAAATACATAATTAAAATTACTTTCATTTTACACTATAGATAGAATTCATACCTTTTCCTGTCTGCAAGTCTTCATTCACTTAGAACAATTACCACAAACAAGAGGCGAACAGAAGTTTCCAACTAGATTATGTATTTGGATCATTCGGAATTAGTTCACACATTGCGTTAACATGAATACTATCATCAGACGTTAACACGAATGCTTACCGGCTCTAACCTTTCAAGATTATCCTAGTATCATTTGAGAGTGAAAATAAAAACACTATCGTCTGCTCCCACTCGTCTCCAACGGAAAAGGAATGTAAAATGGATGTATTTGATAAGAGATGATTATTTTATTTTGATTTATCAATCTTTTTTGTGTATTTATTATCTAAATTTATTTGTACGCGTGTTTTGTTTTGTCTGCCAGTTGTTTTACTTTGACGTTCGCATTGCATTATCATTGTGAATGATAACGAGAATCTTGTTTTCATGCCATGTGCTTATTTTCTCGCGATAATGTTAATGTTTCTATGTGAACGGGCTTTAAAAGATTTTGATTATTAACGTCACTAGACCGATAAAGAGGTTTTTGTCAGTTGAACTTTACAATCAGAGGCGGATTCCAATGTTTTTCACTACCAAAGTCCGTTTACTTGTGTTATCAGCTGTGTGATGTTCAATACTTTTCATAATACAAGCGTTTTATGAAAAAAATCACGAAAATTAGAGTTAATTTAGCTTTCAATAGGAGTACTTATGGCCAATCTTGTGCTACTACATATTTGTTCTTACCAGGTTGCTGTCAATAGAAGTTATTAATGGCCTCTAACAGCAAAAATGCTGCTGAATGTTCTTAATTATGATCTACATTAATCTACTTAATAACTAGGGGGCGTATTTTGATGACCTAAAACATTGCCAAAAATGATCACTAAAATGCTCTTAAAATGCTTTAAAAATCCCATAAATACAAAGAAAAATTACGTAAAAACTTTAATCAACTTCAGATGAACAAGTTAAGCTCTTGGATATGTTATTGATGTAATCGAGGCTTATTCCTTTTGTTCAAGTGAACTCAGCTCGCTAACTTTTGGTTTGGACTATTCTTTAAAAGAAAATATCTGCCTTTATTTATCATGAAATCGGCCGAACTGACGATGGCGCCGATAAACGTCACAGGAACCTTAGTTTACGTAGTACTCACAACGGCTGACATTACAATATATGAACGAGGAAATCGAATAGGCTACTCAGGAATTCTGTGTTGAACACTTGTTGCACTTCGTAAATATTGTTTGATGCAAGTACCATTAAAACGATATTAAAATCGATTAAATCAGCAAAAATTGCAGTGAAAATGACGTAAAAAGTAAAAAAAATGACATATTAGTCGAAAACGACGAAAATGCAAAAACAAATTATAAAAATGGGTCATTTCGTTACGTGATAACATAAAATGAATTTGTATACTAAACGGCATTGTTGTCAAGTGAAAAGAATAAATTATTAAAATCCGTCCCCTTGCATGCAAAAAAATGCAAAAAAAACATAAAAATGGGTCATTTCGTTACGTGATAACATAAAATGAATTTGTACACTAAACGGGATTGTTGTCAAGTGAAAAGAAAAAAAAAATTAAAATCCGTCCCCTTGCATGCAAAAAAAATGCAAAAAAAAACATTAAAATGGGTCATTTCGTTACGTGATAACATAAAATGAATTTGTGTACTAAACGGCATTGTTGTCAAGTGAAAAGAAAAAAATATTAAAATCCGTCCCCTTGCATGCAAAAAAATGCAAAAAAACATAAAAATGGGTCATTTCGTTACGTGATAACATAAAATGAATTTGTGTACTAAACGGCATTGTTGTCAAGTGAAAAGAAAAAAATATTAAAATCCGTCCCCTTGCATGAAAAAAATGCAAAAAAACATAAAAATGGGTCATTTCGTTACGTGATAACATAAAATGAATTTGTGTACTAAACGGCATTGTTGTCAAGTGAAGAGAAAAAAATATTAAAATCCGTCCCCTTGCATGCAAAAAATGCAAAAAAAACATAAAAATGGGTCATTTCGTTACGTGATAACATAAAATGAATTTGTGTACTAAACGGCATTGTTGTCAAGTGAAAAGAAAAAAATATTAAAATCCGTCCCCTTGCATGCAAAAAAAAAATGCAAAAAAAATGGGTCATTTCGTTACGTGATAACATAAAATGAATTTGTACACTAAACGGCATTGTTGTCAAGTGAAAAGAAAAAATTATTAAAATCCGTCCCCTTGCATGCAAAAAAAATCCAAAAAAACATAAAAATGGGTCATTTCGTTACGTGATAACATAAAGTGAATTTGTGTACTAAACGGCATTGTTGTCAAGTGAAAAGAAAAAAATATTAAAATCCGTCCCCTTGCATGCAAAAAAAATGCAAAAAAAACATAAAAATGGGTCATTTCGTTACGTGATAACATAAAATGAATTTGTGTACTAAACGGCATTGTTGTCAAGTGAAAAGAAAAAAATATTAAAATCCGTCCCCTTGCATGCAAAAAAATGCAAAAAAACATAAAAATGGGTCATTTCGTTACGTGATAACATAAAGTGAATTTGTGTACTAAACGGCATTGTTGTCAAGTGAAAAGAAAAAAATATTAAAATCCGTCCCCTTGCATGCAAAAAAAATGCAAAAAAACATAAAAATGGGTCATTTCGTTACGTGATAACATAAAATGAATTTGTATACTAAACGGCATTGTTGTCAAGTGAAAAGAAAAAAAATATTAAAATCCGTCCCCTTGCATGCAAAAAATGCAAAAAAAACATAAAAATGGGTCATTTCGTTACGTGATAACATAAAGTGAATTTGTGTACTAAACGGCATTGTTGTCAAGTGAAAAGAAAAACAAATATTAAAATCCGTCCCCTTGCATGCAAAAAAAATGCAAAAAAACATAAAAATGGGTCATTTCGTTACGTGATAACATAAAATGAATTTGTATACTAAACGGCATTGTTGTCAAGTGAAAAGAAAAAATTATTAAAATCCGTCCCCTTGCATGCAAAAAAATGCAAAAAAACATAAAAATGGGTCATTTCGTTACGTGATAACATAAAATGAATTTGAATACTAAACGGCATTGTTGTCAAGTGAAAAGAAAAAATTATTAAAATCCGTCCCCTTGCATGCAAAAAAAAAATGCAAAAAAAATGGGTCATTTCGTTACGTGATAACATAAAATGAATTTGTATACTAAACGGCATTGTTGTCAAGTGAAAAGAAAAAAAATATTAAAATCCGTCCCCTTGCATGCAAAAAAAATGCAAAAAAACATAAAAATGGGTCATTTCGTTACGTGATAACATAAAGTGAATTTGTGTACTAAACGGCATTGTTGTCAAGTGAAAAGAAAACAATGATTAAAGTCCGCCCGTAGCAAGGCCATGTCCAACGCGCCGTGCTTGCGTGTGCGCAGTACGCGGGGCTGGTGTCGCTGACGAGCACGCCGCTCAACTGCGGGCCGGCGCTGCGCGCGCTGCTGGGGCGGCCCAACTCGGAGAAGCTGACGCTGCTGCTGCCGGTGGGCTACCCGGCCGCCGACGCCACCGTGCCCGACCTGCGCCGCAAGCCGCTCGAGGACATCCTCGTCGAGATCTGACACGCGGAATGCGACGTGCCGGGCGCCGCCGCCGCCTGCGACGACCACACCGACGTCTTCGGCGGCGTCCTGCTGTGAGCGCGGCGCGGGGCGCGAGGCCGGGGCACGGGCGTGCTCCAGGTTGGCGTCGCGCATGCTCGCGATGGTGGATTATTTAGGTGGACTGTTTTTAGTTCTTAGTTTAACCCAGGGAGCGAAATGTTCTGCCGAGCAAGGGGCTGCCTTCGCCGGCGGTCCTCGCCTTCTGGACGGGCTACGAAGATCTCCTGACGACGGCGAGATGGCGGGCTCTACATGCGATGAGGATACCTCGGGTCATGAGAAGCCGTAGAAGAATATTGCTGTGAAGTTATAAAACAAGGGTGCGGATACAGTTGGCAAGCATTAATACAATTCGAAGGGGGAGAGGGATTTGATTGAGGAAATAGTTTTGATCGATAAGTGGTGTATTCGTCACCAATGGAGAGTTTAGGTGGACTTCTCAATTCCATGTAGATATCAGAATTTTGAATCTAATTCCACACCGATGACATCGGCGACGAATTGTTCGGTATCGTAGGAATGCTTACCAAGGTTTCAGTTGTCGAATTTCGACCTCAATGGTCAAATAAGGGCTCAGCTGCGGCTAGGACCAAAACATACCGCGTTTGTATTTTCTTTCGCATATCAAAATAAATAAAAAGCAACAAGAAACGATTAGAGGCGTTTACTTTTAAAATTCACGTTTTGTAGCTCAATAACTAGCGAAGTCATGGAGGTGAATGGAAAGAGAATATTCGTTTAAAATAATTTTACATACGGTAATATCTTGGGGTAATGTATTGTACGACAACCTACGGACTATCGTATTTCGTATTCCAAAACAATAAATTGTTAATAAGTGTTTTGTTTGCCAGCATTATAAACGACCTTTTTCGTTGCAAGAAATCGTTCATTAAATGACACCGATTATAAGGTATCCGCCGTTTATGGCACGAATAATTGCATAGGAGAGATAGCGGTCGACCGTCCAGCGACCGAATGGCAGCCAGCGGAGTGTTTCCCCCACAATTGTCAAAAACGCGTGACGTTATGACAAAATTGTTTCCAAAAATTAACCTTGATTCTCTAATAAATTTATAATACTTTTACACAAACAATAAAGTATGCAACTAATTTATAATGTTGATTTATTGCATTCGAACAAATTTAAAAATGAATGTTAGGAGCGCATTTTTAAAGCACGTACTAATGTAATTAAGCTTAACATTATAAACTAGTTGCATATTATTCTATTATTAGTATTTAGTTACTAGTTAGCATCTGTTTGCGAGAAAATTTGGTCGAGATGCTATTGTTAATGCTGAAGTAATTGTTCTTTCAATTTTAATAAAGTATGATAGGAGACGGAAAGAATTATGTAAGATTAGTTTAAAATAACATAACTGATACTCCAATTTTAAATTTCAGTTTTATTTATTTCTTTTTAATTCTGACTTCCTTATCCTTAGCTCCAAATGTAATACAAAATATGGGTACTTGCATAACGGCGTGTTCACTTCAAATATGCATAAGAAACTGTATTTGAAATATTGAGATAATTTTATATTTTACCAAGAACTTGCCATTTTCGCTGCAGTTTTAAAACATCGAAAACTAAATCACTAAATTAAACAATTTAATAGCTACGTTACTTAAAAGTATTAATTTGCAATTATATTTTCTACTGCGCTGATTCAATCACATATTCTCCAAAGCCATTCTTCAGAGTAGGACTTCGTGCACATTTTATTTGATCTCTAATTTTAAAAACGTACGCTAGATTTTAAAGATGTATTAATTAGACAAAGGCCAAATAATGAATTCAATGAAATGTGTGTTTGAGTGTACTTTTTGAATAATAGTAAGAAAGAGTACCTGAACTTTTGTACTCTAGAGAGTAACTGTTTCTAAAGATAGCTTAAACAATTAAAATATTTCGGATGTTTCCGGTATAATGTTTCTGATATTTCATGTACTGAACAATCAGTATTAAAATTGGAGAGAATTTATTTTAGAAAGTTCCAATATAACTACATTCAACGCAGAATTGAGTAAAATTATTATGTTGAAAGTTGTATATGTTTATAATTCCCAAATATGTAAAATAATTTAATAAAAACTTAAATGTAAGTTTGTTAAAAATTAAGTAAGCATTTATGAGGGTAATGTTGGAGTAATCAGTGAAACTGAAGAGGCAGCGACAGGTAGTGAAAGAAACATGAGTAAGAAGAAATATGTATGTTGTTATGTCAACAAATAACAAACTTTTACCCAACAATAATAATCTTGCAGATTATTGGGCATCAGGATTGTTAGTTTATTAAAATAATTTGAATGTAATGGGTAAATTTATTCAAAACATAGTATTTCTGACTGTATATATTGAGCGCATTTATCTTACGGAAACTAGAGTGAGCACAAAAGTAGGAAGAATGTCATTGAGTAGAAGTCAATATTCGGGTTTTCTGCAAGTGAGTGAAAGCACAAAATAGCACATAAGGAGAAGAAATTCTCGACAATAAATAAACTTACCAAAGGCATTCTCGTGTTTCTTACACAGAATGCTTCAGCAAAGTGGCCAGCACATCTAAAGTTGGAAAGTGTGTTCCGTTCAGTTTAACTTTATTTCAGAAGTTCATCCTATCTTGTCTACTTTCCTTAAAATAATACATTAATATTTGCGCATTTCGTAGTACATAATGACAAAATATTATTCAAGGTAGGTTTTATAAAACTATTTTTTACCACATTAACATTGAAACCGGTGCCTCATGTACATCCATCTAATTCGTTTACAGACAATCTTCCAGTAACACAGAATAGCACCTGGACGACTGAAATTCGAAAGGATATTTTGTTTACGTTAAATTGTAAGTTTGGATACTTTCTCGGAAGCATTCTGTGTATTTTACAAAGGAATTCAGATATTTCTGATACTTACTGGTGCCTTAATTTTTAATTAATAAACGTCGTTTTCACATGTGTGTTGCACATGAATATGCAACAATGGATTACCTATATTATAATTAATCTCCAAGAATATATTGACATATTTTTAATACGAAACTTTAAATTATCTTATAAATGAGCCTAAATTCTTTAATTACAAATATTACATTCCCCGGTTTGCTTGTAGACTTCATTTGGCGATACATCAACTCATATATTTTACAACACTATTTATTCTCATTAACTTAATGAGCGATTAATAATGAGCGGTCACACTGGATTTTACTTTAGGGTGGCTGTATGTATAGTGTCTAGCCGTCTTGAGGTTTTCTTTGGAATGCTTTTTCAGTTATTCTGAATTTTTTAAATGTATTTTTATTGGCTGATTTATAGTTATTTGAGTATATTCAATTGAGGTATTAAATGACTTCCTCTACTCAAGAAAATTAAAAAAAACTATAACTGTGAAGATGTTGCATCAACTTCGGGAGAAAGGTTGAAGCTCAATAAATCGTTAAATTCATACACGTGTAGCTGTTCAAGTCATCACGGAGATATTCAACAAGAACCAAACGTTTCCATTGGGAATGAAAGTCAAAACTAAGAACATACGAAGGGTGACCGAAAAGAGGTAAAATAGACATTAGACAGGTAAAATAGAAATGGACATTGTTAGTCGGCCCACACGTCAATTGGTGCGTCCCTACTGGGGAAATCGATAAAAAAAGTTATTTTCGGGTTAGTTTAGTGACACTGAACCGCTTAGAAAGATCTTTCCATTACTCATGCGCGTAGATGTTGACTGACAGCAGACCCCGCCGTGCCCACTGGCTGTCGACGGGAAACTTCTCCGTTGTTCAAGGTTACGTTCAAGGTTACGTTGTTCAAGGTTACGTCGCCCCGCGTTCGGTTCTAGCGCCAGTTGCCCCGACTGCATTCCGCGGGCAGGCTTCCCTTGCTCCCTCTTCTAAGAAACCCCCTCTCACTTTTGGCTCCCTGAGAAGGCATAGACCGACTGCAACCGGCATTGTGTTGCAGGGATATTGGGAGGAGGAAACAACTTGGATAAATTAACATTCATGTGTTGAGTAAACAGATGTTCTCGAACACAGCTGAACGTGAAGGATAAGAACTATGTAATATTTATTTTTTTTCTGCTAATGAGCTTTCGCTCGGTGGCAGAGTTTTACAGCACATATGAATTACATATTAGTTACATATATATAATATGATTATACATTAGTTACATATATATAATATGAAAAGTACAACTGAAGTACAACGAAAGTAATACTAAGGAGAATGTCTAAGACCTAACATACACAGTTATTTGGAATCACACGCAATTCTCTAGGCGTTTCCGGAAGCAACGCACACTGGAGGGAAAAGTCGCCAGTACTGCAGCAGGTAAATTGTCCCAATCAGTTATTGTCCGGTTGGCAAAAGAGTATTTACGCGCGTACGGGCGTAACGCGTAACGCGTAGCGTAAGCGCGTACGGGAGTATTTACGGGCGCGTATTCGCCCGTGTACCGCACACCGACGTGGGGGCTCCTCTGATCTGGGGTCAGCAGAACACGAGGCACTCCGCGACAACACATACGCAGCGAGCAAGAGACAAACAACCGTGCCCAAGGCGGGACTCGCACCCGCGCCCCTCCGGACCGAAGCGCTTGCCTGTTCAAGCTCTCAGCCACCTCCGCCAACCAACTCGTAAAGTTTCCATTCATGAGCAACGCAAATAGAAATTCCCGCACCAGTCGAGAGAAAACCTCAAAGACAGAGACAGAATCGTTTAACTGGGTATGTTTTCTAAATGTGCTTACTTTAAGGGAAGACTCTGGTCTCATTGTCCGTCCTCCTTGAAGCAACACACGATGTACGCAGCAATCAATATCAATAAATTAAGAATATTTAATACAGCTGAATTCGAAAATAATAAGCCTTCCGTTCTTTTTATAATCACCTGGCCATCAAAATACAAAAGTAAGACAAACTGGATAACATTAAAAATAACAGTTTTTATTTTCTTTCATGTTCCTCAAACACGAAAGCGAAAGGGCGATCTTCGGATGTCTGATAGACGAGTAATTCCTCTGACTCACGAGTGAAATATAATGACTCTGACTCACGAGTGAATGGAATCTGGCTACGAAGTTTTGGAGACGTAGGAAAACGACTTAAGAAAAGTTGACCGCACGATGCAGTCAGGATATGTTTGTCACATTTTGCTCTTCGAACACGACTGCGTCGTACGCACAGGTCAACCATCGCAACCAACTCCGTTGACCGTCGACAGTCGCAGGAAGCAACATCAGAAGGTCTTTCCACTCGTACATATCCCGGAGAGAGGGTCTTCACTTGAGCTTCATGGAATAGATAGATTGCATCACGAAGAGACTGCTTTGACGGCAACTGCTTGTTGGCAACATATCTGCAAGATACGTCCGCGCACTCATTTTGTCTGTGCGTTCGTTTATAGTTAGCTCATTTGTAAATGGAAGTATCACCATCTGTTGCAATGCCATTGGCCTGCATGAAGTTCATTTGTTTCCCGACCTGTCAAACTTGTCCTTTCTTAGAGAAACTTCTCTGTACAAACCTCGTTCTCAAGGCCGTTTTTCTACGCGGTACCTTATAACTAGCTTAGCCTGGCACCTCGGGCTGTTCTTAATAAACAACAGTTTTAAAAGTATTGCAGTTACCTGGCTCATCCATTTTCAGGCATAGAAAGATAGATGCAAAAGTGTCGATTAAAAAGGTGCTTACGGTTTGTTTTATTACAAAATTTGGTTTCATTATTGTCAGTAAGATGAATGAAGTCGTAACAATTCATCTAAACGCTAAAAATTGCATTAATTCACAGCGTTTCACCAATATATTGATAGTTACAGTAAAAACCTGATATAAATATCTTTTATGATTATATGTCAACATGCAGATGACACAATTCTCCATACTACAAAACCATCAAAAACATGTGTATTTAGAATTATTTTCGATTATCCAAGAGGGAAACAGTTAAAAAGTGAACCAATAGATTTGTGATGTCGAGAGAAAAGAATGAGCTATTAATCACATATGTAGGTGCTGTAAGTCAACAAAACCGCATTTTCGTTCCCTAAAAACGCAAAACCACATGCTATTACATGAATTTATTAGAATATTCTGGATGGGGCCGAAAAAAAAATTCAGTTCCCCTCAAGGAGACAAAGACACGTCGAACGATATTTGTCTCCATTGGTTGGCCGGAAGGCGTCTAACCGTGCGTGACGAACAGACCGACGTACTGACGGACGGATTTATGCAAGGATTAATCTATCAGCTTCCTTCGGCTGGTTCCAGTCGTCTACTTCGTTACTTTAATTATTTCCGGACTTCTATCGCTTAACGCTCTGGCTCTACCGAGGACTTTGCAGGAATTCGCCCAGAAAATTTTACCCTGATTCGCAGTACAGTGAGCCTTTTTTCATGAAAACAACCATGCTTACCAACATTGTTATTACAGGTTGTTCACTTTTAATTTTGCAAATGATTTTGACATTTTATAAGATATTCTTGCATTTTGTAGTAGTACATTTTGTACGTCTTGAACATCTCCTTTTGCAATCTTTTTCTGACTTACATGTTGTAGAATTCCTGCTGTAAGAAATTCTAACGAAGTGGGTGTTGCATGTTTTTGTTAACTCTACGTGACATTTTTTTGATTCTTGAAAAAAAAACAACAACTAATTATATACCTCAGGTAATTTACTTTGACCTACAATGATTTTCTCTCATGACAACGTGTGAGTATTATAACAGCATATCATAACAGTTTCAGATAGACATTCCTTCTAATAAATATTGTATGTGATATTATGATCTATGATTTAACCAAAAATTTGTAACCAATTGTCATTGGTATACGAATTTTTCGATGAGTATTTTTGAAAATACAATGAAAATAATAGAAACCATCCGTGGCATGCTTTGTTTCTTCTTCTTTTTCATTTATTATTATTATTATTATTATTATTATTATTATTATTATTATTATTATTATTATTATTAGTATTATTATTATTATTTTGAGACGTAGTTAGTCAACATTGCGTGAATGCACTGAAAAATATTATATGGCTATGCACTTAAGTACAGTGGATGATTTCGCAGTTCACTAGTGTCTTGACAGAGAAAATATAAGTTGTGTGGAACGGTTTTTTAATCTCTAGCGGAATATCTGATAACGTTGATTCAATTTTATAAAATGATAAGACGTGTGAATTTGATAATCCTGATGCCTATAATAAATGAAATGATATTAACATAGGATCGAA
This sequence comes from Gryllus longicercus, assembly GCA_038098605.1. Classification (NCBI taxonomy): domain Eukaryota; kingdom Metazoa; phylum Arthropoda; class Insecta; order Orthoptera; family Gryllidae; genus Gryllus; species Gryllus longicercus. The sequence goes on from JAZDUA010000806.1 coordinate 27,299, forward strand.
TCATCCATTCTACTAATATATTTCGACACATTCTGAATTCTGTTATTTGTTCTCACATTTGACGGTGACGATTTCCTTAATGTAAAATAAAAGATAAGGGACGCCCCCTCACAGTACTAGTTGTTTCGAATAGGTATTTCATGTGTTGGAGAAAGCAGTGGGCTTTTCACATTGTTACAGAATCAAACAGAATATTTGCATTTAAATTGTCATATTATTCTATGTATGTCATGCCGAAAATTGTTAATGTTACTATTAATGTTCATTTGTATTGTTGTCATTAATTAAAGGAGTGGTTGTATACTAAGTTAAGATTGATTAAAAATAGTTTTTTCTATGTGTATTTATCCCTCAGTTGAGAACAAGCTCGAACATTAACAACAACCTTATAGATGCCGATAAAATAGGCATACTCATAAAATTTCTATTTAGTAGAAATACAACTTGGTCTCATAATTGATATTGCAATTGTACAAAAACCTTTACTGAAAGTCTTCTGTTCATGATAGTATTATTAACACATTTCCAATAATTTAAGTAACCCTACTAATCCCGTACTTCACTACATTCACTACATGTTTAAAAAGGTAATCTTCGAAACCGTCAAAATAAGAAATTATTACCTGTCTTTCTATATTATCAATTTCTATAAATGCAGATGATATTTATACACACAGCTAAACAGAGGCTACTTTATATCCCCTCCAAATTTTATTTATCTCCTCTAAATACAATACGCTAAGGAATGATGAAGTTTTTACCATTTATTAGAAATCACGCGACCCAAATCAGGCAAGTGTCCTACTGCCGGAAAGGGAATTATTCACCAGGTCTGCATCAAACAAATTTAAGACCAAAAATAATATATTTGCAGATATTGATCTTGGGCAAACTGGTCGCCAAAAATATGAAGATTGCGACCAACCTTACTATTTTTAAATCCTACTATGAGCCACCGAAAAAAACGCGAAATAAATAAATGTCCAGTATCCACACAATGACACATAAATGACAAACTGTCCACAGTATCAATCTGATGTACACATGCAAAACAAAACGGACATAACCTCAATCTCACACAATCCAGAATGAGACAAACGGTGACAGTTGAGCGAGTCTGTGCAAACAGCCGTTGTCATGCGTCATTCGTCTGAAGTTGATGGAGCAACTCCGGGTTAGACATCCAGAGCGGGACACTGCGATCCCCCGAGCAGTTAATCGCGAGCTAGGAATAGCTCGCCATCCACGACCGACATAGGCGGCTCAGGGCATCCACTGATGGCACAGCAGAGGCCCTGGTACTACGATCATATCATCAGTTTCGACTCTCGATAAAGAGCTAGGTCGAATTCGGCCGCTGACTGGAGAAGAGGTGTAGCAGCAGGATGCTCTGATCGGTAGTTTCCCGTGGTTTCTCCGATCAACACCTGCCCGAGCAGTACCCTATCAAACGGACCACGGACCGCGCACGATCTTTCCTTCCTCTTCCTTGTCCTATAATCGCCTTTCTTACACTCACGTACACATGCACTACCACACGTGTCGGGAGACCAATCGGTAGCTTAGAGCTTGTCCTGGCTGGTGCGCACCAAGCTGGTGTTTGGGGAAAGCTGACGTAGGTGGGCGCCGATCTCGCCATCCAGCGGGAGTCGGTCACAGCCACCTCGCGCGATGCGCAACAGTTACGAGACTAATGACCCTGGCAGTTGAATATATTGAAAGCTGGATTGGATTATGCTTGTCCAAAAATTATATCTTTTCATTCCAAGGATGCTTCTCCTGAATTTTATCAAGAGAGGTTTGTACAGTACTGTACTGTAAATTTATATTGCATATTAAAGTGCATATTTAAGATTTTTTAGGTCATAAATGCATATTTTAATAGCATCTTTCAAGATTTTTTAGAGTACAAAAATCCTCTCCCTAATCATTAACATCGCTTGTGAACAGCGAGTGCATTATAATTCCGACGGTTGGCCGCCCGGGCGGCGTTTCTGACAGCGTTCGAACGGCGATCGAAGGGTCGCGTGCGATAAAATCCTGTCGCCGTCGAGACTCGAACGCTAGGACCTCCCGGTCAGAGTCACTGCAGTGACACTAGTTGATGCCCTGAGCCACCTAAGTCCATTTTACTTTCTCAGTCTTACTAACGTAAGAAGAGAAAGTATTTTAATCGTGCGCCGGAAATAGGTGAATTTTTGACCCAAAAGCTCTTATTGCCGGGTCGTGGTAACGAAAAATTGGATAAATCCAGTTACTAAATATTGAAAACAAATCCCTCTAACAGGTGGTGTAGCCAGAATCCATGTTTTGTGCATTTACACCAAAAAATCGACTGACGGCAAAACGTGTGTCTGCCCGTCCGTCTGTTCGTCTGCGCACAGCGCTAGCGCATAAGCGGTTCAGCCGATGTTCTCCAAAATTAATATTCCTAAATCCCTTTGGCTGTTATCGCGGCTTCTGGAATTTGAAACTGATATTTTAATTTTGGAGGGTACTTTACATGAAACCTCCCGGACATTTTCAAAATTTTCAAAAAAATGGTACAAAATGTTTTGATAAAAATTTGTTGTTTAATATTGCGAAGGACGTTTAAGACAATGATGCAGGTCTAATTTTCTATAAAACCCCCTATTTTTTGAAAATAGCAGAATAAATAAATTAATTAATCAATTAAAACTATACAAAATTAAAGTTGGAGTTTTATGCCTCAGACAAAGTGTGATGTACAAAATTAGTTCTTTAAAAAAAGTCATGTACAATTTTTTTGAAAAAAAAGAGTAGTTTTTGCGTATTTTGCGCTTGAATTTGTCGTAATTTTCCCCTAAAAAGCGCTCCAAATTTTTTCTGTACATTTTCTCCAAAATGTAATAAGGGACGGAAAAAATATGGTGCTAGTCCCATTTACGGGTATTTATCGTTTTTTCAAAAATTGCAAAAATAATTCAAAACTACAAAAATTGAAGATAGATCATTTTGCCTGTTTGAAATTAATGAAGCATAAATGGGCGTCCTGTAGTACATAATGATATCATTGTAATATTGCGAGAAAGCTGTTTTTTGCATCACTAGCTTTATTAGGCCATACTGATAATAACCTCAACGCTTCGACCAGGAGGGCTAGATGTGTTGTCAGCTCTTTCCCCATCACTACTACGGATTTCCCCAAATAATTACTCCAATGAAACAAATTTCCCCAATTTAAAACGAAAAAATATTCTCCAAATTCTGAACCAACGATGTGAGCTGTCCCTGACACTTCCATTGGCTCTCCCCTTAAATTTAAATTATTCAAATCAACCAATCATCGTCCTTAGACCTGCTCAAAGCCCTACATCTTCGTTTTTGTCATGTTTAACTTTCTCTATGCTGTCGCTTATTTTTCTCTTTTTGGTGCATAAAAGAGAGAGAGAATAAAGTCTATTGTTTCTTTTTTATTCATAAGAGATTAAAATAATTCCCCCCTCCCAAATTTTTAAACATTTTACCATTCCATTTATCTTCCTCATTCTTTTCCCACAACGAAAAAACTATCCCCATTTTGGGACAAAATTCCCCAATCTGGCAACCCTGGCTTCGACTCATATTTAGTTCAAACTTCTGAACGTTATGGAAGAGAAATCGTCGAGCAACTGCTGAGCAGGAACGAAGCATTTCTCAGCTAAAAGGAACAAGGAAACAACAATAAGTAGCATTTCTTCATCGAATTAAAGAGAAGACAAAGGTGTGTTTTTCCTACCTGAAATAGCTCACCTGAAAACAGAGTTTTCTCTTTTAGAACCTCTTTACAACTTCTCTCTAATTTTGCAGCTAATCATAAGCTGCAAAAGTCAGTCATTGGAGACGGTGTGCACTAAAAGCAAGGGTTTCATTACTTTAATTCTGTAGGGGCTTGCGGCAGCAAAAGTGCTGCCGAACAAAACCACATAAAATGACTTTCCAAAATGTAGCACGCACACTATTTAAGAGCAACAAATAAAACACTGCAAATAAATTAAATATTTTAACAAAAATTGGAAGTCGGAAGACCACCCCTCAGATGGCTGGATGGTGTTGAGAAAGACCTGAAAGGCATAGGAGTGAAAAAGTGGAGGAGGAAGGTACGGGAAAGAGGTACATTGAACGAAATCCTGAAGGAGGCGCAAGTTCACTTATGGACTCTTGCGCCCTAAGAAGAAGAAAAACTAAAATCAGTCTTCACGAACTCTGTAATAACATAATATGGTATATACACAGTGTACATAAATACACAGTTCTTTACACATCAAGAATATAAACAAATTCTGCAACGCAACACATTTATAGAAAATATTTAATGGCGAGGGGCTTCTTCCGTTAAACTTTATCGTTGCATGCCGTAAGCAGTTACACACTGAGCATGATTATTCAGTCCGTACGCGCAATATGAGAACAGGCGGAGAGAGAGGGAGAGAGGAAAGAGAGGGAGAGGGAGAGATAGAGGGAGAGAGGGGGGAAGAGAGGGAGTGATAGAGGGAGAGAGAGGGGAAGAGAGGGGGAGAGGAAGGAGGAAGAGAGGGGGAGAGGAGTGAGGAAGAAAGGGGAGGGAGGGAGAGAAATGGGGAAAGGAGGAGAGATGGGGAGACAGACAGACAGAGAGAGAGAGAGAGGGAGAGAGAGAGAGAGAGAGAGAGAGAGAGAGAGAGAGAGAGAGTGGGAGGGAAGACCACAATACTTGCATTGCTGACTTGCAGTCTAATACAAATACACAAAATTTCTCCTTATTTTAATGAGTGGAAAAGTTTTTACCCAGTCTACAAATGTTCAATGACTTGAAAAATGTTTCAAAGGTATCCATTGAACGATTAGTGCGTAACACCTGAAAATTATATTTTCAGCTCTTTTTTTTCATGAGAATTCAATTGTCGTTTGCATTCCAAGATGTAAAGCTTTTGAATGTTTAAAATTGCATAATAATCACAATATTACTGAAAATAATAAGTTCGATGGTCTTCGAATTCCATCGTAAAAGTGAGTACGAAAGTGGAAATAAAATGTCATGAAAATTATCATTAATTTAAATAATTTTGAAAGAATTAAATTTACTATTTTAATAGTAGATTTATCATGTGAAATCGTAGATTTTATTATGAATAAACTTCTTGAGTAACAAACTTCCATTTTCACAAAATAATAACTTAACTCCCTTCACCGACGTTGGTTGAATGTAATTTGAATTGTACGCGGCAAATTCGCGGATCTATGCCAATTGAATTAGTATAATAAATCGTCGACAGATGGCAGTAGAGTACGGTTGGGTAAGCACCATCAGTTGAGTAACACGTATACACCATTACACCATGGCTGACCATGGCCAGGGTCACTGAGCGTCCGATAGAGGCAGCCACATGTCTGCCGCAGGCTGTTCTGCACTTCGGGTCTGTCAGTCAGCTAATGGGGAAGGTTACGGTTGGTTAAGGACGTGATGCACGAAGGTAGAGGCCGAGTGGACTGCGCTCGCTCGCAGTTACCCGTAGGTCGCCCGCTAGTTTCCCGCACCGTAGTTCAACACGTATAAGGTCGCTTGCCGTGGTGGCCGGGGGAGTGTGGCCTCAACATCGAAATTGTGCGTTTGAAAACCGTCGATGTACTGTGGACATACAGACGCAACCGGTGCACCTGAAGAAGCAAGAAAGTTTGCACTAGGCTAGGATTTGAATTGCGTCTTCTTTTTCGAAAAGGTACGTTAATAATGTCGAGGTTATTTCGTGTCAAATTTCATTGTGTTTGTCAGAGATGATCATTATCACTTGTCTGTTCATCTCAAGATCATTGGAAAATTGCGTGTCTTCTGTGAGTAAACCTATGGGAAAAATCAATTAAAATATTTAATGACTGATTTTTCTGCGGTAAGTTTAAATTCTAAGGAGAGAAACGTAAAATTTCTGTCATTTTTGAAATTATTTGCTGTACGCCACAAGATGCTCTTATTGTTGTGCCTAACCTTTGATCTTGTTGGGACTGTACTGCCTTTAATAATATAATGTAATTGATTGACCAGTCTTCGGAATGAAATGAGAGACTTACCTCTATTGTTCTTTGGTAATCAATTCCTAATGCTTACTAAATACTTGAGGAGAGAAAGAAAAGTTGGGAGTAAAGCATTGTAAACTCCTAAGGCTGTATTTTTTACAGGTCATTGCTGTCATCATCAATATCAAATATGCTGTGGTTTCCTAAAAGGAGATTAATGAAAAGGTAGAAATATTTTCTGTAATATTTATAGTCTAGAAATGTTTCTTTTGTGTGAATGACTTGTTGCCAGTTCTTTTCATTATTGAGTAATCTTGTGTTGAAGAAAATTCCAATTCTGTGTGCAGATCTTTTACGAATTGAGTCAAATGTTAGTAGGGAAACGTTTTTCTTCTTTAATTGTTCTGAATGATCTGTCAAGATCTGTTTCTTCCTTTGTGCCAAGTTTTGCCACCCCTGACTGCGATTAACTCATTCAGTCTTCCCACATGGATTCATTCACTGTTACTGTGGCCTTGTGTGTGAAAGTGGTATCTTCTGAAGCATGGGGTAATTTACTACTTATTACGATTTTGCCAGTGGGTAGCTTGTTCTTTTGTTCCTTGTTTTTGAAACACATGCATGAGTTTGTGGATCAGAACCATTGGTGTGGGTATTTCATTTTATTGAAGTTATAGTTTCTGGCTACTTTAATAATGACATTTTAGATCATTTTTGAATGGTTGTGTGAAAAGTACTTGAGAAAAACTTGTTTCAAAATTTGAAAGGATAAGTATTTTTATTTATTTTTAGAAAAGGAAAAATTAGAATCCATTATATTTTAAAATTATAAATGGTAGTTTTTGTTTTAGGATTCAATTATCATTTTTGTATGTGAGTATTTGTGCTTTTGGACTAATGCTAGAGAAGGAATTATTAATACACGAATATCTATTAATATGATATATGATATTTTTTATGAATTTGTCGTGTTTATAATGTATTGTTTAATTTATTGTGGACTTTTATTTTCAGTTGTTTTTTGAAGTTATTATTTTCTTTATGTAATTAATTTTTTGTAAGAGCTTTTATTATTATTATTATTATTATTATTATTATTATTTATATCTTTTTTACTTCATTATTTCCATGATGTAGGTTGAGCTTTGATTGTTAGTTTTACAATCTCTTCATGATGTTCTTGCCTTGATAGGTAATGATTAAAATATAATCCCAAGAGCAACAAAAAAATATTTTTCTTGATTTTTAATTCACTATGTTACAAATACTCAGAATATATTCTTTTGACATGAACAATGGTCTTAGTTCATTATATTGCTAGAATTAATTTATGATGAACTGCAAAATCAAAAGAAAGGAATTGTGTGATCAAGAAGGTAGGGCAGTGTCATCTTTTTCCTTTATGTTCTGTATGTTGGGATGGATTTCATTGTTAGTGTTTGGGGCTGAGTTTGCAAAAGAAATGCATTTATGTACTGGTTCAGGTTTACCCAATATTATGATTTTTCAAATGGTATGTGGCATTATTATATATAATTAATGTGTGGAATCCTTTTTTTGTCATGAGAACTGCCCTTGCACATTCTCAGACTCTTTTATCTGTTGTTTCAGGTATCATGTTGCATTTTAACTAACGTCGACCTTTGTGTTCTAACTGCATGCCTTGTTAGGCCACTTTCTAGTCTGGTTTCTGGTTTAAGTCTATAACTGAGTTGTAGTCTTGAATTAAAACAGTGGCCATGTCTGCAATTAAGTACATCCTCCTGCTGGTCATTATCCCAATGTCCCTGTGGTACTGGGGAGAGTAAGTATTAAATGGGTTGGAGAGAATCCACCACTTGAATTTTTCAGTATCAATAAGTTGCTTGGAATAAGTTTTTTGGCACATAATTGGTCTCAGTTATGAGGATTTCACACTTTACGTGAGAACATTGAGTTGCTATTATTGGAATATGTCAAACTCCAGTTTCTACTTTAATGCATCTCTTTTGGGAAACTTTTTATGGGTGAGAGAAAATCTTGCACACTTTTTGTGTACTGCTCCTGTTGGCTTTGAAACTGTGTATTTTGATGTTATGAATGGGTATTGAAACGTTCTGTTTTATTTTTTATTGAGTTCTGGACTTAAATAGGAATAGAGAATGAGTAGGAAGTCCCTTTTTTGTTAGTCTGTAGTAATCAGTCATTTAAGCTTCAATTGTTAGCTAGTATGCACTGATGTAGTGATTTAGTAGTTGTCACTTCATGTCATGAGACTTTTGCTGTAAAATTGAATGAACTTAGTAGAGTTTAGTGTATGCCAGTGTTAATTTATATATGATGTTACAACAAAAGTTATTTTTTCTTTGCAGAATCTTCATTTTGTCAATGAGACTCTCTCTTGGAGTTGTTTTTGTCATATTTATACTCGTCCCTCTAATATTTAAATACACGTACAGCTTGCAAAGAAGTATGGTATTCCTTAATTTTGGTGAGTGATTATTTTTCATGATATTTGTTCATAAAATTATTTGTACATTTATTTTCATTGGTAAATATTTTTATTTTTTTTAGTTACATGGTTAGTTACATGGCCTCGCAATGCTGATTATAACGCTCCTGAAAAGTATGGCCTAGCTGGCACTAAAAATTTTTATGTGACATCAGATGATGGTGTAACTCTTGGTGTTTGGTAAGTCTAAAGGCTAGGATGAAAATTAATATTTTCAGCAAAAATGTGGAGGTTACATTTTTTCTTCCTGTAATATGCATTTTTTCACTGAAAAGCTTAAAGTAGCAATTTTTATTTTTACGTTGTTTTTTTTTTTTTGATATACATAAGTCAACAATTTATAGATGCAAGCAGTAATGATTCTCAATGCATGTACTTATAGGCACACATTGCCAGCCTCCATGGATAATGAGAATGTGAGTAAGGGAAATTTTGAAGCAGCATTGAGTCATGGTGAACCAGTTGTTCTCTACATGCATGGAAACTCCGGTTCCAGAGCTAGCCCACACAGAGTGGAACTCTACAATGTTCTCAGGAACCTTAACTATCATGTTATCAGTTTTGACTACAGAAGTAAGTTGTTGTTGCATGTGATACTGGGTGATGTGGTCACATCCTGTTGTTGGTGTGAGTGTGTCATATCCTATATGTTGTGTCTTAAGGATATGACATAGTTTTTAATATTTTTTTGTTTAGTCGAAATGTATTTAGTACAAATGTGTACATTTTAATAATAAGAAAAGAGTCTGAATCTATTGGAAGGAAAAAAAATATTTCTTTATTACTTTTAAAATGCTGATTTTTGGTCTTTTGAAATTAAGATACTAAAAGAATATTAGAAATAACGAAGTTTAATTGAAATACAGATTGAAATGTCAATTCTTTAGGTTGGTTGACAATTCCTTGTAGTAATTAAAGATGTCATCTGTTTGAGCAATAATGTAAAAATGTAAGTATTTCATTTAAAAATGTCTTGCTTTTGCTAAGAAGCAAGTAACCTATATAATAATGTTATGGCTTCAATAATTATACATTTGTTAAAATTAGCACCCTTGGCTTCGAGCATCACCTGGGTTACAAACTTTTTCACTAGTGAATAAAATCTTAAGCACAATGTTTTTATTTATACTAGTCAGGCAAGTAATATAAAGATTAAAAATATTTTTGATATTATGTCTGTGATGTGATTATTTGCCTTTGTCATTTACAAAAGTAAATGGTAATATGAATATATTTTCTTTACAGGCTAAGTTTGTTTTGTGTACAAAGTGTGTATCTAGTTATGTTTTTTCAAGTGCTTAGTTTTTAACTACCAATATTAATAAAAAACAAAACTTTACAGGTTATGCAGATTCAACTGATATTGAACCCACGGAAGAAGGTGTGGTGGCTGATGGAAAATTTATGTATAGGTGGTTAGAAAGAAGAGTAAAATCATCTCCTTTGTTAGTGTGGGGTCATTCATTGGGCACAGGGTAAAGTATCACTTTATCATTTTTCTCTTGCATGGAATCAGAAGATTTATTTGTTATACAATTCTTTTTATCTAAGATGGTCCTGTTTTTATGCAAAACTTGTCTTCTTCAGGAAGTTGAGCTAACAATGACACAAAGAATTTCAGTGATAAAAACATATCTTAATTAATACAATTGACTCCAGTTATAGGGAACTTCCGAGTACTAACATTTTGGTTCACTATATATGATGATGTCAAAACTAAATAGAATTTCTCCATAACGATTGATTTTATTATTATAGAGATACAGCAATTCATTTAGAGAGATGCAAGAGATTAACAGCATGAACTGAACACTTTATTATCTTTATTTGTCCTTAAAAAAATCAATTATTTTAAATTGTTTGCTTCATTCATTTTTTCATTAGTAATTTCTCTGGATCTTCCTCCAGAGTTTGTCTCCATACTTGATTCTGCAGTGTCTAAGTATCATAATGCAGTTTTCGCACCCTTCAATGCCTTGTGCATTGTTGGAACATCATCGTACTCACCAAAGACCATTTTACTTGCTTTCATTCAAGATGCATTTGGCAGCAGGATGGTGCTAGCGAATAATGAAACTGATCACTTTAGCGCAGAGGATATAGCCTGGCAGTCACATGCTTCTTGACACCTACTAGAACTCAACACTCCTTGTCCCACGGAATATCAAGTATTACCGAGCTTGCAATCAAAGCAAATAATTGCACATTTCTGCCACAATTTGCAGCGTATGCAGGACACAGCCTTTGTTTCTAGAGTGAAACTGAGTGACGTAAGGTTATCAGTAGGGACCTCATTACAGGTTTGCTACCTTCACCTAAGGACGACTTCCTCAATTATGACCCTTGTCCAACAATATTTTTTTTCAAGCTGTGGAGTGTTGGAATTTTGGACACTGACGCAATATTTTCTTTTTCCAGGAGGGATTTAATTTGTTGAAGATTGTATTTTCCACGTTCACTGTACTCGAGGTTCAGATTCACTATAACCGAACCAAGTATTCACTATATCTGAGTTCACTATAACCGGAGTCAACTGTATATGATTTATGAAATATGGATCCAAAATTAATTGTTTATATTACTTAATTCCATGTACATGTAATTGAATAGTACTGACTAGAAAGGTTGGTGAATAATAATCAGAATATGATTTAAAAGGGTGACTAACCTAAGACTGGGGTGTATCTCATAAGCAAAACAACAATGACTTCAAAATTTCTAACAATTTTTAAAAGGAACTCTAGCATCCCCAATTGATTTTGAACTTTTTACCTACTTACTGTTCTGAAGTTAAATAGATATCAATCCTTTCAAAAGGGTAAGAAGAACGAATTTTCCTCGTATTTTCGGATTATTTAGAGACAAATTGTAATTCAAGGCGATGCATAGTTCTTTATCGAAACGTCATCAGAAGTTTCATTAAAATTTGTGTCTTCTTGTGTGAAACTGATTATGGTTTGCACACACGTGATTTTATTTGTTTTGAATAATTGTTTTCCTCTCCTTTCCTTTCTTCATTCTACCCATACATGCATTTCTAATAATTTTTTAAATTCAGTACCTACCAGTGAGTGATGTTGGCCTTTTGTAATTTGCAGAGTTTCGTCACATGTACTGGCTGATTTGGCCAAAGAAGGAACACAAGTTTTAGGCCTTGTTTTGGAATCACCATTCAATAATTTGAGGGATGAAGTCAGAGAACACCCTTTTGCAGCAGTAAGTATAAAATATGTGATGCTGAATTCAGTGATATTGAAACTATTATTCTGTGCCACTCATCAACTGAAAGTATAGAGCATATCAAATTTCTCTGTGCTTGACATTTGATTTGCATTAATATCTGCATGAGTAAGCTTGCAACCACTGATTACTAATAGCAGCAGCATTTCAGATGGCATTATCTAATCTTGTTACCACTGACAGCAATCAGCCAAGGAAAGGAATACTGTGTTACACTTCTCATTTATCTCGTGTGTATGAAGCTAGCTATAGTCATTTGTTAATAGTTATGTTATGATGCATTGGGATTGATAGGTCATTGTTTGTTAATTTACAGCTTTGTTCATTGATGGTTATTAAATAATTTTTACTTTCTGCCTTACTGCATAAGTAAAAGTATTGAAATTGTGCGCTGGAAAACGGTGAATTTTCGACAGAAAAACTCTTATTGCCAGGTCCTGGCAATGAAAAAGTGGATAAATATTTTTCTTATGTATATTAAATTATTTCTGCTAATATATTGTGTACTCAGAATTAATGTTTCGTAGATCCTTGATACTGCAAAAAATTGATTGACGGCAAAATGTCTGTCCATCTGTTCATCCGTGCGCAGTCAAAGGTAGTGGCAAAACCGTTGAGCAGATTTTCTCCAAAACTGATATTCCTTGATAAAGGAACTTGAGGCTGTCTGAGTTTGAAATTGATTTGGGGTGGTTATATGAAGCCTCAACATTTTCACAATTTTTTAGTTAACTTTGACGTCAGATAGCTTAAAAGGCACTTATGAGAATAGTGTTGGTCTCATTTATGTTGAAATTTTTTTAATTTTTCGGAAATTGCAAAATTAAAATTTTTTTTTTTTCATTTTCATGCAACTATAATATAAATTTTTCTTCTCAAAAACCGTTCCTAATTTTTTCTTTAAATTTTCTCTTCATATGTATCAAGCGATTGTTAAAAAATATTGTGCTAGTCTCATTTGTGGCAAACTGGCCATATTTTTGAAAATTGAAAAAAGTTAACATTTCATAACTACAAAATTGTAATCTTTTGCCTTAGACAAAGTCTGTTGTAAAAAAATTAGCTCTTTAAAGAAAGTTGTATACAATTTTTGGAAAGAAAGAGAGGATATTGTGTAATTTGTGTCAGAAATTTTTGCAATTTTTATAAATATTATTTCCTCAAAAACTGCTGTAAATTTTTTCATTAAATTTTCTCTTTGTATGTACCAAAGGACAATAAAAATTAGTAGCTAGTCCTGTTTTTGGCAAAATCTGTATTTTTGAAAACCGCAAAAAGTAATATTTCAAAACTACAAAAAAGAAAATAGATTTTTTCTTATTATCAAAATCTGTGTTAATAAAACAGTTTTAAAAAAGGTCATGTACAATCGTTTGAAAAAGAGTAGTTTTGGCATAATTTGTGCTTGAAATTGATGCAATTAAAAGAAAGAAAGAAAAGAAGAGGCCAACAAAAAAATAAACCATTTTCATCAAAAACACTTCAAATTTTTCCAATTTTTCCGGGAATGCTTTAAAAAATGGCGCAGGACTCCTTTTCATTGAACTCTCCGAATTTTTGAAAATTAAAAATTAGAAATAATGAGAGAGAGTAAATGCTGTTGAGGCTCCCAGATTTATTTTTATTTGAAGCATTCATGTTATTAAGGTCTTGCGTCCTCAAAGTTCTCACAGACATTCAGGACTGGATGTAGATGAAAATATAATAATCCATGTTCACATGTTCCTTGGAAAACATGCCTTTGGACCTAACTCAAATGTGATTACCTGATCATGTGACCTTATCTTGTCACTGTAGTGCAAAAGGGAATTGCTACAAATGTTCCATGAGCTATTTCTTATACTTCAAATATAATAGCTGTTTTATAGAAAATGAAGACGAGGTTGTTGCAACAAGATAGGGAGACATTTCACGTGGTTGGGTGTGCTAAGACTTTAGAAGAGATGCGTAAGTGATGGTGGGGCTAGCGGTGTAATGGGATGGGGTGGGGTGATGCCCCTAAGTTTATTAGTTAGGGATGGGGGTGCAGAAAGTGCTTCCCCCCATGAAGTTGATGCCTCTGTCTGCAAAGAAGATTGGTACGCAGAATAATAATATTATTATATAATGTTTTTTGTGTGTAATAATTCAATGTCAAAATTGCTTTTCAGCTCTTTAGACATTTACCATGGTTTGAAATGTGCTTTCTGGAACCTATTAATGCCAACAAAATTCAGTTCACTTCAGATGAGCATATTACTCATTTCTTGGCTCCTATTCTGATTCTTCATGCAGAAGATGACCTTGTTGTTCCTTACTTGTTGGGTAAAAGAGTAAGTATTAATTTTTTAATAGATGTACTTATGTTTGAAATTTTTAAGAATTTTATTTATGGAGGAAATCAGATAATCACTTTCTGCAATTTACAATATGATACTCTTAAGATATTGTATGATCTTGAAAGTGATAGAAATTTGTTGTATTATCCATGCACGGTTTCTTGAGCCCTCATTTCACAAGATGTGAGAGGAGTGGGGGTTTGATTAGCTGGTTGACAGGAGTATTACATCAAATCTGTAGCTCATTTTCAATGTAAAATGAACTGAAATTATTAGAAGCAATTGTATGTGGATATCAGATTATGTCAACAACATTCCTTGTTATAATTTATTCTGAATTCAACTAATGTTGGTAAAGGAGTGGGGGTAGGTCTTGCAGGGCTTCAGAAAACATGTACATGTAATCTCCTCCGTAATACTCCAAGGAAAAATGACGGTTTTGGACCATTTATAAGAAATTATCATCACAAAATCCTGTAAGTGTACCACTACTGGTTAGGGAATTACCCTATAGGGTTGCATCAAACTGGTTTAAGACCAAAACGTAGAAGTTTGCGGATTGTGATGCATGTGGGAAATTAGATGCACCAGCAACATATAACACACCTTACACTGCAACACATCTTAGCAAGTGCGTATCTTGGAAACATTGTAAGGAAAAAGAGTTAAATTTTTTGTATGACGTAATCTATAAAATAAAACCTTTTTGCTATGGAACTTGTGATTAACATCTTAGGGGATCTTAAAGTAAATACTGAATTAATTACCTTGAAATACTTTCATGGCTCTTGATCATCGAAAATTGACAATTTGTGTAATAACAAAATTTTTTTTGTAGCTGTATAAAACTGCATTGGAGTCTCGGCCTAATGGTTCTGGACCTGTAGAGTTTGTTAGATTTGAAGGAAAGTATGGGTATGGCCATAAGTTTATCTGCAGAGCTCCTGAACTCCCTGAAATAGTGAAGTAAGTTATAATTAATAATTTAAGGACCAACTTTTTTTTTGTTGGATGTTCATAATCAAATACAGAAACAATTGTAGAAAATTTACTTCTACTCCTATTTAATTCATTAATGCCACTCTTTAGTAACTGCACTGTATACAAAAAGCATAACTTCAGGAATGTTTTTGTTTGTACTACTTCCTACTTTTCTTGCACATTTCAAATTCAACAAATGTGGATGAAAGCAAGTTGAAAGCTTTAATAAAGAATATCAATAAGAAAGTGTCTACAGAAACATATTGGCATTAACAAATAGATCAGCAAGGATATAAAACAACAGATTTGAAATGTTTCTTTATTTTAGATGCAAAGTTTAGATATTCTGAAATATTTTATTGCAATATGCTCCTTCATTGTTTTTTAGGAGAACTGGCATATTAGTTTTGTTTTGTTTTTTTACAGAGACTACTTTGAACAGTGCATACATGGTAGAATAAAACAGTGATGTTTGATATCTGGGAAGCTGCAGGATGATAGTTTCTGCATTTTTTATCGTGATTGAAAACTTAACAAAGTTGAAGTTTTATATGCTGGGAGTTGATATTACTACAGTTAAAATTGTGATGAAGCCATGTGGTTTTTTAAGATTCTTACCTTGTGATAGCATTTTTATATTGCTTACCTGTGTTTGGATATGCAGTATTAGAAATGATTTTTACTAGTCTATGCTTGTATATTTTTTACATTCCAAGAATGATAGATAAAATATACTTAATCCCAATGACACGAGTACAGGCCACACAATATAAGTTGAATTTTTAAATTGAAATTTTCTCTCAGTTGCAGTTGGTTGATACAGTATTTTATTTCTCTTTAAGTTGTAATTGCAAGATGGAATTTAGGAAGTTATTGTAATGAAATATTCATTTTACTGTTGGTTACATAATTTAATTACTCTGTCGAAGCACTTGTAAATAGAATTTACAAAATGAAAATAATGTGAGAAAGAATTACAGTTGATCTGAATGTTGTAACTCGTTTGTCAGTTAATATTCTTAAAATTTCTGTGAATGAAGTAGAGAAAAGTAGAAAAAGAGATAGTGTTGCAATTTATTAAAATGGTTTATATTGTTGAGTTTATTGAATTGGGATTGTAGATTGGCAAATTGGTTATGTAATTTGAAACTACAGTGCAATTTTTCTACTCTGCCTCTCAAGGCCTTACTTCATAGTGGCATTATGTCATGGTATTTTGCGGCTTTCTTGGTCGTGCCACTAGATGCCACATGATTACAACCCTATCCAGTACTGCTATATGTTCTCGATTATGCGACGTCTAGCGGACCGCCAGACAAAAACACGAAAAAGAGTGACATAATGCCACCGTGAAGTACGGCCTTGGGGGCATTTGAGGGGTAGAGTTAGAAAAATCGCAGTGCAGTCCTTTGTGACTGTAGTGTTGAATGACCTCTGTCGTCTGGAAATTGACATCATTAAGCAGTAATAAGTAATTTATGTACTAAATGTTAAATTTTCATTTTCTTGAGCATTTTGTTCATTTCTGGTCTTTCTAATTTGAGATAAATTTAAGATGGTGATTTATGGCTATGGTCTTTAAAATGTGTAATAAATGTTTTCAATTATTGTGTTGGCAAAAAATGTTTGATAATTAAGGCTTGGACTTTTAGGTAAATGCATATTTTTCTCCCTTAATCCTGAGCATTGAAAGTTAGGGAAATTTCAAATAGCTCCCCTGTAGTTTTCATATATCAAATTTAATTTCACCAAAAGATAAATATTTTTGTCAAAACACATTATTTTGCTACATTTAATGTGAAAAATGAATATTTTGAGTATTTTCAAGTTCACACATCACTTGTTACTTGGGACTGAGGGCTATTATCAGCAATACTGTCACTTCAGGCATTGATACGCCGAGCAATAACATACTCGTAGCACGAATAGCTCTTGCACTTCTTCGTATTGCACAGACAAAATTTTCAGAGTAATAAAGAGTATGACTTCAGGTTTTTACTTCAAGTCTTCTCTTGATCTTCTGTACTGTTTTTCATCTGAGAAATAAAAAAAAAGTATTATTATTTTAACCCACATTTTTCACTTTTTAAGCACATTAAAAGTGTTTTTTTTTTTTTTTTTTTTTTTTTTTAAAGCACCTAAAAGTCTGAGCCCTATTTATAATTCTCATACCTGTTCTTTCATCTACCAGAATTAACGTATAATTTTGAAAGTAAAACATCTCTTTAATATATTGTGAAATGTAGGAAATAAATTGCGGTACTATATGTGAAAAATGACCTTTTCTTGAATTTTTGGCAGATCCTATTGTCTTAGTACGCTGTTGTTTTGACACTTTTAAGAACATTTATCAAGGAACATATTGAAATACATACAGAAAATATATAAGCAGTAGTGTGACCAGTACTCGTGTATTATCCGTACAGAATAAAATTTGCAAGATGTTTCTAAAGATATGATAGTGTAGATGCTGTTTGCATTGCCTTCAGAACATAGTGCAAGTAGGAGCTGGGTCAATTATCTTTGTTTGTTCTTTTCTGATTCTTAATTAAGGACTTTGTGTCAGAAGCATTGTGTTCAAACGTGCCTTAGGGAGAGAGAGAGATAGAAAAAAAAAGTTTACTATCATCATTTTAGTCTAAATTCAAAGTAGTAATTTGATATGCTAATGGTGCTTTGATTTATAATTAGATTCTGCTATAACTTGAATATTTAACCTTCAACATATAAAATAAAATTTTTACAAGATACCAACTTACAACATAAAGGTTAAGAATGCAATGTGTTACTGGGCAAACTTGTCATGGCAGTTTTGAATATAATGCATTTTGGCCCTTAGCCCAGTATTTTGATTTTGAATTGCAATGGAGTGTTGTACTATCGTGATAGCATTTGGTGCTTTGCATTAGTTGTTGCATTCAGAAATATTTTTTTCTGTATTATTTGCCCCAAGACCATCATAATGGCATTTTGTTAAGTTTTAAATAGCAGCTATTTTGCCAGTAAATCTACCACATGACTCATTAGAACTTTCCAAGAGCTTCTTATAACAAATTTATAAAGGATTTTGAATACTTTCATAGTAACTTCACTTTCAACATGTAAAGACAATAGATTCTATTAAGTTATCTTACTATTCTCCTTCCTTACGAAACATTCCCCCTTTGCTCTATTGTTCGTTCATTTAAAAATAATCACTTGTGATACATTTTGTAGCTTGAGCTCAGGCTTAATAGGTCCATTGTGAAACATTTTTAAATATTTGAAAATGGCTAGATCAAGTAATTACTTCATTTTTGCCCAATTTTGAGAATTCCATTCAAAAATTGATCCTTAAGACTTGTTAGTTATTGGAACTATTGTCATTATTATCATCCTGAAATATGACCAAGTTATTAATATATCTTTGAATTTGTTCCTATTTTTATTAATTAATATGTAAGATTCTTATATATACATATTTGCTCATATTTCTAGTCTCCAAAGTAAACCCTTTTCTACATCTCCAATTTATGTTAATTCAGGAAGTAGTGTTTGAGTCTCTTAAATGCTTTGGGATAATGTTACATTACAGCATTTCATTAGAGAAAGTTCTTTTATTCTGAATATGCAGTTGGAAAGTTGGGAAAAGACATGTGTTTGTATAAAGTCACTAAGAATGTTTGATAAAACACAACATACAGAATAAATTTAAGTAACCCTCAAAACCTGGGTATTGAAATATTGAATTTTTTAAATCATACTTTTGAAATTATTTTCACAGTCCTGTTTGGATTGTGGTATTTGATTTTGCTATATTTTTTCTATTTACAATTTATACAATTTATTTGTTTTAATTGGCTTGAAACATTTCTTAAAAGTTTGTAGCCATACTAAAAGAATTTTCCACAAGGTTTTTTTTCTTGTTCCGTACCTATAAAATAATATCTGTACCTATAACAAATTGTTTGTAACTCTAGTACAAAAAGTTTATCAGCAATTTTTTTTAATCACTTAATTTAAATTGCAACATCTTCAGATGATAATGGATTTTACATTTCACTTTTATTTTAGAAAAGTTGTTTTGTATTATGATTTTAATAAAAAAGAAATGGGTACAAAAATACTCTTGCATTTACTACATTTTTCTGCTTCATTTATTACATCATCTAAAAATCAGTTTGGCAGAAAATTATGTGACTTGTTCTGAATAAGACATTCTATCTTGGCTTTGATTATTTTATTCTTGATGCAAGACTCTGTCATGTATATACAGCACTTTTGCTTTGTTACAATTCTCAAATTTAGTTTGAAATATGTAACAACATGTGTGAGTTCTTTAATGTAGACTATGTTGGGACCATTCACATGAAAAGGAGTGACGAGACAATAATCATGAAGATAAATTGTCTAACAATTTGTTGTTGGGAAAGAATTATTGCTTGAAATGTTAATGAGAAGATAATTATCGCTCAAATATAATTACTGGAGTTTATCCTTCATACCTATTGGAATAGATAAAAGC
This sequence comes from Gryllus longicercus, assembly GCA_038098605.1. Classification (NCBI taxonomy): domain Eukaryota; kingdom Metazoa; phylum Arthropoda; class Insecta; order Orthoptera; family Gryllidae; genus Gryllus; species Gryllus longicercus. The sequence continues at coordinate 46,824 of JAZDUA010000806.1, forward strand.
TTAATAGCTAAAGCACGGATGGTAATGTCACAAGTAATAAGTAGAAGTTGTATTTATTTTGTGATTTCTGTTAAGGCTCAGAAGATATAATTATCATGTGTGGTTGTATGTTAAAAAAGTTGCAAGGTGTTGCTATGGGTTGCAGACTTTATGAAAGAAGGTGTTATATATTGTCCGAAGAAAGTGATTTTATAATATCTGGTGTAATTATTGCAGTGCAACAGAGAAAGACACTGAGTGAAAATGGCATGCTTCGTGAAAATAGCAATTAAATTATTGGTATGTATGGCCCAAAATAAGAGAAATTTTATTATGGAAAAAAGGAAGATTATTTTCTTTATTTTTTCAACTGGCTGTTGGAGACCCCTTCAAAGAACGAAATTGTTGTTAGATAGTGTGCCTCTTCTGTTGCAGTAGTTATAGTGATTTTCAAGTTTTTCCAGTAGTGCCAAGGCTTTTTCCTTCTCTTTAAAGAAATTTGTTAATTTATTTTTAACAAATTGTTTTAAAGTGTAAACACAAGCAAGAATTTGGTGCAAGGAAAACTTTTTAGACTTACCATTTTGTATTATTTTTTATCAGAATTTATTTTATTTCAATATTAGAATGAGAAATGGTTCTTAATCTATATTTTGGTGCTTTACCTGAGTTTGAAATGTATTTCATATATTTTATTTGCAAGAGGGTTGAATATCAAAATTGGTTCTGAAACTGTTTTTCAAGGTTTCGCAGATTTTACTCATTAACTCTCAACCCCCACAAATTGCTTCCATAAGAATGTCAGAAATAAGGTGTATATTTCCTCAGATGTAGTGTAAAATGTACAAATATCTCAAAATAATGTACATCTGAGAATTTTTTTCTCTGGATTGACAACCTTGCCAAAGAATGTTTCATAATGTAGTTTCATGGTTTAGGTGTATGAACAAAGTTACGCTTTCACTGATCCATTTTGCTTCATCATTGTGACATCAATTATGTTGTGTTAAATAATTTCACCATTAATGTTTTAAGTAATAGTTCATTACTATGTTATTGTTACTAAAATTGGTCTAGCATATTTATTAAGAGTACTTTTGAAAATACAATTTGAGCTACTTGTTAATTTGTTTACTGCAAAAGGAAAATGGATCATTATTGTGAACCTTTTTACAGGGTGATATACATATAAAGTAAATTGTATGTATTATTTATCGGATTGTTCACATATTAGTTAGAGACGCTACTGTAATGAACAAATTAAAGTAACATTTATGAAGTGAACAGAATTGACACTGAAGTTCAATAAAAGCATGTATGCAGAAACATATAAGTTTGATTTTATTATTAAGAAACAATAATGCACCCTGTAAGTACCCCATGAATAAACATTGATTTGGTTTTCCATTTCATGGTGTGCAGTGCATCATGTAAGAGTGATGTCAAGGGCTTCTGTCGCCAGACATGCAAAAGCTCTCGGCTCTCCAGGTACTGCTCTGCATCAGTGTATGTGATGCAGGGGATGAGGGGGGTTCGTTGATATAGTCTTCCTCAGGGCTGAAGTGCAGTGAATTGCACTTCACTGGAGCTCTGACAAAGACCCGGATAGCCAAAAACATGTTATTTCATCATGGTACTGAGTTGGTTGATTAGTTTAGGGAGAGGGAGTTGTTAAGGGATAATAATATTTAACTAAATACTACAAGATATGCTATTATGGCAAACACCGTTAACGTTCTCTGGGAATGAATTCGCTACATACGTTGCAAGGTAGAACTAAATACCTTGGTATACTGTTTAAGGCTTTGGACATTATGCTTTGCTCAAATTAAAGTTTGCTTAATGTGTTTAATATAACTCTTAAATGCTCATCGTGGAGGCTGAAGGCCTACGCTTTGTCGCTATCTTAGACATAAGTAACAAAGTGTCATCTTTGCACTTAATATCTTAGCCTATCATATTTTACACGGCTATGATAGTATTAGCTTAGGCGACAGGCAGATCCAGCTGATCATTGGGAGAGGGGTGGGGGGAATCGTAGATTTTTCCATAAATATGTTTGTTATTACATTGTGTATTATTTATGTACTGTAGATATGATTCTATACAATATTATTGTGGAAATAATGACATAATTCAAACTTAAATATTTAAATCAGTTCTGCTTAATAAAGGAAGGCAAATGAAAACTCTGGCGTTGGGGAGGGGGGCATGCCGCCCCCCCCCCCCCCCCGGGTCCGCCAGTGTTTCGGGGTACGTTTGTTTTCTCAGTTGGCTGGATTGTGGTACTGTGGGGATTTCAACACAATTGGTTTGCCCTGCCCCCTCCCTGTGGAAAAGAGAATCCATCCGATTTACTTCATGGAATAGTAACTTGTTGCTCAAACACAAATGAAAATTGACACATTTTTTATGGAGTTGAACATTTTAATTGTTAATAAAGTTGAGTTTTTATTCAAATACATTTTTAATTTCCTTAATACAAAAACACGCCTGCTTTCTTGCGGCTTCAATGACTGTTTTTCAATGCAAGCACGTTCTTTTCCCGGCCGCGGGAGCTCCTTAGGAAGTGCTTACTTTCTTTGTTGCGGTGATTCCGGCCGTTTCTCGCTGTAATAGTAATAATTGTAGTAAAGAGAGTCGGCTTTTCCGCAGAATAAAACCCTCATTTCAAGTTGCGTGAAGAGGATGAGTTGGTGTAAAAGTTTGGTTACTGATAAAATCAATGGATTTTCACATTTGACGAGTTAATAATAATTGACAACGTCGAAAACCCAACTAAACGAAAGTCAGGGAAAATATAGTAAAACGCATTGGTGAGTAATTAAATATATTTTCACGAGACAATTATCTCTCCTCACTCTGATGCAAGAGAAATAACAAACATCGTATTCTGGTTTATTGGAAAATCTCACCCCCAATGCGTATCAATCTGTACGGCATTTGTCTGGAAATTCCCATCGTAGTCAAATAATACATTACAGGAAAGACCAAATCAAGTGAGATAAATAACTTTTCAGAGTCCAGGGGCGGATCCAGAGACGAATTTTGGGAAGGGAAATTCAAAATGTTTTGGTCGAAAGTGCGTCATATAACAGATTTTGTAAAATGTAGGGTTCAGTAGCTCATGATGCCTTACGATTTTATTCGTTTTAATGATAATCCAAAAAATATTTTTGCTTGCAAGTTTCGTGACAGGTGAAAATTAATAATTACTGAAAAACTATAGGGAAAAATTAATTTCCCTCCCCGTTGATCCGAGCCTGCATTTTCCAACTGACAAAACAAACATTCTTCACGAAAATAATAAAAGAGTAACTACTATTTAAAAAAATGTATCTCATACTGTTCATATAAGGCTCCTTACCGTAAGACAGTAATATCGGCGGCAAAGAAGAAATGTTGCGGGGGCTCAGTCGATGTCGAGCTTCTTGAAGGAGCCTTCGACGCCGAAGAGGTCTCCAGCGCTGCGCGCGCGCCCCGGCCTCCTGGCCTCCTCCACGCGGCGTTGCTCCTCGGCGGCGAAGTAGGGGGCGTTGGCCAGCAGGCGCGGCAGCGTCCGCTCTGCAACACAGCAGCGCACGTCCAACACAGGGCAATGGGCGAGGCGGCGGAGGACAGGTGCAAGGAGGCATTGGATGGGAAGTAGGGGGCGTTGGCCAGCAGGCGCGGCAGCGTCCGCTCTGCAACAGCACCACACGTCCAACACACAGGGCAAGGGGCGAGGCGTCGGAGGACAGGTTAAAGGAGGCATTGGATAGGAAGCAGGGGGCGTTGGCCAGCAGGGGCGGCAGCGTCCGCTCTGCAACAGCAGCACACGTCCAACACACAGGGCAATGGGCGAGGCGGCGGAGGACAGGTTACAGGAGGCATTGGATGGGAAGCAGGCGGCAGCGTCCGCTCTGCAACAGCAGCACACGTCCAACACACAGGGCAATGGGCGAGGCAGCGGATGTTAGCAGCAGGTTAAAGAAGGCATTTGATGCGAAGTAGGCGGCGTTGTTTTGGCGTGCGCTGAAGCGTCCGCTCTGCAACTCTGATCATTGGGAAGTATATCGGAGGGAGGGATATCAGATGACCTTGGGTGCTTAAGGGTGAATTCTGCGACGCTTGATAGTAGAGATACTCCAATATATTCATGATTGAAGCAAATAAGTAAAAGCCAAAGATATAAATGATGAATTCGTAATTGTCGCTCTTGATCACATGTAGGCAGCTGATATATTTTAGCCGGTACCTGACGGAAATAACTTAATACTCCGAAAGAAATTATATATAATTCATTTCATTGCAAATTGTAATATGGTGAGTTTTGTAATTGTAATAAAGTGAGTTTTATTTTCTCAGGAGCGCGCTTTAATTGTACATTACTGGTGACATGATTTTGTTAATAACATTCGTTTCCGTAATGCCACTGAATTTGTTATTGGAATTATTAATCAGGAGACATCCTTACCGTACAACGTCATGTATGATGGTGCCGTTCCTCCGTAATTTTCGGGCAGTATATCCTTTGGTACATACTTGTAAAGTTGCTCCACGTTGTCCACCTTGTAGAGACGTAACTGCATGATCAAAATTAATTCATATTTAAAACCAGTCTTCGTACATTCAGTTGTGTCTAACACGCGAATACTAATTGTAAAGAATAATATTGTGTTCGTAAATATTGCATGCATATGTTTGTGTTAAATAATTCAGCAATTAACAAATCAAATATGGAAAATTTGTTCAATATACTCTTTTCATCATGTTAGTTTGTTTTGCTTCATAACAGTAACCGTATTATTTTTATACTTTTGTCAACGTTAATGTAACGAGTTATCTATGTGTTAAACTAATCTGCCTTCGCTGTCGCTATTCTTTGTAGGTTACCCTCGAGTCCCGACCTTCAAATTATTATTTTAAAATAAAGTTTCAAAATAAATATTGTATAACTAATTATTGCGTTAATGAAGTTAGTGGTCATGGACCTGATCGTTCTTTGAACGAAACGTTGAATGCGCATTTACATGTTCAGGAATTTTGATGTTAATTTATAAGAGAATGATATTTTTGTGCCGCAGGATATTCTCCAGGAAGCAGAAACTGCAGGCGAAGCCTTCTTCCATGCCTTCGAAAAAGTGAACTACATTTGTAAATTTACTTAATTTTTGTTGAAAATGTTTTTGTGATGTTCGCAACGACAGCGGCACTTCGACAAATCCACTCCAATGGCCGACAGGCGTGTTGACGAAGCAACACGTTATTCGTTGTCGGATGAAGACGAGATAACAGCGAGATTCTAATGTTATTTTATTTACAGGCAACAGTAAAAACTAACTGGAGGAAAATAGAATGCTTTGTTGGCCACTTAAGAACAGAATTTGAAATGAAGTATAAATAAAAAGATAAAAATATAAGTTATAAAAAAGATAAGTTATGTTATGTCAAGGAGGTTATATCGTCATTCTATCGTAAGGTACTTTGAAAGTTTACAAAGACAAAAATTAGAAGAAAAATATTTACTTTTATACTAAGTTTATTTTTTATAGTTCGTAAATAATTTCCGACTTATTTATTTTACAAAGATTTTTGTTTTTCAGAAAGAATAGCAAGTCTGTTTACGAAAGAACTTACAAAGACGCGAGAAGAATTCTGTTCCTTGATGCCTCAGCTATTGAAGGATGAGAAAAAAATTACATTTTATTTTTGAATGAAAAAGTAAGACATTACAGACATTATTGAGGGTAACAGAAAATAGTTACAAATTATTGAGTTTCTTTCATACATTCTTCTTATATTCTTTTGTAAAATCTTTCTTATATTATTCTAGCACTGAACTTTAGTAATTTTGTGATGAAATGAAATAAATATTGTGAAAGTGATCTATAATGAATGTTACGAATACTTCCGAATACAATCCGAGGGAGCCTTAAGTATATTTTAAATTATTCGGGGCGATACAGTCCTGTACAAATCACCAATATAAGAGTAATGTTAAAATATACAACCAAAACTCCTCTCCACTGTTTGAACGACTGCTGATAATCTTCTTTGAACTCAATTTGGCCAAAGCTTGTGCATTTTTAATTATTCCGATAATGACATTATTTTCTCAAAACATTGTCGAAATAAGAGGACCTATGCTACAACAGCCCTCTAATACTGTTTTACACTCCTCTCAGTCTATACGCAATGGAGAGGGAAGATGTAGTTGATCCAATTCCCCCACCCCTCACACACACACAGAGCTGTAGAGAGCACTTAGTTCAATGATTCACATTTCGAGGTCGGGCTTATATTTAGACGATATTAAAGATGGCGAATGATACTATTATTTTGGCACCATTACCTCTGTACCCCTTGCTGCGATCTTTCTACTTTTCTTTGTAAATGAAAGGTAATAAAGTATTCGTTAAGAAATTATCTTACACACGTTTAATACCTCGTACCATTTTTGAATTAAAATACATATTTTGAAAATGTGAAGTAAAACGTTCTGAAGATTTTTAACGATTATTATAAAATATCAGTAAAAGTGTATAACGTACCATATCTTGAATTTCCTTATTCATAAAAGGCCGCATCATTGCCATAATCTTGTCCATGAAAGGTACAACATTCATGAAGTGCAGTCCTTTCAGGCGAAAAGGAAGTCCTTCCTAAAGCAGTGGCAAACAAAGTCTATGAGGAAATGATATTTTACAAAGGAAAGTCACACAACTTATCTTAAGTTATTATAACCCGTCAGGTTTTCGAAAGCAAGTTTCTTGTCCACACACGTAGAAACAAGTCAACGTAAAATTCAACTGAATTTTACACTTCTTGTTCCACGACTTTTACACCTCTATAGAAATTGGTCGAAAGTGTCAACAACAACAAAATATTTGAGGAATTTACCTTGCGGATCGGCGCTCACCTGCAGAAAGTAGAAGAACTTTTTGTACGTGATGATGCTGAGGCGAGCTACGTGCCCCAGGTTGATGCCGTCCATGTCCATAATGATGATGTGACCCGGCGCGGTGCCCTCTTCTAGCAGCAAGAGGTCCATCAGCATGAAGAACACCTTCACGACGTCGTGGTGGACGAAGTGTGATGGATCTTGGTCTACCATGCGGCAGAATATAACAGTGTAGCCCTCTGGAGTCTTTTTGGGCAGCTTGGACATGCATCTGTAATGATATTGAACAGAAAACTCCCTTATGTATGTTTCAAAATGTAGTTTCCTGAGTGAAATGCAATGCACTCAATATACAGGAGAGCGATTTCAGGTTTAAAAAAATACGCCATCGTATCTTCCTCCGACCAACAAATATTTCCTATCACATTTTGCTGATAAACGCTTCGTTTCTGCTCGGCTGTTTCTTGACTATTTTTCTTCATCTTAATCATTGAGAAGGCTGTTCGTAAACCGAGTCAAACGCTGAAGATATTTGTAAGTATTGTCGAATAAAAAATAACTTCTTCTGATACAAATTAAAAAACAACCTGAATTGACGGGATTGAGGCGCAAATTACGACAGCGCTTTTCACTCGCGCGCTCGCTCTCGGTGTTTGGGCCGTCAGCCTCACAATTACACTTCTTGGTCAATAATCCCCATCTCGGTTAGGGTTTTCGTGCATTTTTCAAGAATCAATTGATCAAATAATGAGATGGCCCATTGTTTTATTTCTCGGTGTAAATGTAGCTGATACATGTTTTGTTGAGCTCTTCTTCTGCTAGTTGGATAGGAGAAGAGTGCGCTCGCGGTTGAGCTAATTGGTCAGCGCGCTCGCTTTCCCTGACGCGACCCAGGTTTGATCCCCGGTCACGCAAGATTATAGTGTGCGTTTTCCATGCAACGTCCGAGTATATGTTGCTGTGTGACGATAAGAAAACTCACTTCTCAGGTTGAGAAGACCAGAATACGACGAGGTAATGTCTTCGTGCTAACCACACGTACCCCCTTCACCCATGGCCGTGAGGGCGGGACGCTGCTGGTAGGCTATGGCCTGTTCGCGGGCTGTCACGCCAAGTACAGTCAAGAACTAGTAGAATCGGAGATATGATTGATATTTTATTAGCAATACTGTAAAACAAAATCAGTAGTTCGTTAACCGAGTTTGTTAAGATTTCTAATACTTGGGATCGCACATTTCTAGTTTTCATATGTTGCTAACGCAGCTTTGTTGGTTCTTTCATCCATCATTCAACCAGTATAGTGCAAGTAAAAGGGTAGTAGAGCTCAAGAAAACGTGCCCTGCTTATATTTCTCCCCAAAACGCCACAAGTCAGTTTTTACGTTTTTTTTATCGAAAAATAAATCAAAATTTCTTTTCGTGCCCGATATTTCAAGAGATTGTACCATATTATCAGTATTTCGCCAATTGTGACAGAGCCATGATTCCACCGCGTCGTAATAGTCGTAAATAGTCGTGATAGTCGTGATAGTCGTAAATAATTTCTCATACCACGCATTCAATGTGAACCCGAATTCTGCCTACAATCGCTCATCTTTAAATCATGGTTCACCTCCGTATGATCTGCTCTACCATCGTGCATTCAGTGAAAGGCGATGTTCCCACCCGCCAAGAACAAACATTCTAATGAAGATGTAAGCCATCTGCTCGTTAATTAGCGCGACACACATCACGCATCAATTACAAGGTAATTTTCTCTCAAAACCGAACATGCACTCACGCAATCTTGGCCGCCTGCGCAACGTCCGGCCGCGTGGCGTCTCGGTTGCTGAAGAACTCAGGCAGGTGCGTGCGGGCCGTGAAGTAGGTGTCTGCGGTCACCTTCGCAGCCTCCACGCTGTAGTAGCAGCTGTGCAAGAACAGCGCTAATTCTCGATCTGCAAGGGCAAAATATCTCTTCTGAGGACACAACCACTAAGAGCGAAGATTTATTGCGCAGCATACAGTAAATGTAGCAGTGCCCACAACGCAGTTTTGAAAATAATGTTGGTTTTTGTGTTTTAGCACGGAGCGGCCGAAGGGTAGATGAATACATCAGCAGACTAAACAGGTGGTTAGAGCCTCCAGTGTTTTTTAAACAAAATCTTATGATTATATTTAAATACTTAAAATATTGGAATATTAATATTTTTTAATTGTAGAAATTATAGTTTGTTTTCTTATTCATTTATAGACATTTATTATTTCAATACCTTTAAGAGCGCTCTAAAGTTTGGACTTGTCTCGAGCAGTTTAAGGTATTAATCCTCTGCATGTTGGTATTGCCTCAGCATTGAGTCGTGAGAGGATAAGGGTGAGTCGTGACTTGCAAGGCTGAAGGCGTTTGGAGCCTTCGCAGCCATTTAGCATCACGGGTGGAATTCTTTGTGCGAACTCTAAGCTACGAGAGCACTGATTCATGAATGTATTTGAATCCTGTAATGGAGAATATTAAAGAATAAACATTTTTGCCAATTCTAGGGAGTTATCGACTACGTTTTCTGTAGTGAAATACATTAAAAACAATAGCAGTGACCCTACGTTACTTTTTACTTTCGTATTTGCTTCCCAGTTGCTTTCTGGAAAGTAAGTACGGGCGTGCTTGAGTAACGAGGACATACAAGATGGACACCTGATGCAGTAAATAAATAAAGGAATCGGTATTGTCGGTGTAAGGAAAAAGTATCGGTATAAGGGAATACATCGGTTGAGACATTCAGTGGCGGGGCACCGAAGCTCATTACCATTCGTAGACCTGCGATGTACGTTATTGCATAGCCTACATCACGCTGGAATAATTTTCAAAGCTAATCTAATTTTCATTGGGAATATATTTCTGAATTTTTTTGCCAGCAGAATACGTCAGAAATTAGCTCTCAGATGAGTGTATTATGAACAGTATACTTCATACTAATATATTTCTTGGTACCACTGGTCTGAGGTCACCTGCAGTTGAGACCCTTTGCGGCATGCACACAATGGTATATGAAAGAAACGGAACAAAAAATTCCTTGGCCGATATTCGAATCCGCAATCCTTTGGATTAAAAGCAATGAACCGATACGCGCTCTATCCACAAGCCGTTAAATTTAGAAGTTACCGTTTCGGACTACAGAGTCGCTGTAGTTCCTATTGAAGTTATTTCCTGAGGCAGTGCAATAGCGCGCAGTTCATGCTTTGGTCGCGGGTTCTTTCATTCTTGTTAGAGAATGAAAATACTTTTAGATATTTATTGATACGTAATTTTTGGATAATTACGTTGTGAAATTAGGTCGCTGAAATTATTTTGTGTTTTCTATCAATACCGGGCAAAATGTAGTGATGAAACGTGTTTTGTTATCGTGTGAGTGTTTCGCCGTGAATAACTGTGTCCATTAATGTGGTAAAATAATTGGTTAACTGAGGAGACAAAAGAGTACCATTTATTTATGATCCCATCGTGTGCAAGTTCATACATCTGAAGTTTAAAAGGTTAGTAGTCTTCAAATTAATACTATGTCGAGATGAAATTAATTTTGTTGAGCTGCATTTGATTTAATATAAGCAACGGTTATTCTATTTTGTTCTAAATATTTTACTCTCCTATTGACACGTTTATTTTCTCATTGCAATGAAAAATACAATTTAAACATTTTGTTTTGATTACATTATGCGTTCAAGAACTGCTAGCTAAAGTTACACATCTGAAGTAGGTACCTCAAAATGAAGGTATCTGAAGTACCTCGTTTTTTGTGCAAATTTAAGAGTATTTTAAATTGTTATTAAATCCATCCAAAAAATGGTTAAAGTAGAGTAAACGGTACACCTTCAGAAAAGCGTGGTGGTGGGGGGGAGGGAGGGGTATCCTTAAGTCCTCCCTGAAATTGCGCTCTGATAGAAATATCTGATAGGCGATTTTCTTGTCTTGGCCTTCATACGCTTTGTCGCCGCCGCATTGTAATGTCAATTTACTTTCAAAGGCAAGTTTTCTCGCTTCACTCGCCCGGATCCAAGTCACGACGAGGTTCGGTCCTTCGGTCCTCGCGTTCACTGTAAACATCCTTGAGCCTATCCACCGCATAATTACCAATGCACTTTTATAAGAAAGCACGTTTCAAGAAGGCCTTCAGAATTCAGTTGACGCCGGAGTGGCGCAAATTGCCGGTTTAAACGTCTTCCGAAAGTTGTACTGTATACTAGACTTCAGCCCAAATAATATATAATATTAAACAATTCTTCTAGATGATAGAATGATGTGCGTAAATACCTCGTACAGTACTTATTTGACCGATATTAGCATGTACTCTTAAAGTACTAGAAGATGAGGTATTCATTTAAACTTTGCATGCGGTTTCTTAAAGTATTGTCTGAAATGAAAATATCATAGTTTTTTACTTTTGTTTAGTGAGCATCCTTGTTACATGACCCTTAACCAACATCATTGGATGAATGACTATTACAATATTGTATTTAGTTTTAAGATAGGTATCAAGATATTTTACATTACTTTTCTAATAAAGAAGTTCATATTTTCTACTTACTGACTGAAGAATTATTACTATAAGAATATTTTCTAGAAAACTTTCCCTCATTAATTAACACGTGCTGAAAGACTGACGTACTGTAGTTGGAGGTCAGTTCTTTCAAGCATTCATCAAACCTTTCAAATCTATTACAATACATGCGTGTGCATGCTATAAATCAGAGGCAATTTCGTCATGATCGCTAGTTTGATGTAAATGCGCTATTTTGTCCAAATTTGATATATTCGTTTTACTTTGGGCACCAATTTGTTTCGAACTAGGGAAGATAGTATTGACATAATTAGTAGAAACTTTACTTTTGTGAACCATTCGCCTGGTCCAAACCACGAGGACCTCGACGCCTCGCTCGGCTTGACTCCTGTCTGGGAACTTTAGCACAAAGAACCGTTAACAAGTGACGGTTTTATACATACGCGGTATGCGTCGTACGGACCCCTCCAATCCTACGCAAAACAACTCACTGCTTTCGACCGGAAACTCTAACCTACAGACTAGGTATTACTCGGGCAACTTTTCTTGAACGATGACCTTGCTTCCCCCTCTCTGGCACAACAAACAGTTGAAGGCAAAAGCTCGCACCGAGCACTGGTGACCACATTCCAAACACATCTTTACTGGCGCAAAATATAAACTATTTTCTGTTGAAGACGAGAACTTCTGTCCGTGTTTTTCTTCAAAACTCTAAAGAAATGACCGAAGCAGGTGAAGTTACATCACAGGAGATACCTCGAACTCCTGACAAAGTTTGAACGCAAATTATTGAGAAAGTTGCCAAGGCATGACTGATTTTCCAGAGATGGGCACTACTTCATAAAATCTAGTGGCTGATTACGAATCTAATACCCTCACTCTACCCGCATTTCTTCAATCTATCGTTCAAGAAAAGATGCGCGAGTAATATTCAAACCTCTTTGAATCGCTACATAAAATAAAAATTACGCATTAGTAGTGGAAGGTTTTGCTGGGAAACATCATTAAAATCTGTCGAGAAGTGTAAAACTGCATTTAACGAAAACGAGTTATACTGTTATCGATTATATCGTCGCAACTGTACTACATGCATGCTTTGTTTCTTGTTTCTGTAAATGAAAGAAAATCATGAAAGTTGCAAACGTTGCGTGCTTAGATAGCGCCATTGTCGCTTTACGCATGACGCATTATACTTGAGTTTTCATTTCTTGGCGCGTGAGGATCTGTCTTCACGATGGAATATCTCACGGTATTTCGCACATTTCTCTGTCGTGCCGCTGTCGCATGATCGCCAGCACCGCTCGATACGGACGCGGTCATGCGACATAAGGGACACGATAGAGAAATATGGGAAATACTGTGAGATATTCCATCGTGAAGACAGGCCCTCACTCGTCAAGAAATAAAAACACAAGTATAGGAAATATTTATTTTATCTCATTCTCAGCCTTCGAAAGGTGTAGTTCGGCAGTGCGTTTGTAGATATGAACTGGAGAGGTCTCATTTGAGAGAACACTGTCATTGTAGGTATCATAGAGAATAACACGAATATAGCTACTAAAGGGAGTCTTATAATGCTTTAAGCTAACTAATACACTTCGCTATACATTTATAAGCTAATCACAAGTTCCGGTCACCATCTTTTATGATTAACATTACATAATTTAGAATTTACTCAATACATAGGCAGGGTATACAACATCCAACGCTTTGTATAGTCAAATACTTGCTGATCCGAACAGATTGTTAGAGTACCAAACACACTATAAAACATGATGCGAATTCAGAGAATTTTATGCAGAATCTAGCTTACAATGCAGTAACTTATGCAACATATAATATAAAATATAAATATAAAATAGCTTGAAATAAATTGTTTATGTCTCTTGCAAATAGAACAACTCCATAAGTTCTTATTCGAACTACTAAAACTCCCAACCTTATTCTCCCACTTTCTTTTTAATTTCTTGCCTTACTTCATAAAAGGAAGTTGAAATCGTGGCCTTGAAATCGGCGATATTTCGACAGAAAAATTCTTATTTTCCAGTCAAAGTAAGAAAAGAGTAGACCTTCGCTAGGGCGGCAAAATTATTCAGATGATATTTTCCAAAATTGATATTCCACGATCGATCTGAACGAACTTATGTCCTTGCAAGTCTGAAAATATTTTGATTTTGGGGGGTACTTTACAACAAGTTTAGTTTTCAAAATGCTCACAAAGATAGCTCCACTTTTTTATTCATCTTTTCAGGATAGCGCAAAAAACACTTAAAAATAACGTATGTCTCATTTTCGCTAAAATCCTGATTTTTTTGAAATTTACAAAATTTCAAACTTGTTTCAGTCTTTCTAAAATCTTTATTCGCCGAATAAGGCTTCGAGAAGAAGGGACAGGTTCTACGCCCACAGTATCTGTTCACCACATTTCAATGTGTGAACTGAATATGAAGAAAGAGCGAATTCAAGGGCATGAAGGTCATCTCGGGCGAGAGAGTTTGGTGGATGAAAGTAGTACAAACAGCGTCCCTTTGGTTCCAACGCACGAACTAACAGTTAACAGAACACCAGTTATTATTTCATATTTTAACTTTAAGAAAACTGTGATTATGGAGATTTTTCATTCAGAAACAAATCATCAGAAAAGTAAAATAAGAAACATTGAGGTTAGAAAACATGGACGTTAAACGTCGATGCATAAAACATCGACGTCGCATCCTTATATTGTGATTTTTGCAACTGTCTCTGGAAGGTATCAGCTGTTGACAAGTTTCATCCAATTGGGAGATTGAACGTCACCATAGTGACGTCACGATTTTCACAACTCTACCCTAGTAGGCATCAGCTGATGACAGTTCATTCAATTGAGAGGTTGAACGTTACCATAGTGACGTCACAATCATTATGGTGACATTATGGTGAGATTGAATGTCACCATAGTGACGTCACAAGTGACGTCATTATGGTGACGTTCAAGCTCCCGATTAGATGAAACCGTCAACAGCTGATACCTACCAAGGGCAGAGTAGCGAAAAGCGCAGTGTAGCGCGCAGCCGAGCGCTCACCCAGCGCGTGGGGCAGGTGGGGCTGCTTGTCGGCCCAGTCCCGCAGCAGCGCGATGTCCGTCTCGCGCATCTCCGGGTTGCGCCGCAGCTCCTCGTCCAGCGCCACCGGCGTCGCCGGCGCCTCCCGGCACAGCGCTCCCGACATGGCCGCCTGCCGCTGCAACCACCAAGCACACTCAACCTCCGCACGCACTTTCTAGGATTATTTGCAATAATGGCCTAACACTGTGTCATTACAACTGGCGCCTTCCAAATTCTTCAGCCACCTCATGAAAAACTCAATTGCGACAAGTTCAAATTCAGTAGCACATACTTTCTCGTACTATTTGTACCGGTTGAGATGGCCAAGGGTATCAAATGATGCCACCGCATTGCCTCTGACCGGGAGGTCCTAGGATTCGAATCCCAACGGTGACTGATTTTTGAAACTAGCTACGTAGCTAGGCCGAATTAAGCAGCTTTCTGAAGGAGAATTTTAGCGGCTGGCTGCTCTGATCGGTAGTTTCCCCGATCAACCCCCAGGCGAATGTCAGAGCAGTACTCCAACAAACGAGCCACGGTCCGCGCGCTATCTTTCCTTCCTCACCTCGTACGTATACACACTTATTTGTACAAGCAGTGCACTACCACACCCGTCTAGAGGTCGGTCTGGAGCTTAGAGCCCGTCAGGCTGGGCGGCGGGAGATACCTGGTTGTGGGAAACCCCACCAGCCGCCGGCAGGTCGAGCCGGATCTCACCATCCAGCGGGGGATCACAGCCCCCTCGCGGGATAAAAATATGCACTACCGCTTACGGGAATAAGCAATTGTCGAGCCCAGATACTCTAATCAGTCAATCGTGTTTTTTATAATAATGTTGTAATATAAGTCTTGCGTAAGGGTAGCTTGAGGTGAGGTCTTCCTGTAAGCGCGTGCGCGGAGAGGGTGCCGCCAGTCACACCCGCCAGGCCTTCAAGAAGCTTTCGTTGTGGTGTGTAGGTCTCTCCTGACATGTCTTAAGGTGGCTGCACATATTCGACATATTGCGAGTGACTAATTCCGCGTAGCCGAGCTTTTGGATGCGTGTTCGCTTCCTCTAATGCGCCCAACAGGCCGACACGATGCGGGTGGGGGCCGAACTCGGCAGATACCAAGGTACACATCATTCAACGAGTGGTCGCTCGCTAGCCTTCGAATGCCGAGTGTGTGGGGCCGCCTTCAGGGTAAGTTTCATGCAAAAACGAAGTTTTTGCGAAACGACGTTAGATTATGCTGAAGAAGCCCGTTTTGTTTCCAGTGGAATAACGCGACGCGAGTAAACAACAGCCTACAAATCATGTCGTTTTTCTCTTCTCCCTCACTGTTTTTTTAATTTTTTAAAATTTAAGGTCGCATCTACTTCTAGGTCATTAGTGACCACTGTTGCGTGTGACGGTATGGTAACTATGAGGATGACACAATATGATGATGACAGGGGGTGAAAGAACGAACACAACACACCAATGCCCGAGGTGGGACTCGAACTCGCGATCCTTCGGTTCGAGATCGCTACGGCACTACTGCCTTAGCGATCTCGGCCACCCGGGCCGGCTCCTCACTGTTGTCTCTTTCGCAAAAATACTTTTTAATGAAAAATTCTATGAAAGTGTGATGTTTATTTCCTATTATTGTGGTATTTTAAAAAAGGATGTTCTTAATCAATACTTGTACCTTTGTGGTTGCGCAAAGTTAAGTGGCACAACGAAACATGTGAACAGTTATCGTCCTTTGCGTCTAAATGGATGCAACATGATTTGAAGGTTTGCTTTCGTACCTTCTCTCTTCAATTCGCTCAGTAGCGGTGGTTCAACCACATGCTGCAACTTTCAAATATAGTGGCGTAACAGATTAAATTTCGGGTGAGAAGAATGCTGCAAGTGTGCAATGGTCTTATCGTTAAACTGGGTAGTATAATTTTGTGCTGCACTGAACCAAAATATTGATCGTGAATTTTAAATTTCATGGCCTTAATTAAAGATGATACAACTGTAAGATAATCATACATTAAAATTGCTGGGGTAACTTTGCCTTAATTTTTTTAAATGTAGGTACGTAAAATTTTGACGTACACACTGTCTATTATGGATATTTGGTGCACCGATATAAATTGTGTACAATGTACATAGGAAAATTAAGTACCTAATTATTGTCGTTACTGTAACATATTTACACTTGATAAGAAAATAAAAGTATCATCCAAATTTTTTAGATAAATATTTTCTTAACTCGCCGTGCAAGAAACGCGATTTTTCGTGCTTGTTTTCCCTGTGCAAAAACACCTACTTTTTTCACAGTGGGCGAAACAGTATAACAATTCGCAATTGTCTTTCGTTTTGACGACGTCATTGTTTATTATTTAAAAACAATAATGTTAAATCACTGACTGGAATCTATTTACTTTTCTAGAAGTAAGGTATTTCTAGTTATTTGATATTTAATTTATATTCCTTTACTTTACTTGCGTTCGCTTTCGGCGTGTGCGTAACATGGGCACGAGGTGATTCCCGCACTCCTCTTTTTGTCGTCCGAGCTGCGCTCGGACGACAAACTCAACTCGTGGGTTAATCACCTATTTATAGCACTTGTTATGTAAAGTTCTATTTATAATTAAATTTAAATATTTTAAGATTCTGAGCCAGTAAAACATCTGGGCCGATTTTCTATTTGAATTATCGCTTGAGATCGATCGCAAGTCGTCTGGGATACAAGGGAAGGGATACATCTACATAATTGTTGTTTTAGTAAAGTGAGCTTATGTGTTTAGAAAATAATTTAGTTTTGCAAGTAAGCATTTCGTAATAGTTCACAAGACTAAGAGAATGTCACACATTTTACTATTGGCCGCAAAAAATGATTATTAATACTTCTTCCAAATTACAACTTTTGGGATGTTTATTTTCTTGTGCAGCAATGACAGTAAAATCGCGTGTATGTTTCTTAAGAGGAGGAAAGAAGTAAATTGCATAAACAACTTCAAATGTGACAGCCAACAAATTAGATTAGGATGCGTCTATTTGCGAAAGGAGCAAAGGCAAATATCTATCAGTTCGGTTTTTGGTGGCTTCCTGCAGTCCACGTTGTTAGATTACATTGGCCTACTACTCTACTCATATCTTCTCCTTGAATGCCGGTGTGTGACATGACTCAATGCTCATTTTTTTTTAAATTTATTTTATCGTTTGTTGAATTACAATGATCAGTTAACAGATAAAAACTTTTTCAATTGTTTGGTGGCTTAATCTAATTTCCTTAATCTAGGTTAAAATTGTACTTAATCTTAATCTAGGGAGAGGAAACAAAAAGCACCTCAGGGGAATTATTCAAGATTTGCAAATATCTGTAGGAAAGAATGAAGCGGGAATCTGTTCTTGATTCTGGTTTTGTGATTGGGATCTTTGCCGAGTCTGTAGTGGGTTGATGCCTTTATGAATGATAAGTTTGTGTAGAAGTTGTTGGATAGGAATGCTATATGGTGATTTATTTCTTTTATGTTTAGGTCGTTGTGAAGTTGTTTGTTACTAATGAACCATGGTGCTCTTGTTATTGATCTTAGGTATTTGTTCTGAATCACTTGGAATTTGTTGAGGTTGGTTTTTGCGGCATTGGTCCAGATCGGGCATGCATATAATAATATTGGGCGGATGATTGATTTGTATAGTGTTAGTGCATTTGTGAGTGAGAGGTGGTTGTATGAGTTTAGTAATGGTCTTAATTGGATGAGTTTGATTTTTGCCTGTTGTACTTTTATTTCAATGTGTTGTTTCCAGTTGAGTTTGGTATCTAAGTTCAATCCGAGATATTTTATTGGTTTAGTAATTGGGGTCCAGTTTATAGGATTATTATTTATAAGTAGCGGGGGCGGATGTGCAAATGGTTTTAATGAGAAGATTTTAGCTGCTGATTTTGATGGATTTAATTTAATTTTCCAATTATTTGCCCAATTTGTTATAAGATTTAGGTGCTGTTGGAGCTGGAATTGGTGAGTTTGTAATGAGTTGCCGGAGATAAATAAAGCAGTGTCGTCGGCAAATTGGGCGGTATTTATTTGATGAGAAGTAGGGATGTCTGCAGTGTATAGGTTAAAGAGAGTTGGGGATAGCGGCGAACCTTGGGGGACCCCTGCGGTAATTGGTTTGGGGTTAGAACAGTGACCATCTATTGTTACTGAGAAGGTTCTGTTAGATAAAAAATTTTTGATTATTTGAATTAAATAATTTGGCGTACCGATTTTGACTAATTTGAAGTATAGGGCTGGATGCCATATTCTGTCGAATGCTTGTGACACATCTAGAAATACAGTGGTGGTGTGGAATCCCTTTTGGAAAGCAGAGTGGATATGTTCAGTTAGTCTCAATAGCTGGTGCGTCGTTGAGTGTTGAGAGATGAAGCCGAATTGATGAGGTGGAATTGAGTTGGTTTTATTTATATGTTTGTTTAGTCTGGTGAGAATTAATTTTTCTAAAATTTTTGACATGGTGGGTAAAAGACTGATTGGTCTGTAATTTTCTGCATGTGAATGGTTTTTATTTGGTTTTGCTATTGGATGTATTATTGAATGTTTCCATGATTGGGGATAATAACCTGTTCTTAGTATGGAGTTGTATATATTGTTTAAAAATGCGATGGCATTGTTTGGTAATCTTTTGAGAATGATAGTATTAATTCGATCGTGACCTAGCGATTTTTTATTAGGCATTTTTTTGATTATTTGTTTAACTTCATAGGGAGAGATGAATTTAATTTTGTGAGGAACGTTGTATAGAGGAGCGTTTGAAAATGTTAATATTTCATCATGCTTGGAATTTTTTATGGAGTCATTAGGAGTGAATGTGTTAGCAAAATGGGCTGCTAAAATCTCTGCTTTCTCCATAGGCGAGTATTTTTTCCCATTTTCAGTTGAAAGTGGGGGAATGCTGTTCCTTTTCTTTAAAATTTTCTTTGTGAGTTGCCAAAGAGAATTAGTTTTGGTATTTAGTCCCTCGATAAATTGATTATATTTTTCTTGGTTGTGTTTACTGATTGCCTTTTTGCAGATTTTTGTTAGGTGATTTAATTCTTTTTTCAGTTCTGGGATTTTTAGGGTGTTCCATAGCCTTCTGGTTTTGTTTTTAATTTTTATTAGTTCAGTAATACTGGGAGGCAATGGTTTTTTAAGATTTCTTCTGGTGTCTAGTGTTTTATAATGAAAGTCATTGATTGTTTTGATTATTATGTTATTTAATTTAGTGATTGCTTGATTAATTTCAGTTGGACAGTTGAGGATTTGAAATTTTGGTATTAATTTTTCAACAGAATTTTTGAAATAATTCCAATTTATATTGTAAGTATTCAGTGTGGGTGGAGGGGGGGATGGAGATTTTATTAATTTAGTTGTTATAATAACAGGAATGTGGTCTGAGTCTAATTCATGATGAGCTGTGGAATATAATGGGTCTTTGAGATTTGTTATTGCTATATCTAATATATCTGGGTTTTTATTGGGATCATATGGGAAATGGGTTGGTTCTGTGGGCGTAAGTATTTTAAGCTGCATTGTGTTTTGTATTCTATTTAAATATTCACCGGCAGTGTTTGTGGTCCGACATCCCCAGGCAGAATGCTTTGAGTTTAGATCTCCTACTATGATGAAGGAGTTGGGCAATTGTAGTAATTTATTGATAGAGGTAGTTTTTATATTTATGTTAGGTGGTTTATACGTCGTGACTACAGTTAGTGTTTGATTGTTGTTATATGTTACATTTATCCCGATTTTTTCAATGCCTGGAGTGCGTGGCAAGGTTATTTGGTGGTGTTGAATACTAAACTTTATCAATATTAAGACACCACCTCCATAGTTTTCGTTTCTGTCGGCTCTAATAATTTTGAATCCTGGTATGGTGAATGCTTTGCTTGGGTTTAAATGCGTCTCTGTGATACATGCGATATCTATCTTTTTTGCCTGTAGGAAATGTTCTAGTTCGGTTTTTTTGCTTGTTATGCCATTAGCATTCCAATTAAGAATGGTTAATGCTTTATGATGTGAATCTGCCATAGCTGTTACTAAATGTGGAGGTGATGGAGTTCTGAATACTTTGTATTATTGTTGGAATTAGCGAGTTGATGAGGTTAACTATGTGATTGGTGATAAATTGTGTGATGTTGGTTATGAAGGAGTTATTGTTGTCGTGTTGGTTAAATTGATTGTTTGTTTGTTGATTGTGATATTGTTGGTGAACATTATTTGCATTTATTGGTTGATAGCGATTATTAAATCTTTGCGAGAAATTAGGAATATTGTTAGTTGTAGGCAAGAATGGAAAGTTCGTTGTGTCATGATTGGGTGGTGGCGTGCGCGGTTGTCGAGATCTGGGACTGGAATTTACATTTTTGCTGTTAGTTTCCACAATGTTCTTATAATATGGACATTCATTAGACCTGAGGTCAGCCCTGTGTTTCCCCATGCAATTCTTACAAGTAGGAGTTGATTTTTTTGATGGACAGTTTGCTGAAAGGTGGTTTTTTGCACAGAACACACACGAAACTTCGTAGTTACAATTATTTCTACTGTGTCCATAGTCTAGGCAACGGTAGCATTGAATTGGACCTACAGTTTTCCTTCTTCTTTCCGGCTTAACTACGGAGTTGCAAATGTATTTTAGTTCCAGAACACTTTCGATTTTTTCGGTGCCGTTGAATTCTACAGCGACTACTGGGATCGGGATATTGTTCTTGTTTAGTCTCGTGACCTTTGTAACTGATGGAAATTGAGATGCGATGTCTTCAAAAATTTCGTTTTCCGGAATTGTGGGATGAATGTTCTTTATCACAATTGAATATTTCTTTACACTGGGGTCTGAGTAGGTATGGAATTGTTTATTAGAATTGATAAAGTATTTAACTGCAGTTCTGAAGTCGGATATAGTCGTGAATTGTATTTTGATTTTATTGTTCTTGAGTTGGGTGGTAAAGTTTTCGGTTAACTTAGATTTGATTTCCTTTATAAGTTCAGTATGATTGTTAATTCCTGTTAAATAGATAGGGGGGATTTTTTTAACTTCTACTGGTACTTCAGGTAACTCTTCGTTTAAAAAACTGAATCTATTTGACACATCTACGTTATAGTGTTTTTGCAAGTTGTTATCGGGGTTCAGTTCTGAGGAAAGTTCTGTCGAGGTCATGCGTTTGGCGTCTCTGTCACTGGCGTCGCCTCTGTCCTCGCGGATTCGCTTGCCTTGCATTACCTTGTTTTGTTGCGTCACTGAATGGGTTGATCCGGTTATTTGTTGCTGTGATGCTACTTGCCGAGATTCGACAGGCGCCGACGATGATCCAGTCACATGAGAACTGTTGAGAGAATGTTGTTGAGGTTGGGACGTATTGTCCTCGATGTACTCCATGCTGCTGCCCGTAAAGTTCAGGCTGCTTTCTGCGACCGCCATGTTGGTTGAATATTCTGGGTTGTAAATTGATTCTAGGGCTTGAGAAACTAAATGCCCTGTGCTGAGAAGATCATTTTTTGACATCAGTATCGTGCACTAACACTAAACACGCACTTCCGTCAACTTAATACTGATTCGTACAAACACTGAAATAAATGTTTCACCACTGTTCTGCGGAACGTTCGGAGCGATGTTGCTCGGTCGAGAGCGCAGAGCGAAGTGGCTCAATGCTCATGACAAGTTCATCTGATTAAAAAAAAAAAGCCAATAGATGACAGGGAGGAAGGCCTCCCTTGAACTTTCAACCACTCAGTTTCGTTGAAAAAAATCCTTTCCTCTTCTGGTTATAGGCGCACTGAGTGATAGGTTCAGTTAACACACGAGAGGACGAAAGGCTAGGAATCCCTCCTTAGAGAGACTTCCATCAATTTCTTGGTGTTTAAAACTCGATCAAAATAAACTTCCTTATACAGCTATCAACTAAAAAAAATCATTCATTTCCTCTCAAATATTAAAACAAGTATTTTATTCGATAATTACGTGAAGAAGAGGAAAATATGCGAGGGCAGCGGTGGGGCCTTCCCTCTGCGGAGAAACTGGCGCTGAAACGAAACCCGCAGGCGCTCCCAATTGCATCGGCCGGGCCCCGGCTCCACCCAACGGATGCACGTTCAGCCTCCTCACGACACAGCGGCACTTGCAGGGTGTTAATCCTTCACTTGACGTCTGATGGAGATCGGCAGCCGAGCCATTCTCTGCGAGTTAGTGGCGCGACCCGCGACCCTCTGTCGCCGCCGCCGCCGCCGGGTCAACTCTGCCTGCGACGCAGCCGCCCTTCTCGCGGGCGGAAACGCGCCAACATAACCTCGGGAGTGACCTTCTCCTGCTAACTGCATTTCGACGCAGTGTCCCCGATGGTTCTATTGACGTTTGGAAAAAGGATGATGAAGGAGGACACGTAGTTTCGTTGTACTTAACCACCTGCACCCTTTCTGATTGCATCGCAAAAAAAGAAGAACCGTGGAAAAGCTTTTCAGAACAGAAAAGTAGAACACGAGCAGTGTTCATAAAATAGACCCCCCTCAAATAGTTTCATGTCGTTCAGTACCTATTTTTTAAGACTAACAAAATACGGAGATTTAAAAAGTTCTTGAACACTACATTCTCTATAGTCTGTGAACACAGAGTTGAACATGATTCTGAAAATGTAATTGAAATATTTTGTATTTACGAAGATATGGACATGTATGTGGACTATAGCAGAAAATTCTACTATCCACTTTTATGTTATGGAAAAGGAAATGACCCTCTTTTATAAGACATTAGTTTTGCATTTTTCGTCAATTTCGACTAATAAGTCGTTTTTTGCATTTTCCCCTAATTTTAAAACCTTTTTAAGCCAATTTTAACAATTTTCATGGCACTTGCTGCAAATAATATTTACGAGATGCAACAAATTCTCTACAGAATTCCCGAGTGTCCTATTCGATTTCTTCGCTCAGAAATTGTAAGCATGTAATTCAATTTTTGTATCACTCCTACCAGTGCCACTGTCGGTTCGGACAATTTCGCGTTAACTATCTAAGGCAGATATTTCCCGTCAAAGAAGCGTCCAAACCGAGTTTCCAAGCTGAATTAATTTGAACGAAAGAAAAGAACCTTGATTACATTAGTAACATCTAATAGCTTCAGTTGTTAATCTGCACTGGTTTTGATGAAATTGACGTCATTTTTCGTTGATTGAGGGGCATTTTAAAAACATTTTAAGAGCGTTTTATTGATATTTTTAGCGATGTTTTAGGTCATTAATATCCACCCCCTAATCATGACTGTATTGATCTGAAAAAAAAAAGAATTTCTTGGCGTAGGTTTTTGATCTTGACTAACCATTTTTCTACAATGGAATATGTCATCGTAGATGGCAGCTCTAGACGCCTCTGGCTCGAATCTTCAGCAGTAGCTGCCTTATTTGGTTTGGAAAATTTCCTTCGATGCCATGGCTAGAAACATGATACATGGTTTTATGTTGACCGACATAGAAATAAAAAAAATATTGTTGTATTTCAGTTTCAATCCTGAGTATTCTTCCAAGCCACTCACCACGAGATAGTGTCATAAAGGTCTCCTAATGTGTACCTTTCATTTACTCACAGTATATTTCGAGCGATTGTGAGAGATTTTCATCGACCATTGGAGGATGAGCTTCGTGATGGAAGTTAAAACGTTGCACGCCGTAAATTGAAAACTTGTTTGATCCCAGATATTCATGGATTTAATAATATATTGTGATAATAAACGTAGAAAACAATTCAAAACATAGTCACACTTATTGTGATAGAAGCAATACTGAATGAGATACGACTAATTATGCATTACTGATTCTTCCAAAGATTAGCAGCGCAATCATACGTCTGCCCCGAGGAATAGGGATGGTATATTTGACTAGTTAATGTGCATGCGAGTTACTGGGTGCTCCTCGTCAGCGCCGCCCGTGCTATACTTAGTGAGGATGAGGTATCGCCCCCCTCCCAATCGCTTGGCTTCGCAATTGAGGCCAGGGCGGGCAAGGAAGTACAAGTGCAGCTCGCTAGTATCTCTTTTACAAACTTTGATCAAATGTGAAAAATGTAAAATGAACTTACTTAATGAAGGCGAAACTTGCTGAAACCGTGCAAAATCTCCTCGTTTTCCTATTAAAAATTGCTCTTTAGTGGAACCCAACTTTGAAGGCCAGAACTTGAAATGTATATTACTGCATTAGAGAACCGGTTACGTCTGAGAGTAAGTATTCTAATATTGCTAAGCATTGATTTTAATTGCCTTGAAATTAAAAAAGGAATTATTGAATATTTTCGTGACCGATTATAATCGATTCATTATTAGTTATTTGCCCTTCTATTTAATTTTTCGTAGAATTCCAGTTTCTGCACTTTTTAGACTTCCAAAGCTATCAAGTGCGGGCACCCCAAAAAAACAAAACCTCTAAACGTATTAAAAAGTTCAAAAGTGTCACATTTTGTAGAATTTGTCTAATAAACATATTTCGGGACTCCACTGTCCGCTACATGGCCTGTCTGCTTCCCAACTCCCACCTTCGTTTCTACGCGTGGCCCCTCCTATCCTCTATCTATCGCCCAACTCTGCCTCGACATTTCCCTACCTGTCCTCACCTGCCCTTCCACCTATTCTCCCAAAACTCGTATTCCCAAAGAACTCACCCGCGTCATTTTAGGGTGGAACTTTTGTCCCTTTAGGTTAGGATCACGTAAATCTGGTTTAAGGGCCTTGTACGTATCGTTTTTGAGTTGTGCGAGATTATAATGTGTGTTGCTGCAATGTTTTTTGAATGTCAAAAACTGCCAACTAGTATTTTTTAGCCTTAAATCTGATGGATGCACGACTGGGGGGTGATTATCTACCCAACAGTGGTACCCTTAAAGGACCTTTTTAAGCTTTTCTTATAAATAGTCACACTCCGTCATCTATAATTAGCATGTTATGTATAGTGAAGATACTATAATAAAAATATTAATAATAATAATTTTGCGAAGGACACGAGTCGATTCAAGTCTATTTGCATTTTGACGTAAAATGCGTTGAAAGGTTTGTGTTATCTGATCTTAGAGAGTGATGTTAAATGTGAAGGACGCAGTTTGGAGTATCGCGACTTGAATGAGAGTATTCGTCTTGAATGCGTTAGCAAAAATATTTAAAATGCCCACATAAAATTGGTATTTTTTGATAATCTAACTTAACCAAGAATATCAACAAATACAATTTTTTGATTCCGCCTCCGCGCACACCTCGCCCGCTGCTTATCGCTCCGCAGTTCCTCGACAGCGGTAAGAAGGGCCATTGCGGGGCCGTGACGCGACCGTTCAGCATGCGAGTGATTTGTTTAAATATTTCAGTGCAGTAATGTGAATATTAATCAGTGTTTATTAATAGACACATCAGCACGACACACCCTATAGGGCCACTTAGTGCGATCTTTTTTCCCCGTCAAACTCAGAAGTGAATAGAAGTGAGTCAGTTCTCAGAAGTGAATAGTTTCGTAAGGTTAAAAGTTCAATCCAACAATGACAGAAAACGCGAATGCATCATTTCCGCCGTTATCAGATGTGGTGCCGTCAGCTCTACGCACTTAACGACTTTCATTATACGGGCCCCATCAAATCAATCGCCTACAACAGCAGCAGCAGAAGCATCAACATCAGCTACATGCAGCGAGCCAACCTGCGAATTCAACCTTCACGCAGCTGTCTACACCACCCGTGGGATATTCTCAACCGTCTCCACAGATAAGTTCAGCGCATTCATCTTTTCTTAAGCGCCCCAGATTGCAAGATGCAGTGTGTAACCAAGCTTCGTATGTACGGGGCTGTAGTAGCATGCCTTATCGAGAAAATGTGACTTTATATAATATCCCAACCAGCAATGTTTTCCACTCTCGATCCTGACCCCGACCCTACCCCAGAGCAAGGTGTCTCAAACATCGATTCTCTTTCCTCCAATCTTGAAACTCCAACCCTCCAACCCTCCAATCATTATTCATGATACACCTGTTCATACGGAACTTCAACAAACAATGAATGAATGCTAAAACATGAAAATTTTGTTACCAGAATCAGATAACGATGTACTGAAATCAGAGCAAGTACAGTCGAAGACTTTACTTCGTACGCACTTGTCAACGAAAGGGTTGTACTATCACACCTACTGGGATCCGACAAAAAGTGCTATTTCTGTGGTGCTACGAAATGTTTCAACATCGTGTAATGAGGAATACATACATCAAGAACTAGTAAAAAAATTACCAGTAATAACTGCATCAGACTGACTGCTTCACATCGTAAACCTTGGCTTTTATGTGCAGTCACTCTTACGAAATCATCAGAGAGCAGGGAAATATATGATCTAAAAGAACTATCAATGCTATAAACACGATTTAAGAACGTCGTCATAGACCCGGTCCTGTGCTGTGTCAAGGTTGTCAGTTATTCGGTCAAAAGAAAAAGCAACAACTCGTTGCGGAAAATGTGCTGGGCGTATGCCACGGCTGAATGTTCTAGTTCTGATACCAAATATTTACTATGCGAAAAGGCTCATCGGTCCTCTAGTCGCGACTGTGAAATTTATCAAAAAATCCTCTATAGGAAATCTCTGCCATCTCGTTACCCCATCCGACAACAATTCTCACAAGCAATGCCCCATCATCCACCCCTCCAAGGGCTCTTCCTGCAGCCCATCCTTATCTTACACCTCTTCTCCCTAACTCGATGCAACAAGAAACATATTGCCCCCGTCGTAGATTTCTACACCCATCATTGCCAAAGCAAACGCCGCAATATTCAAACGTTTCCAAACAGTCCATACACCCACACACTGGGCAGCCATTCCAGTTGGAACAGTGTATCTCCCAACAGGTAGAACATTTCAACTCCAGACTCCTAAGTCAAATTATTCCTTCTCTTGCAAACTCCATCCTTCAATCAATAAAATTATATTATTCATAAAAACAAGTCTATAACTAGTGCCACTTATTCGTCACTCCGTCCCATTTCTTGGAATGCAAATGGTGTTAAACCTCTTAATCACATGCCAGCCCACTTTTTGCATAAAAATAAAATACAAGTAGATTGCATTCAGTAAACCCAGCTTTTCCCTTCGATGAAAATTTATATTCCCGACTATATTCTTTATCTCTATGACGGACCGCAAAATCAGCGCAGCGAAATTTAGTAAAGATTAACTGAATTGATAATATTGAAATATTCTCTAAAGGGTATTTTAGATATTCGAGTGACACGATGGAAATGAAAAATAATCACTGAGATTTATTTCTAAATATAATAAAATATTATTTAAAATAAACGTTTTTATAACAATTTTAGTATGATTATTAGAATAATTCTATTTTGCAGAACAAAAACAAAATAATTCTTAAAAATAAAGAATTTATCAAATACGTGGAGTGTACTCTGTTTAATTTAATATCTATTCGACGACAAAACCCGCTGCAAGTTCCGAATTCAAGGGCTAGACACAGTTGCGTTCGTTTGGCAACCTAGAATATCTTTCTGTAGTGTCCAGGGAGTATAAAAGAAAACTGTAGAGGCACGGTGTGCTCGTGGAAGAGCAAAAAGTTGTTTTGCGGTCGAAGGCAAAGATTCTTATTCGTTTTGTGAAAGACATTACGACGTAATAGGCGTGTCGAAGAGGATGGCACGTTTCGTCTCTCTTCAGCAGCGCTCACAACTGCCCGCCGATACTGTATCGAATATCAGCTTACTATCTCAAGCTTACCTTCTCCTCTTAATTTATAACATATTTATATAAATGCACGTATGTGTGTGTGTGTGTGTGTTCATTCCAAAAAAAACTTTTGAACAACAAACCGAAACAAAAGCAAAGAGGGATTCGCAATACATCTTGTTTCCACCGCCTGAGTTCAGCTCGGAGACAGCATTGCCGCAGTTCTCGCAGCGAATATATATGGTTTTGGCATAGGTCGACAACAGATAGTTTGCAACGATTGATCGTTGGATATGGCACTCGAAAGACATGCCATTCTATAGGCGCGAATTTACTTGAGTCCCGAATCTCTTCACACACTCCTTTACCTACATCAGGTGGATTAAGAATAAAATGCAGCAGCAGACGTTGACAAAACCTGGTAACCGGAAATGTTCGCTTCCAATGTAATAAAAATTATTTTGCATTTAAAACCGAACTACAGATTTGATACAAAAGTCCTGCCGTCCAAATAACCATTCCCCACTCCTCTCGCATCTGGCGAAATGAGGGCTCACGAATACGCACGCTGATACTAGCTCGCGCAGACTTTCTTGAAGGTTTTTTTTTTTTGTACTTTGATTTGATGTTACCACTGCAAGAAGGTAGCATCGGCAGAGACAGAATAACTTACTGTACTCACCTACAGTGAAGATGATATATCCTTGCGCACTGCGTGTTCATAGTATCTTTTATTTACGTGGACTAACAATGTGTCCTTATTATAATAAGATGCTTCTAAATATGTTGGTTCTTAAAATTCCAATTAAATGATCTCTTGCATGACTGTAAAGATATGGAAATAACTTATGATCTGTTCATTTATTTCATGTTACAGTAGATATTTTGTGACTAATAACTTTATTAAGCAGCTCGCATACGGTTGACGACCAGGGGTTTAGAAACTAAAAAAGTTGAGGTGGCACTCCCTAAATAATCCGAATACTTCAGTTCAAGCATAATCACCCTACACAGAGCCAGGTGATAGCAACTTCCTGCGTGCGTGTAGCCCTGTTACTTACCTGAGTATCAGCGCCGACCGCGAGTGCACGTGCACCGGAACCTCCGCGGAGAAAGCGGCGTCGGCGCGTCGAGCAACTCCTTGGGCGGCGGGCGGCGAAGCACTGGGAGGACGCGGTTCCCGGAGGCCGCCCCGCCCCCCTGCCCCCCTGCCACACCCCCCTCTCTCCGTCGCAGTTCCTCTCCCTCGCTCGCCACAGCGGCTCTCCGCGCCCGGCCCGGCCCGGCCCGCGCCGCCGAAGCGACGTGGAAAAGTCCGACCCGTGCGCCGCACGGGCAGCAGGTGTGGGAGTGGGAGGGGACCGGGCGAGTCCACGCGTGACATTGACTCTGACGGAAGGTCAGCGACCAGTTTGGGCAACGGGAGGTGTGCGCACTAGCCCGCTCGCCCTCCGCCGGCGCGCCGCTGATGACGTGTCCGTGAGCCCTCTTTCACTACGCTGCGATTTATCCCGCTCTGCCCCAGGCAGGTTCAGCTGTTGACGGCTTCATCCAATCGTGAGCTTCCGATGGAATGAAACTGCAGTACGCTCTGAAGAAGGCCACAATACGCTGGCCGCTAACGTTTCGTTAGCCACCGTGTCAATGACGCGGCTCGTCCCGGATAGCCTACACAACACAGAGTTCGATAAATCCCGGTACAGATCCGAGAGGAGTGGGGAGGGGGTGATAATTTTTTCGACAGGACTGTTATATCAAATCTGTAGTGCATTTTTCGATGCAAAATAGTTTATTTTACTAGGAAGCTAGCATTTCTGGTTATCGGATTTTGTCAGAACGACTCTTTGCTATCAGTTATTCTGAATTCAACTAATTTCAGTAAAGGAGTGGGTGTCGATATTCTGGGGCTGAAGAAAATTTGAGAGTATAATACCTATTCGATTTAATTCATTGTACGTATTTCGTTGGTTAGAATGGAGACGCTATTTTAGTTACCGTAAACATACTATTGAACTGATATTACTTATTTAAATTCTAACAAATCGTTTCTATTTCAGAATTTAATAATGAAAGTACATGTTACGAAAATATAAATTGAAAGTATGCATACTTAAAATCAGATTTCAGTTGTACGGACTCACTTTAATTATCGATGTTATAATTATTTCATCCCTCTGTAGATTATTTTTGTAATAGATTTTGCAAGTCAATGTTTTCAGTGCGGTTAATGCAGTTGGGTAGCATGTGCAAATAAATATGGGCCCTTGTCGGGCAGGAACTAGCCCTGAGTTCGAACTGATTCCCAACTTTCTGTTTAATTAAAAAATAATGAAATGGTTTTGACTGACTTTGCCTTCTTTTTCTCTATTCCTGGAATAATAGTGGAAAATAACGCTAATGCTTTAGCGCGTGAAAAACGTGAATTTCTAATATTAATTATCATGCAAGGACGGTGAAACGGGTATTTGAGATACAGAGAGGAACAAATAAAATAAAGTGAAAGAGGTAAAAAAAAGTGCACAAGTAGCGTAAGCAACTGTAACTAAATATATACAGACGCGATAAATATACTTTAGTTTACATTGCATAATATTTCTTCCTCTAAATAAATGTATGTATTGCAAATGCACCAATATGACAACCACACTTTTCTACCTCAGGCTGTCAGCAACACGTTCACATACACGCACACACACACACACACACACACACACACACACACGCACACACATACACACACCAACGTGATAAAATATATTGGAAATAAATTTTTAATTTATAGCCTTAACCTTAGCGATGCATTACAGTTTTGACGTACATAAAATTTCGAGAACGAATGTGTGTTGATCACGGATAATAACGTATTCTACTACAAAACTTCATTTTATTATGAAGTTTACTTCCTTCTACGTTGACAATGGCTTGCTTGGTCTGCGTCCGTTGTCGTACCGAATTGGAGGTCGTCAGCATTCGTCATTACTAAATAAACGCTCAGAAACACAAATATTTAATTACAAAAAAAAAAAAAAATTCGAATTTCCAAAATTTTAGTACAGTTTTTAATATTTTCTTACATATCATTTCTCACTTCTGACTTGAATTATTCCCATTTTAAACATTAAAAGTATAATTTTTCCACCGGCATTCCAATCTATCTGTTCGGTTTGCTAGCGATTCTCCTCCTGGCTTTTCTGTCCAAACTATCTCGGAAACTACAAATCCCAATGTTTGTAAATAAACCTGCTGTTGGCTATGACCTTCTTTCACCATTATTTTGCCCTTGAACCGTCATGCCTCAGAATTTCATATTCGCTCTAAAACATTTCTGATCCATATTTTGCCGGTATAGTCTCCGGATTGAATTCCTTTTGGAATATTTCCTCTCGTCTGCTTAATTTAAGGTCTCTAAACTCTGTCAATGGCTCGAAATAATCGTGTCTTATCCACATTTAAATTTAGGTATTTTCTTCTCTCTTTTTCTCTTTCTCTTTTTCTCTTTTTCTCTTTTTCTCTTTTTCTCTTTTTCTCTTTTTCTCTTTTTCTCTTTTTCTCTTTTTCTCTTTTTCTCTTTTTCTCTTTTCCTCTTTTCCTCTTTTCCTCTTTTCCTCTTTTCCTCTTTTTCTCTTTTTCTCTTTTCCTCTTTTTCTCTTTTTCTCTTTTCCTCTTTTTCTCTTTTCCTCTTTTCCTCTTTTCCTCTTTTCCTCTTTTTCTCTTTTTCTCTTTTTCTCTTTTTCTCTTTTTCTCTTTTTCTCTTTTTCTCTTTTTCTCTTTTTCTCTTTTTCTCTTTTTCTCTTTTTCTCTTTTTCTCTTTTTCTCTTTTTCTCTTTTTCTCTTTTTCTCTTTTTCTCTTTTTCTCTTTTTCTCTTTTTCTCTTTTTCTCTTTTTCTCTTTTTCTCTTTTTCTCTTTTTCTCTTTTTCTCTTTTTCTCTTTTTCTCTTTTTCTCTTTTTCTCTTTTTCTCTTTTTCTCTTTTTCTCTTTTTCTCTTTTTCTCTTTTTCTCTTTTTCTCTTTTTCTCTTTTTCTCTTTTTCTCTTTTTCTCTTTTTCTCTTTTTCTCTTTTTCTCTTTTTCTCTTTTTCTCTTTTTCTCTTTTTCTCTTTTTCTCTTTTTCTCTTTTTCTCTTTTTCTCTTTTTCTCTTTTTCTCTTTTTCTCTTTTTCTCTTTTTCTCTTTTTCTCTTTTTCTCTTTTTCTCTTTTTCTCTTTTTCTCTTTTTCTCTTTTTCTCTTTTTCTCTTTTTCTCTTTTTCTCTTTTTCTCTTTTTCTCTTTTTCTCTTTTTCTCTTTTTCTCTTTTTCTCTTTTTCTCTTTCTCTCTCATATATATCCGTTTTACATATTAAAAATATTTCTAATCTGACCAGTTGATGTTAATTGTATTCCAACATGCCTATACTTTCTCTCCTCAATAGTTTCTCTGAAAACGGTGTCTGCAAATGATAGGCATGTTACACGCTACTGTGCCTTTATTTCGCCAAACCCTTGAATACTTTTAATAGAAAGACTTTCTAAGCTTCACAACAAGTACTTCTTATTGATCTGAAAAGCAGGCAAGTGATTGTGCAATTGACAACGTCGCGCACATGTGCAATACGCAGCTTAACGGGCGCGCCTTCGTGCCGCTTCAGCGCATGAAAACATCGCGTCGTTGTCTTCCGGCGCAGAGGTGACGGTTGTTAACGGAGAAAGTGGAGAGGGTGCGGTGCGGACAGTACTCGGCGCGTGCGTTTACAGAAGACCGGAAGAACGCCGTTCGCTTTCGACAGCCTCGTTGCGCGAGCAGGTAGAACCTGTTCAGGATAAGTAGATAGAGCAGATAACATTTTAATTGTGTGAAAGATTCCGTTAGAACTCGTTATAATTCAGTCTGCCTCGATGTTGCTCGTTGTCTGGATATTAAGAATGGATACTCCCACCTGAGGAAGTCAACATATCATGGGAAAACTCATGAAATAGTACCCAGACTTTTAGATCAAAGAAAAAGTGTTAAGAAGAAAGAGAACATGCTCATGATTTCTGTAAGTCTATCTTTATTGTGCTTTGAGTTCTACCGTTGCATTGTTGAATTTGCATTTACGAAACAGAGTTATTCCGTTAAACATTTTGTTAAAATATTTGAAAAAAACGTATTCAACGGTAGACATTACGCAATACAGATACCTATTATTTCAAAACACATGTCACAGGAATTATTTTTTAAATTTATTTATTAATTTATTTACAGAAATGACCCTTACAAAACATCAGTTGGTATTACTTCATTGGGTGTCAATATAAAGAGCTCACTACAAGAAATATACCTATAATACATACATGTTGTTTTATAATATATTGCCAAACAGCATTAAAAATGAAAATCGAGTCCTAAAAGTTGAGAAAATAAACGGCAATGTATCTGCATCTTTTTCATTCCAGTATACGTTCGTATATACGGAGTATTATACGTAGTATAGGGAAAGTTATGTAATACTGCGGAAAATTGAATTCCAGATTTCAACGGAAATACACGTCTTAGGGTCGCCAGATTCCGAAAAAGTTTTTATTTTCAAAACGTCCGTCTGTGAATACCACTAGCGCCTAAACCATACCTCGGATATTTTCCAATTTGAAGAAACCTCTGACTATCTGGCTTGAGTCGAAGCTTTGAGGTATTGAAGAAAACTTTCTTTCAAGTTTAGAGACACTTTACATAAAGCCTCAGGGACGTTTTCAAAATTTTCTCAAAAACGACTCCAAACTTTTTCTTTAAAATTCTTGATAGAATAGAGTAAAATACACCCATAAAGGTGGCATAGGTCAGATTTTCACTGTTAACTGTTAATTGTCGAAGTTGGGGGATTATATATTATCTGTTATTATATTCCATGTGTTTATTATGCTGCGGATGGATATGGTTTCAGTTCCGAGGCATTTATTAAGTCAATTTGACCATGTATTAAATTTCTTTTAATGGCTATGAATACTCTGCCGTCTCTACGTTCAAATCTGTCTGCCTTGTATATTGTATAATTGGGGATGAATAATCTGTTTTTATTATGTAGATGGGTTTCAGTAAGCATTCGGAAATTGAATTATAATTAATAATAATAATAATAATAATAATAATAATAATAATTATTATTATTATTATTATTATTATTATTATTATTATTATTATTATTATTATTATTATTATTATTATTATTATTATTATTATTATTATTATTATTCAATTTCTGAATGTTTACTGAAACCCATCGATAATAACGATAATAATAATAATTATTATTATAATTCAATTTCTGAATGTTTACTGAAACCCATCTAATGATTATTATTATTATTATTATTATTATTATTATTATTATTATTATTATTATTATCGTTCTTTCGGGTGCATGCTGCTTTGAATGATTACCTGCTCAAAATGCGCAGTGGATTTTATGGTTACAGATATTTTTAGTTTCATTATAATCTGGACATCTTTGACACTGTATTGGGACTTTGAGTTTTCTTCTTTTTTCGACAATGAATCTGTGATTGATTGTATTGTTAGTATTGATTCAATGGGTTCTGCACCATTAAATTCTGTTGATACTACTGGAATTGGTTTATTATCTTTGTTTAACCTTGAGAATATTATTATTGAAGTGTGTTTTATTGTAACCTTGTGATATTAGTTTTCTTTTATATCGGCTTCGGAAATTGTTTGATGAAGTTTTATTTAAGACAACTGAGAATTTATTATTATTAGAATGATTCTTACAGGTATGAAAGCTTCTTTGTGGTTGTACTTGAATTAAGTATTTTACAATATTCCTAGAGTCTGTTGCAGATCCTGAGTTTATTTTGATTTTATTTTTTTTCACATTAGTTAAGTGTGTAATAAATATTTTGTAATTCAATTATGATGTTGCTGACGAGAGGGCTATTAGCAACGTAAATAGATGGAATTATATTAGCTGGAGTTATATGATCGCTGCACTTTTGAGATAAGAAAATTTACTGCTTCTAGGGCCTTCACCGATTTCACCAAGTTCTTGGAACTTGTTTTTTACGGGAACGCTATATGCGCAATCAGTTGAGGATTTTGATATTTCACCTGCGCATTCCCTTCAACGATTCATTTTCTTGTTTGCGGTTTAACTTTCACTGTCACTCGCACTGAATATGACAGAACTTAATTTCTTTTAACTTAATGTTTGTCGCTTTTATCATTAGTACGAAAAAAGCAGTGAAGGTACCCGGAACTACTATATAAAAATTAGAAAATTAGAAATAGCTAACACGAAAATAGTTAGATCTTGGAACAGAATTCCGGTCTAATACGAGGACAGTTGTGAACAATTTGGGCAGCGAACGTATTCTTTGAAATAATTTCGTCCGTTGAGAGTGAATCGCGAGAGTGAATCGCGCAGAGGGAATTGCGATCGAGAGCGGTCGTCTTTTTCCTGCTTCTTCTTCACTTCCTCGTAGGCCACATTTTCAAGTATCACAGCCACATCCGCCACATTCTAATATTACAGTACATGTATTCCGTCTATATTTTTATTAGTTACGTAATTGAACTTGACACATGTGCTTCAAGAACATGCTTCTTTAATTTATGTGCATTTTTTATTCCCATTTTCCTAATACATCAACTTATAAATCTAATCATAATGTCTACATCTATTGAAGGAACGTTTTAATATTGTTTTTCCATCTATCTCTACCTCCCATTCCCTCTTTTTCCCTTCGAGGTGTGTTTCGATCTTCTTCTATTTCTACCATTTGGATACCACTAAAAAATGGTGTTCGGTAGCCGATCCTCGTGCATTCGTTTAGAATGTCCAAACCAGGATAAAAACTTATATTTAATGAAATAAAGTATAAAATGGTATACTTTTTGTTCATTTTTTCCGTATTTTTACGTTTATTTTGTCCTTTACTGCTAATTGTGCAGCTCTTTAAAAAAAAACATCTCCATTGCCAGTAGTTTATTCCTTAAGTTTTGAAGGATTTAATTTGGAAGTTTGGGCTCTACATTCCAATACCCTTTGTACCACTGTTTTATAAATTATGTTAATTTTATAACTGACTCTTTTATAAATTTATAATACTGTTACAGAAAAATAGGCTGAAAAAATAGGTTTTTCGCTCTTTTCAGATTGCTTGGTTGTGAGGAAGGTTTCCAGCTGTCTAAATTGAGCCCAACCACAATCGGCAACGACAAAAGCATATTTCACCACTTAGAGCTATTTAATTGCTAATTAAGAGCCCCTGCACACGAGCAATGCGTTGACGTGAGTCACGTAACGCGAGTCGTAGAATAACACTGTGTCTTACGCGAAACGACACACGAGCGCTTTGGCCGTTCGGTGTATAGTACTGTGTTAAATCTATGACGTGCATTACTTATCGAGCGTCGACGCAACGCTTGTGTGACACAGGCCTTAGAGCGCAAAACTTATTTTCATTTTCCTTAAAATTTGTGAAAAAGAATACTCTGATAAAGAAAAACCCTATGTTGTCATGTCCAAAGCACCTCTCGTAATCGAATTTAGGAATCATGTGACAAAGGAACACTTTACCAGAAAACATATCATTATACTCCCTTAACTACATCTTTATTAACAATATTTAAAGTGTCTACAATTTCTACAGATTATGTGAATATACAAATTTGTTAAACAAAACATTTTTACAATGAATGTTTTACGTAAACATTTCTCTATTCAGAGGCGTTACACGTTTTTGTTATTGTCGTGACCAGCCTTGGTA
Organism: Gryllus longicercus; assembly: GCA_038098605.1. Classification (NCBI taxonomy): domain Eukaryota; kingdom Metazoa; phylum Arthropoda; class Insecta; order Orthoptera; family Gryllidae; genus Gryllus; species Gryllus longicercus. Next base: position 83,707 of record JAZDUA010000806.1, read on the forward strand.
ACTATCAAAATATACTTGAGCAATATTTGGAATTGTACTGCATTTTCACATTAACGTTCATGGAATCAACAATCAGGCAATAACATCTAAAGGCAAGAATTTATTTGAAAAAATAGTATAACAAGTAAATCTATTCTTAATGTACAGAGTTGTGATTGCAAACATTTGTTAAAAAGAATAATAGTTAAAGATTTAATGAACCCGGTGTATGAAGAGAACACTTAACTTCTCATTATTAAAAATAATATTGTGTGTAATATTTTTCACCATTAGTCAAATGTAGGGACCGGTGCTAGAGAATGTCCCTCTAACTCATCGCCGCGCGGAAGATGCTGTGTTATGCGCATGCAAAACTGGAATATTCCTAAGCAAAAAACATTTCTCTCCGATCTCTCTCAACCCTTTTCTTTATTACGAGACGTCGTGACGGTCAATGTTTTCAGTTCGTCGCGTAGAGCAAAATGGTTCGTATTTCGCGCTAAATCGCCAGGATCATTCTGTAGGGCCGGTCCCTGTACACGCATTTCTGAATTTTGAGCCTACTTCTATGTTCGAAAGATAGAAGAAAATATTACCGCCTTAAGTTGATGGATTTTTGTCGGCGCGTTATTTGGACGCAGAAGCATTTACATGTGCAGACTAACGAACTTCCGAAGGGTATATGTCCGTACCGCACGAGTACTACAAGGCCTTGTGCGACCATGACTGACAGACGTGCGTTACGAAAGAAATGGGTTATGGCGCTTCATGGCACTTCTGATACACAAATCCATACTAGACTAGTTGAAGTGTGTGGTCCGGTTGTGGTTTCGATGCTAATGGTTACTCGATCGTGTGACAAATTCTGTGGCAATTGAACATTGTGTTTCGGTTGCTGGTGAATTGAACAGAGGTATTGAATTCCGTAATTGTGTTTCGAATTACTCCGTAAAAGTGGATATTAACAAATCCGTGAATACTCTTCCCGGACACCTCACCTTAAAGACTACATTGGTTGTGATATTTTGTACTATGTATTATTCTTTTTTTTATTCTGTCGGAGATATAATAGCCAATATCGTTTCCCGCATGCCAAAAACGTGAATGTGCGTTTTCTACGTTTTGCTGAATGCTAACTAAACTTTGAAGTGAAGTGAAACGTGTAAAAATACATTTTTTAAAAGTAGTTAATGTGAGTATTTGTGCCGTTTAACTGAAAAAATACTTCTGGCAGACCTGCAAAAATTATTTGTCGGGGACACTTTCTCCGCTGCGCGAAAACTAATGACGCTGTATGTGGCGAATGTCGAAACAGGGGCTTTCAATTTAACCGGACAAGAAGTGTAAGTTTATGAAAATTGCCGAATTTGGTACATACACTGCAATATACTTTTTTGACGTGGAGCCTTGTTTTGATAATGAAAAAATAAACATAATTTCTACTTTTACAGAAACGAAACTTACTGTAATTAACAAAAGTATAAAGATAAATTTGCGGCCCTGACACAAGATAAATGCCAGCCAATCTCTTAGCAAAAAATCTTAATTTTGGCATAAGTGTGGTTTTGGCAAACGGATGGCAATATATAACTAGAAGATAAACATCTCATAAAATAGTATTTTGAAAAATAAAAACAATGAAAATGTAACAATATCATATACAGCATTGCTCACGAAATTGTTAAAATCAAAATCAAGAACAATAGGAGCAAAGGCGCCCTGTGGGGGGCTCAGTCGATGTCGAGCTTCTTGAAGGAGCCTTCGACGCCGAAGAGGTCTCCAGCGCTGCGCGCGCGCCCCGGCCTCCTGGCCTCCTCCACCCGGCGCTGCTCCTCGGCGGCGAAGTACGGGGCGTTGGCCAGCAGGCGCGGCAGCGTCCGCTCTGCAACAGCAGCACACGTCCAACACAGAGCAAGGGGCGAGGCGGCGGAGGACAGGTTAAAGGAGGCATTGGATGGGAAGTAGGGGGCGTTGGCCAGCAGGCGCGGCAGCGTCCGCTCTGCAACAGCACCACACGTCCAACACAGGGCAAGGGGCGAGGCGGCGGAGGACAGGTTACAGGAGGCATTGGATGGGAAGTAGGGGGCGTTGGCCAGCAGGCGCGGCAGCGTCCGCTCTGCAACAGCACCACACGTCCAACACACAGGGCAAGGGGCGAGGCGTCGGAGGACAGGTTAAAGGAGGCATTGGATGGGAAGTAGGGGGCGTTGGCCAGCAGGCGCGGCAGCGTCCGCTCTGCAACAGAAGCACACAGGGCAATGGGCGAGGCGGGGGAGGACAGGTTACAGGAGGCATTGGATGCGTAGAAGGGGGCGTTGGCCAGCAGGCGCGGCAGCGTCCGCTCTGAACAGCAGCACACGTCCAACACACAGGGCAAGGGGCGAGGCGGCGGAGGACAGGTTAAAGGAGGCATTGGATGGGAAGTAGGGGGCGTTGGCCAGCAGGCGCGGCAGCGTCCGCTCTGCAACAGCAGCACACGTCCACACACAGGGCAAGGGGCGAGGCGGCGGAGGACAGGTTAAAGGAGGCATTGGATGGGAAGTAGGGGGCGTTGGCCAGCAGGCGCGGCAGCGTCCGCTCTGCAACAGCAGCACACGTCCAACACACAGGGCAATGGGCGAGGCGGCGGAGGACAGGCTAAAGGAGGCATTGGATGGGAAGTAGGGGGCGTTGGCCAGCAGGCGCGGCAGCGTCCGCTCTGCAACAGCAGCACACGTCCAACACACAGGGCAATGGGCGAGGCGGCGGAGGACAGGCTAAAGGAGGCATTGGATGGGAAGTAGGGGGCGTTGGCCAGCAGGCGCGGCAGCGTCCGCTCTGCAACAGCAGCACACGTCCAACACACAGGGCAATGGGCGAGGCGGCGGAGGACAGGTTAAAGGAGGCATTGGATGGGAAGTAGGGGGCGTTGGCCAGCAGGCGCGGCAGCGTCCGCTCTGCAACAACAGCGCACGTCCAACACACAGGGCAAGGGGCGAGGCGGCGGAGGACAGGTTAAAGGAGGCATTGGATGGGAAGTAGGGGGCGTTGGCCAGCAGGCGCGGCAGCGTCCGCTCTGCAACAGCAGCACACGTCCAACACACAGGGCAATGGGCGAGGCGGCGGAGGACAGGCTAAAGGAGGCATTGGATGGGAAGTAGGGGGCGTTGGCCAGCAGGCGCGGCAGCGTCCGCTCTGCAACAGCAGCACACGTCCAACACACAGGGCAATGGGCGAGGCGGCGGAGGACAGGTTACAGGAGCATTGGATGGGAAGCAGGGGGCGTTGGCCAGCAGGCGCGGCAGCGTCCGCTCTGCAACAACAGCGCACGTCAACACACGGGGCAAGGGGCGAGGCGGCGGAGGACAGGTTACAGGAGGCATTGGATGGGAAGCAGGCAGCGTTGGCCAGCAGGCGCGGCAGCGTCCGCTCTGCAACAGCAGCACACGTCCAACACACAGGGCAATGGGCGAGGCGGCGGAGGACAGATTACAGGAGGCATTGGATGGGAAGCAGGGGGCGTTGGCCAGCAGGCGCGGCAGCGTCCGCTCTGCAACAGCAGCACACGTCCAACACACAGGGCAAGGGGCGAGGCAGCGGAGGACAGGTTACAGGAGGCATTGGATGGGAAGCAGGGGGCGTTGGCCAGCAGGCGCGGCAGCGTCCCCTCTGCAACACAGCAGCGCACGTCCACACACAGGGCAATGGGCGAGGCGGCGGAGGACAGGTTAAAGGAGGCATTGGATAGGAAGCAGGGGGCGTTGGCCAGCAGGGGCGGCAGCGTCCGCTCTGCAACAGCAGCACACGTCCAACACACAGGGCAATGGGCGAGGTGGCGGAGATCAGGTTACAGGAGGCATTGGATGGGAAGCAGGCGGCAGCGTCCGCTCTGCAACAGCAGCACACGTCCAACACACAGGGCAAGGGGCGAGGCAGCGGAGGACAGGTTACAGGTGGCAATCGATGGGAAGCAGGGGGCGTTGGCCAGCAGGCGAGGCAGCGTGCGCTCTGCAACAGCAGCACACGTCCAACACATGGGGCAATGGGCGAGGCGGCGGAGGACAGGTTACAGGAGGCATTGGATGCGAAGTAGGGGGCGTTGGCCAGCAGGCGCGGCAGCGTCCGCTCTGCAACAACAGCGCACGTCAACACACGGGGCAAGGGGCGAGGCGGCGGAGGACAGGGTACAGGAGGCATTGGATGGGAAGTAGGGGGCGTTGGCCAGCAGGCGCGGCAGCGTCCGCTCTGCAACAGCACCACACGTCCAACACACAGGGCAATGGGCGAGGCAGCGGAGGACAGGTTACAGGAGGCATTGGATGGGAAGTAGGGGGCGTTGGCCAGCAGGCGCGGCAGCGTCCGCTCTGCAACAGCAGCACACGTCCAACACACAGGGCAATGGGCGAGGCGGCGGAGGACAGGTTAAAGGAGGCATTGGATGGGAAGTAGGGGGCGTTGGCCAGCAGGCGCGGCAGCGTCCGCTCTGCAACAGCAGCACACGTCCAACACACAGGGCAATGGGCGAGGCGGCGGAGGACAGGTTAAAGGAGGCATTGGATGGGAAGTAGGGGGCGTTGGCCAGCAGGCGCGGCAGCGTCCGCTCTGCAACAGCAGCACACGTCCAACACACAGGGCAATGGGCGAGGCGGCGGAGGACAGGTTAAAGGAGGCATTGGATGGGAAGTAGGGGGCGTTGGCCAGCAGGCGCGGCAGCGTCCGCTCTGCAACAGCAGCACACGTCCAACACACAGGGCAATGGGCGAGGCGGCGGAGGACAGGTTAAAGGAGGCATTGGATGGGAAGTAGGGGGCGTTGGCCAGCAGGCGCGGCAGCGTCCGCTCTGCAACAGCAGCACACGTCCAACACACAGGGCAATGGGCGAGGCGGCGGAGGACAGGTTAAAGGAGGCATTGGATGGGAAGTAGGGGGCGTTGGCCAGCAGGCGCGGCAGCGTCCGCTCTGCAACAGCAGCACACGTCCAACACACAGGGCAATGGGCGAGGCGGCGGAGGACAGGTTAAAGGAGGCATTGGATGGGAAGTAGGCGGCAGCGTCCGCTCTGCAACAGCAGCACTACACGTCCAACACACAGGGCAATGGGCGAGGCGGCGGAGGACAGGTTGCAGGAGACATTGGATGCGAAGTAGGGGGCGTTGGCCAGCAGGCGCGGCAGCGTCCGCTGTGCCACAACAGCGCACGTCAACACACGGGGCAAGGGGCGAGGCGGTGGAGGACAGGTTACAGGAGGCATTGGATGGGAAGCAGGGGGCGTTGGCCAGCAGGCGCGGCAGCGTCCGCTCTGCAGCAGCACCACACGTCCAACACATGGGGCAAGGGGCGAGGCAGCGGAGGACAGGATAATGAACAGCACATGTCCAACACATGGGCAAGGCAGCTGAAAATATTTTAAAGAATTCATGCTCACAACACCATTGATAGTACATGATGGCAAATGTCAGTCATAAGGATCCATGGCAATTCCATTAATTTCCTGGAATTCCAAGAAAAGTATCAGGATGAAAACTTCCTTTTCTGGTAAAAGAAGGCATCCGTTACGATCATTGCAGAAAAGGAGTGTAGGTACTCACTTTGTATTGATATAAATGACGGTGCAGCACCACCGTAGTCCTCAGTTAGATTCTCCTTGGGAACGAACTTGTAGAAACTTTCCATACCTTCTGCGTGAATATGTAACTGTGTGCCCAGAAAATGAAATGTTGGTATTAAATTTAACAATAACAAACAATTAATAGGCAATTAATATTATAAAAAATATACTTTTTGAGTCGTGTTATTGTGTTTTACATTCTAATGACTTCTTAAATGATGATGTCATTAAGGGGTAATTACTGAAAATAATAATTGAAATATGGGAAAACACAAGGAAATATTTAACGAAAAGTATATTTCCGCATATTATTTAATCGGATATTTGTAAAAGACCACTGTTTTTAATCAACAGTTCAAGTGAATACGAGTATTAAGGTTCTATCGTAAAAGACTAAAAAAAATTCCAAACGTCTTAATATAAATCAATGCATTAGCCTGCAGAAGGAGAATCATATTCAGAGAATGAGGAGGAAAAATTGTTCATTCTGACCATCGAAAAATGTTGAACAGTTAATGAAAGATAAAAATCTTTAAAAAAAGAAAAAAATATAAGGTATTCATATCTATCTTCAGTGTTTCAGTGTGAGTCTTACCACATCCAAGATTTCCTTCTTCAGGAAAGGCCTGATAATGGCCATAATCTTGTCTAACAAGGGGACCACGTTGATGAAATGCAGTCCTTTGAGACGAAATGGCAGAGCATCCTGCAAGATGGAAAAGCGGAATTTCAGTTATTATTGCATGCCCACATACATTATGAAATAGGTATATGTAAACTATTATTTAAGAAAATTTTCATAAAAGTTTACACAAAGTTTCACACATAATAATTGTACTATCGTGTAAATAAGTGTACTATCGTGACATTTATCGACGTTTTAAATACAGCGCATGACTGTTCTGTTTCGTTGAGGTTTTTGATTATGTCGCTTTACGACATGCGTCGACCCACTCATTTCGGCTTCCGTAAACCTTCCCTTCTCGCGGGTTCTTCGTATATTCTCGACCCCTTCCCCAACGTCTTTCCAAATTTAAATTTTACGTTCGATGAGGTCCTTCCCCTATTTGGCTAGCAGAGATGTCCGACAGGCCCATTTCAGAGAGATATGAGGTTGTTTTCACTGACGCACGCGTCTAGAGGAAAGTCCATCGGCCAGCTGCTCTAATTAGCTTCTACGATTTCTTCTCTCAATACCAGATGATTGTCGGAACAGTACCTTAACAAACGTGCATGATCCGCAGACCATCTTTCCTTACTCGCTCTCGGCTCTCCTCACCCCTACACACACTCCTGCATGCACTACACTTCTACACTTGTCGGGAACATGGAGCTTGTTCGGATTTCCGACTTTCACAAGTTGACATGTAGGTCATCCCTGGATCTCAATTTAAGGGGGCAAGGGACTTCATCATCTTGGGGAGTATGAGATACGTTACAGTTGCGGAACTAATGACCAGTATTTGACGCGCAATTGATTAGCAGCTGGTGCGTCAGGAAACAGTACCTAATAATCAGTCAATCAATCAATCAATCTAAGATGTAGGATGTGATTGTATCTTAGGGGATTTTGAAACCTCTCACTTTGCCCGGGTTCTAGAATTTAAAAATAGTTTATTTTCAATTTTTAGTATCAGAAAACTGACAGGGTCTGCCACTGAGGCAGGCGAAAGCGCGTTACCTGCAGGTAGTAGAAAAACTTCTTGAACACGAGCGGCCCCATGCGCGTGACGTGCCCGAAGGTGACGTTCGTCATGTCGAACACAATCACGTGGCCCGGCGCCGAGCCCTCGGAGAGCAGCCACAGGTCGGTCACCATCAAGAACACCTTCGTAGCGTCGACGTGCACGAAGTTGGAGGGGTCGGGGTCGACGAACCGGGCCACGATGACCTTGTGGCCCTCGGGCGTGGGCTTGGGCAGCGTCACGAATCCTCTGAAACCAATTTCGCATCTTTCTTACTGATGGAGAATATGGCGAAAATCTGCAGGTGAGAGCTCCTCTTGGGAAAGACAATTGACACCAATAATGCTTTTTGAGACAGATATTTAAGAATATTTATTGTCACTTTAAAAAAACGTGTTGATTGATTTTACTAATTTATTACAAGAAAGGAGTCGAAATGACTAACTCGAACTTCTTAAGTCTCATATTCTCTTCCTTTACATGTGTTAGAGAAATTTTAAAATTGATTGTTTTGCCTGTTTAGTTACCTCATAACATAGCTTAAGATTTATATGTTAAGCTATTTTTTATTGATAATTTAATTTATAATCTATGTACTATTTAAAACACTAAGGCTTCTCGATTGGAAACAAATTTGAGTTTTCTACTCAACCAAATTACGTAATGTTTGCTACAAATGAAAGGCAATTGGCCCCAGATTTCATATCGCTCGGTAATATTCCCAGGTTTTTAAATATAAATGATAATTTTTCATAATATCTTGAAATTAATAAATTAATGCTAGTGTTTTTATCGCCATTTATTTGTTATTTTGCTATACGAATTGCAGTCGATCGTAGTTTCTTGACATGGCATAGACAAGTCTGGGAGCGTAAGATAAGTTATATTTACAAATACCATGGCTGTGTATATATGCACATTGCAACAGAAGTTGGATATTTTATTCATAATGAGGGCTCTATGATTTGAAATACCAGTATAAGAGCCCCTATAAGGCTTTTAATACAGAATTTTCGCCTGCAATATGCCTGAACGCAGTTCGATCCGCTAACCGGCCCTTCCTCCGTGTAATTTTGGTATATTTCATCGATGGCCATGATTCTGAGGTATTGCTTAAAGATAAGTGAAAATACACCGTACTCGCGATGAACTAATTTAAAATATATTGAAACTAAAAGTATTTTCTTGTTCATTGAAACAACTATTAATGGTTTGGCACAAATCAATAGGCGTTGGAACGCAAATAACATATTTAAATGTTTTTTATTTTCAAAACAGTGGAGTGAACAGTCGACAGCAGTTGTCAACAGTTTTCGTCAAATAATGGCAGGTTTTCACTTGAGAATTAATAAAGAGTTCAATTGGCAATATGTCTCAAATTTCCTTTATTCAAATGCTATTATTCATCAAAAAATATAATAAAATATATCTCTTAAACATTACAATAACTTTAAATTGGTCAATAAAATATTAATTGCAATATAGTTTGGTAATGAATATATGGTTAATATCTTCAAATGCTAAAACATATTTTTTTGCGTTTTGCATGTTACAAGTATTTGCATAAAAAATAAAACAATTGAAATTTGAGCAGTTTTCGTAGTCAGTAATTTCATCTGCCCACTAGATCCCACACTCCTCAATTGTTTTTGCCATTAGTTGCTGTTATTGCTATTGCGAGTCATCAGATATTTATTGATAAAATTGTTTGCGGATAACTCAACTACAAATTGCAATTTGTAATTATCCATTGCAACAAAATTGTGTCGACTTAAACTTAACTAACGAAACTATAGTTTGTTGTTTAAAGTTGCGCAAACATTTTTTGTGTATCTCAATTATTCATAGATAAGTAAGCATAATGAGGAAGTGTTATCCGCATTATTTATGGAAGCCAACGAGGGAGTGAACGTTTCTATCCGGGTAGTCGTGATCGCTAAGACAGTAGTGCCCTAGCCATCTCGGACCGAAGGATCGTGGGTTCGAATCCCGCCTCGAGCACGGTCGTCTGTGTTTCGTGTTGAGGGGAGGGGCATCCAGCCGTAAAAAGCTCCAAATCAGAATAGAAATGGAGTGTGAGGAATATTAACAAAAATGAGCCCGCTCCCATTAGCATTGGCCACCATAAAAACGAGAAAATGTAAGGATGAAGAAAGGAAAAAAAAGTGAATGAGGTGAACGTATAAGATTATAAATACATTAACGATTACGAAGAGAACCTCTAAGTACCACAATACTTACACGACCTTAGCAGCCAATTGCACTTCCGGTTTGGTCGCATCTCGTTGAGCAAAAAACTCAGGCAGGTGCGTGCGTGCTGTGAAGTAAGTGTCCGCTGTGACCTTGGCCGCCTCCACTCTGTAGTAGCAGCTGTGCAGAAACAGCACCAGCTCGCGATCTAGGCACAGATGACGAGACACGTGAGAAACGAATAGTACCTCTCTAAGCAAAATTAAAGAGTAATAGAGATTTGGAAGTGCAAACGATTAATACGATAATAATAATTGTATTGAATCCAAATTTGTAAAATCAAGTGGAATTGGATAGTGATGGTTGAATCTAATGATGTCACGGAGAGAAGAAACTTACTTTTCAAAACCTTTGGAAACATACTAATATGGATATCTTTACAAACGTAGTGGTCCTAAAACAGTACTTACTTTATAACATCATGATCACGTTTGCAATTTTTGAAAATTTAGAGTTCAACGAAAATGAAACCTGTGCCTCTTAATTCTTTTACATTAAAGAACATCCATATAAAATCCTGTAAGTGAGCTTTTGATCGACAGGGAATTAACTACCCCCTCCCACCGGTCTGCATCTGACATTTTTAGACACAAATCTTGTAGGTTTGCAGATTATTTCATATTCGCTATCCGAGAAAAAAGTTTAATTAAAGAAAATTGAGTCATTTTTTGAGAGTTTTAAAATGTTGAGGGTTAATGTTAAGTGTTCTCAAACAACTCGAGAGACGTGAGTCGGTGTAGATCGATGGGAGAATATTTTTGGAGAAAATCGTCTGACCTGTTTGTGCGGCAGCGTTGACCATGGACGGGCAGATGAACACGCGGGCGGACGGACCCTATGTAAATATCTCCACCTCTGATGAGGTTTATTTCGTTAATAATATTATTCTTAGGAAATAGTTTTTAAAAACGAGTATTTATATTTTTAACGTAAACTGATCCCAAGGATTTTTAAATATGGAAATTGATCTGGATGCACTCAATATCTTCTGAACATTGTAATACAGACTTGCAATCGTATTTTTTAATTGAATTATTGTCCAATTTTTTTGAAAAATCTTCATTGAGATATGCAATAGGTGGGTTATTACAGTCATTTGCTTTCATGTTGTTTCAGTTTCATATGATTTTTCAGTTTACTTCGACTAAATAATATTATGCATGTGAATGCTATCTTAATGTGAGATCTAATGCTGTGTACATCGATAGTTGTCTGGTTTCTTCTCTATTATCCCACAGGCTAAGTGCCAATAGGTTGAGGTGATTCACATGCCTCCGCTGGAATCGAGGCCTGTACCAGGGTATCACTTAGGGTATCACTCACATCCAGTACATACGTACTTTCAAATGACTACGCTGAATTGCATTAGAAGTATACCACGGAACATTTGCAGCATTGTGAAGATAAGAATTACCTAATCACACTTTAACATCAAAATCTTCCTTTTGAGTAACAAAGCATGTGAATGTTGGAAATGCAAAATCTGTTTATCGTGAAGAAAAATCATGAATCAATCGAAAATATGTATCTACTTTTAGATTAAATTAAACAACATTTTCAGATTACGAATAAAAAATGTCTTCCAGGTTTTAATTTGTAAAAAAAATGATTGTACAATTTCTAAATATGTTTGCATCTTTTTGTACTTCCTTTTATAACAACAGAGATGTTAAATTGTTCACCTCCATACTTTATTAGTTTGTTGTTGAAAAACAAATGCTACCACAGGTCACACAATTCCTGGCCATGCCATTGAAAATTCAAAGCAGACACTTGAAGGCTTATTTTATTTTATAAATCTCTGGGCGCCCCATGGGTTATTCCGTTGTTCTGCGCAATCGGAATCCTGTCGAAACAAGGGAGGCCTCTGCAACGGGTGGAAGGAAATACAGCCAAATTTTTCTAGGGTTGCCACTGGAATTTGCACGTAGAGGGGATGCTGAAAGAGGTGGGGAGGGGTTAGGAAGCAGCGCACGCTCTCATCTGCGCTTACCAAAAACATTAGCCTACCGCACCGCACGTGCTAGCGAACTGGCTTGGAAATTAATTTGCTCTAGTGTCTTCGTTCGGTAGTGGAGAAACACCAAATTCGCCTGATGGCCCTACTCTGCTCTCATCGTCTACGTCTTTTCCACTGACACTGATACCCGTTTCCTATCATAACTTGCGTCACAGTCACTGTCATTACTAGCATTTGCACCGTTTCCGGTAGAAATAACCATTTCTTGATTGGTAAATTAAATAATTGTGTGGCGAATCACTCTCTCATTAAAACCGCTGAGAGCAGATTCCACATATTCAGCGGCCTGCTAAAATAATACTACTTTAACTTGAAACAGATGGGTGGGGTATAGACTTATCTGAGTTTGGAGTGTCTCTTGCTGCCTACCTGTTGCAGAAAAATGTAAGTAAAATCTAGTACAATATTTCTGGAGGACATAATCTTCAATCCTGAATGCATTTCCAAACGGAGAAGCAGAAGTCATCGCGCTAAGGCGACAGACAGCGCAATCACTACTGAGTGGAAAAACCCGAGCGGTTAACGTAAGCTGACACAACTCCTGATTTGTCTATTCTGGATTACTTTTCCTGAGGAAATTTTGAGCGCATATCCCTTTGCAGTGAAGCCGAACTACGTACAGTCTTGAATTCCAATGCAGAGCCTCCTTAAATCCGTGACATTTATAACTTCAATAGCTGGGGTAGTACTGATTTTTCGTTCGGATGTTTCAACACGTTTTATGATTTGTAATTGCTCTGATTTTTGAAGTGCAGATGAGTTACATTAAAACTGTTTCCGACTTATATACTAAAATAGACAGTAATGAATAACAAGGAATCCATCTTAAGATATGTAGTGTAAGAAGAATAAATTGCCTCAAATAGGGGTATAAATTTGACAGTACAACAACGATTAATGAATTGGCTTAATTCAATATGTTTTCGTAATTTTAAGTTCAAACAGAAAATATTTCAAATTCTTTATGTTGTCGCAATGTTGTAGAATTAATTTAACTTTCTGTAAGCAATTTCAATGAGAAACATCATTCTGAGGCTTTACATACATATAGGTAATTTTGAATGATGTGTTATAGCCGTTTGCGAATACGTTATCATATTGGCTCTAAACCCGTTTTCTAATGTGAAACGCTATCTTTAAATTCGCGCGAAACAGTATTTAGCTCAAGTGCACTTCACATTTATTACGTTTTGGTCTTTTATGCTTCGCATTTGAAAACGAAATTGATGCCTCTATTCAAGTATTCATCACCATCGCCACGATAATCTGATTCTGTTTCTACAAAGTGTGATTGAATTTCAATTCACGCAGAATTAAAAACACATATTTACTTAAGTTGAACTGAATGACTACGTAAGAGATACATCAAAGAATCTTCAAGGGATCGAGGAGTGGGGAGAAAAAACACAGATTGAGAGAATATTGTGGAAGGCAGGCAGCGAGTTATTTAAAAAAAATAGTTTGTGGTATCATAGCATAGTGTTTGAGCATCGAGCTCCATTTTCTTTAAAGCCAACTCGATTTTATCTCTAAAAACAATTTTTGAGGAACATTTTAGTGAGGAGCATAAGAAGGGTTTCAACCAGAACATAAAATATTACGTGTTACATAAAATCGATGTTCAGAATCGTGATCAGAACAAACACATACATTGACATCACCCATCAGAAATAAAAGTCATAAATGAATTATTTTAGTTACAGCTGCTTTGTTACAGTTTTTACTGGACCGGTAAGAACATTACTCTCTTTACGCAGAATTTGTAAAAAGTGAAAATATCTTAATGATAATCATAACTGATCACACTCAAAACTGTGTACTACATCATAAGTTCACCGGTACTGTGTGTGTGTGTGTGTAAACAGTTTAATATTGTAAAGCGTTTCTTAGTGAATGTTACTTATATTTGTATGATTCAATTGTACAGAAAATAAAATGTACAATTTAATTTTACACATATTTCGAGATTCTGCATGTTTGTGTTATCTCATGCTATTGGAGTGGGGTACCCGAAAAAAAAACTAAAATAGTAATAGAAGATCAAGAAAATAAGAGTCATCTCTATCAAATTAATATTAAGTTGACGGAGATGACATTTTTTATTTCTTCGTGTGAAAACGTCAACAACTCATCAGAATTCCCACAAGTGATAGAAGATCCAAAAATAATTGAAGGATTCGACCATTTGTGGATTCGACCCGAGGATTATAATTTGTTACTCCCTGTGAGGAATGAAAACGGTATTTTAAGACCTTAGAATGCACATCGTATTTTGATTTACGCACGATGGTGCGTGTAGCAACTTGCATTTGCAACCGCTGAATCCTTCAGAGCATTCTCTTCAAAATTCCAAGTGTTTCGTCTTAAATATTTTTATTATTGACATTTGGGGGTAATAGCCCATTCAGTCAAAGTTCATTTCTTGATACTGTGTTGTCTTAATAAATAAAACAAAACTATCATCTTCCTGTTTTGTACTTTACATGACATGAGGGGTTTACGTTGAAAACCAGCTCAATTCGTTATTTATGAAAAGTTACTTTCATGAATTTATGGTATTTTTTGTGTGAACTTAATAACTTCTCAAAAGCTACAGTACAATTTAGCTTATTCCACCAAAAATGTGACGAAAACATTGCTCCTACTCTTTATACCACGTGGGGACGTGATATTTATTTCTTATATAATATCTTTATGAAAGAAATGAACTGGTTTTGAACGTAAATGCTTCTAATCGCAGTAATTTACTTACAATGTAAGAATGTGCATGTTTCCATGACTAGACCGGAGCGTCCCACAAGGCTGACAGGTCGAGAATACGGATTCCGACTTGTCATGGAAAGCCACTTTTGCCACGCGATGAACACTGTATTTGAGACCTCAATTTTATGATACTTTATCCATGCGATACACACATTTAATTGGCGTTATAAGAACATTCTCCGTATTGTTTGTTCGGGGATTGGTAGATACTTTCTTTTCTAAGTGTTGACTGACGTTGAATGTGAACTGAGTAGGGTATTGCGTGGCATTGTCTATGAGGGAAAACAAAGAGTTCGATAATTTTTTTGGAACTCCACCTGATATTTAGGAACAAGCCACTGCAGGTTGTCAAGACAATCTAGAAACTATTTGAAAAAGAATGTAATATCTTTTTGCAATTGAAGAAATTGCCGAGACATATGCTTTGTTACGGAGAACGTGCTCCTGGAGTAGTCATATTGTTCACAAAAGAACGAAAAATTCAAGCCTTTGACTATGTTGTCGCAGATTCCGATGCTGAAAGTTGGCTTTGGTGTTAATGAAAATAGTGAATGAAGAATAAATAAACCGGTTTGTAATCAAGAAACAAATATTTATATTAAAATTTCTTAAAAGGTTGTAGTTAAATAATTTCAGTGGCTACGTGCTGACAACGGATATAACGTTGAACGGATTGTTGCGAATAGTACGGTTAAATTCGTTGCTGTTCTGAGGAGTACCAAAAGTACGTTCAGTACTAGTTCTTCCGGGACGTTTGCAGGTTGGAGTAGGAAAAAAGTTTAACTTTCACGTCCGAAGTATGCGTCGCTTTTTAGACAGTTTTGAAAAAAAATGGTTATCACTAACTTAGTATTTTTGTTCTCATATACAGATGAATGAGATGAAGATGAAGTCACGTGACCTTACCGAGCACTTTGGGCAGATGGGGCTGCTTGTCGGCCCAGTCGCGCAGCAGGGCGAGGTCGGTCTCTTTCATGTCCGGGTTTCGCTTCAGCTCCTCGCCGAGAGAGATCGCCCGGAGAGGGGCCTCTTTTTCTTCCTCTTTCACCACCAGCGGCGCCATTTTGCTGAGCTTGCCTGCAAAAGTAGGGCTAACTTCACTTTCATTTTCTATGATCTTATTGGATTACTTGCGTAGCGTTGCGTCTCATACATACTTTCACGTTGACATTTTTTATGTGCTATGCAGGTTAATAATACGAATAAAATTAAAAATACAATGAAGTTGCATGGCTTGTACATCCTTGGGTACAAAAGAGTTACATGAAAATGTATTGATGGAAGTAGTTTAAAAAAAATGTTTCATACGTTCATTGTCATTTATTGTTCATATACGTTCATTGTGATTTATTTCATACATTACCCACAAATCTTTGCTGAGTATTCTTATTAATTTTTCAAAACGTAAAAAAGCTTACCTCTTAAACTCCCTACTGACCTATGGAGTCATTGTAATAAGAAAACAAAAAAAAAACATTGTTTCAAGTGTAGATCCTTTTTAATTATATTTGTAGCTAAAGAAAAGCGTATCTAATTTTTTTCTTAAATTTATTTCTATGTAGTTTTTTTTATAGAAATACTGCCTCACTTTGGCTAAAGTTGCTATTGACTGGTAACTTTGTTTTTTGAGGGCTTTTATCCAGCCAACAGACGGTTACGCTTTACAACTGACGGGGACACACACTAACACCAACCAACACAACAGACGGGGACACACACTAACACCAACCAACACAACAGACGGGGACACACACTAACACCAACCAACACAACAGACGGGGACACACACTAACACCAACCAACACACTTGCGGGCTCCTCTGTTCTGGGTCAGCAGAACGGGAGGCCCTCCGCGACAACACCATACACGAGAGAGACAAGGGACAAACAAAGCCCAAGGCGGGCCTCGAACCCGCGGCCCATCGGACGGAAGCGCTGTCGCTACGCGCTCTTAGCCACCTCGGCCACACAGCTCGGCGGCAACATTCTCTGCTTCATATTCTAGATGCACAACCCGTCCTTTTTGCATTGTTTACCTGATAACATCGAACGCGGATGGGAGAATCTTGTCTAATGATGTTAGTTCGTGACGAATGAGAGAGCACGGGCCGCCTGCTCGGCTGCCCTTGGCCTCGCTGCCTTCCAGGGACAATGACAGTAATTGTTTCTGTCCGTCCGCTTGCGCCACTGCGAGTCGTTTTTACGCCCCTCCCATCGCTTCCGCTCCGGAGTATACTACACCCGCCATTTTCCCATCGCTTTTAGAACAAGAACCGTGTGGTTAACTTCGGATTTGCCGAGCCGAGCGACTCAAACCTGCTTTTTGATTTAATGTGCCCTTCAGAGAAGTGGACTTACGTAACATCATTTCATTCGCTTGACAATGGATGAATGAACACGACGTACCTAGTTGCAGAAACATTGATTGCATTTTTTATGTGAAACACATCTGTGAACGTGCGTGAACTGAATTAGAACTCACGCAAACTCCGGAAGCAAGAGCGGCAATAAACTTTTGGCAGTAAAATGCAGACAATGACTCATGTACGTTTGTATAAATCATAACAAGCAACGATTTTAAACTATCATATGACTCTCTTCATACGCAGAGATGATTGAACTTCACAGTTCCAAAGTGGAATGTGGAGTTCTATTTGTTACTTATTTTGCAAAGTTTCTTGTTAACACATCTGTCTGTGATGAATCTGAACAAACGACCCTTTTATTACACCTCGAGAAATGGTTTTCTAAAGTGTCTGACCGCATGAGAGGTTGCAGTAATACTAATAAACATAATAAAATTACCACAAAAATTAAGCGAGTTTAACGTCATTGAACATTAGGGGGTCCGATATTTTCCGAAGAAAATTATTGAATTTATACCCGGTAAATATTTTGGAACTACACTAAAACAAGCCCCGCAAAATACTCACGCGACATCAATAACATAACATGGATGTTAGAAAACATGGATGTTAGCAAACAGCGATGTTAAAAATTAAAACATCGATATTACAAATACATCGACTTAAAACCATCGAGGTTTTTCAAAATCGATGTTTTCAAGCTGGTTTAGTAAACTCTAACAACTCTCAAATAATTTGATAGTGTTCATGTGTATCAATTCGTTGAACAAGGGGCAGATCCTACGCCCACAGCGTATTTGTTGACCACATCTCAATGTGCGAAATTAATATTAAGAAAGAGAAAATACAAGGGCATGGAGGTCATCTCGGGCGATAGAGTTATATCGATGAAGGTAGTGCAAACAGCGTTCCATTGGTTTCAACACATGAATAACAGGTTTACTTTAAGTTATTATTTTATATTTTAACTTCAACAATATTGTGATCATTGGAAATTTTCATTCAGAAACAAAACACCGGAAAAGAAAAAATCATCGATCACAAAACATCGATGTTAAAAAAACATCGGTGTTAATACATCGATATTTCTACAAAAACATCGACATAGAGGTCGCATCCTTGCTGCAAACATTATGGCTGATTGAATTATTTTAATTATTATTATTTATTAATTATTATTTTAATCCATGGCGAAACGAGCTTGAGTAACCAAGGTCGAATATGATGCGCCGAGACCGCTAGACATTCGACCCTTTGGAATGACGAGATTCCAACTAATATTTCAGTCCTTTCGAGTAAACAGATGTCAAATTTTTATATGTGCACTATTCAGACATCTCTGCCTTACAGTAGTCGCACGAGTGAACTACTTGAAGCAGAAATCAGATAGAATCTCGTCACACTAGCAACTCATTGTCTTCGATTTGTCGATTGGAAAATTGTCATTTTAAAGTATCAATATAACTGTGGGTGCTCCCAATCTAACGACTCGAGAGAGAGTTTAGTTCACTTATGATTCTCTTTGCCAACATTTATGTCATGCAACAGTTGAATTTAAGTGTTCAGTTATGACACGCAAATTACGCATTGTCCAAGAACGCGTGTTTTTTTATTCGAAGTTGTAATGTTTCAAATAAATGAACATGAATCGCCGACAAACAGACAAATACTTTCTGTTTTCATCTTATGGAAGGTAAAAGTAAATGTCAGCGAAGATGATAACCTAGTAATTTGGGATAGAAAGTCCAGCAATATTTTGGGAAAAGGCGAGAATTCCGATATGATACCTTCGTAATTGCGAAAAGAAATTGACGTTTATCTTACATGGAAAATAGCAAAAAATATTTTTCTGATATCTGAAAATTATTCGGTTATTGCACATGCCGAAGCTCTTCAAATTATCAAAGTCGAAGAAGAACATTTTATACTCTGCCAGAGGGAAGAGGATACTTGTATGAAGAAGTTGGTAAACTCGCCAAAAAGGAGTAAAGATCAAGCAAAATAAAATTAGGAGAGTAAAAGCAAATTACACTTCAAACTGTCATGGAAGACGTTACCTGATTGTCGAAAAGAAACATTGAAGTAGGTGCAGAATTTCAAACTGGGGTACTCTACGTCCTACACTAAATAGTTTAGTAAAAGCCGAAAGTATTAAAAGTTGAATTTCAACCAAATATATATTAAGCGGGGGTGACAGTGATAACTACTACAAAAATGATTTATTACAGCATTCGTCAATGATTATCACAAACTCTCAAATGATTGACATTTGAACTTAATCATGAAATATTCCTAGTCTTTTATTCCATCAAACAAAAAAGAAAAAAATTGTCACATTCAAACGTCAACATAGCAAGTGTGTTTCAGAATCAACTTTAATTCAAGTTGAATGACATTGATTTTTGAATGGGTTATTGCGTTATCTATATCCTGAGTAAACATGGAATTTTTCATGATGATACGTATCTTATTCGGAGGGTTGTGGTTTGCTCTTTTCATTCAAGTTACAATCCCATTTTCAACATAAATACGCATTTCATTGCATTCGAAGGCGACCTTACATACTACGCTGATTTGTTGTTGTTGCTGCTGCCACCTTACCTAAGTACGGTCCGAGAGCTGTAGAAGAGGGTGCTAAATCCGCAATATAATGACTGAACCTATTTCCGATCACAACTGCCAACTTTTGAAACTGTGTACCCGACCACCCCTCGCTTGGTGAAACTGTTTTCCTTGCCCCCCAGGCTTTCTCCATCGTCGAATTTTCGTCATGTCTCCAGGCTCGTCTTTCGTTAGAATTAAGCAAGTCCTCATTCGTGAACGACTGTAATTTTGTGAAAAACTGTAGTAACACCAAGTCGAAGCAATGGCAAACGATCACATCTCTCCAGATATGGTTTTAATTTCGGAGGAATCTGTGTAGTCGTCATTTTTTCGATGCTAACAAATTAAACACATGTCACTATTTGCATCATCACATCAGATAACGGTTAATTCTGATAATTGGCGTCTTAATTTCCCAATACCAAAACGAACCGAAAATATTCTGTATCGAGTGTGAAATGTGCCCACGCGACAGTAAAATTTTAAAGAGCTGCAATTTAGTACTCGAACTTAAGAAGACAGAGCAGTTGGACGAAAAATAATACGTCTTCTTTTGTAGTCTGGAAACTACGTTCTTAGTCAATCCATATTCAATGTAAACTAATACTCAGAACAATGTCAGGTTGTTTCCTAACAAAAAAATGGTTAATGTGTTATGATACACTGTAGGAAGTATCACGTATCTTCTTCCTTTCATATGATAACTTGTATATACTTTCACTCACCACAAAAGGAGTCATATTTTTCAAATGAATTAGACTTGTTGCTTTGTCACAGAAGACAATGTTATTCTCATCTCCAGTGTGTTCGTAGATGCTCTTGTAATTGTAATTGAGAGGTATTGCGTTTTATTTTTAAAATTTGTTGTTTCTCCCTGCTCAGCTTCGCGAGCTATTTTTTCAGGTGTGTGACTGCATTACATTATAAAAATATAACGCTTTAAATTTATAATTTTTTCCTTAAAAAGAATTTTTGAAAAATATACTATTGACTTATGAATTTTTACAAAAACACTAAAATAAATACATCGTATGAGTTGTAAATTGAACAATATAAATTAAAATTACTTCCATGGTAAATCGAGTTTAATTACAGTGAAATGTCTTAAGCGGTTATTAATAGCTCCAGCAAAAATTGACTCTTGATGGCTACTTAACCAAGATAATAGTCTTGATAGAAGGGTGCAGAGTCGAGAAACTCGCAGGATATCCTCACGGAACCGAACAAACAAACCAGACTTGAAGATGGTATTCTCATCCCCAAATTAGTGCCTGCCAATGCCAAGTATGTGTAATAGAATCTTTTTTTCCTCCAAGTGATAGCAGAAGCACTTGGTCACAATATCTGAGAGTTTTATTTAGAGAAGCTAGATTTTAATGTATTCATCTAATCTGAGAGAGACGTAGTACAATTTTCGAATAATATTTTGTATCTATGTAATATTGTATGTGTATTATGATATACTATAAATCCAGGGGCATGAGATTATATTACGTTAGATAGAATTTAGATTAAAAACCAATGGCCAAGTGCGCCGACCAAAGATAAAATTCCATGTTAAGAAACGAACTAACTCGAAAAACAGATGCACCATCGGTAGGGGGTTAACAAGTGGGATTAGCAGACGAACGTAAAAATTGTCCTTCCCTTTACGGAACGCACTTTCTTACGAACTTGATTGTCGGTTGTATATACTCTTTGCCCTTCCTCACGCGACTTTAACCAGGTTTGACTTTGTTTACAAAAGATTGGAGCCTCACGGAGTATATCTCGAGCTACGATAGTCTATTTTACTTACGTTATTAACGCGAAACAATGGATTCTCCATGATGGACACAGAGAACAGCCAGTTTCTGCAAATATGAATTGAAGGCTGTCTCAGGGGCTCAGAGCGAAGCCGCTCGCCTTTCACGAAGGAGGTCTAGGTTCGATTCCCGGACAATCCCATGGGAAATTGGTTCTGAGAAAACGAGTTCGGCTGCTTCACACGGGCAAGCCCAACCCCTGCGAAGTGTCCTAAACCCTACTCCTACTTCAAGTCTGACCGCCGGGTAGCGACGTCAGATAATGTTAATGGAGAATTACTGCAAGTGCACAAATTAATGAAGATTACTCCTAGTGCAAACGCGTTCAACGCCCCCCCCCGGAGGTGCTTGGATACGCAACAATTTTTTTTATATTCGCATAATATATATTTATATATATATATATATATATATATATATATATATATATATTATGCGAATATAAAAAAAATTGTTGCGTATCCAGAGAGATTTTTCTTGTGCTGGAGCTGGTGTAAAAATTATAAATTAATGTTAAATGGACCTGCGTCTTAAAGCAGTTACAGGGAACTCTAACCTCTCACTCAATTTCTCAACCAAAAGCAACACCGTACTTTCGATTAAACGAAACCTTTTTAAAACTACTTTTCTTTTAAGTCATTGATAGGATCACCTCTATCCACCACAATTGTCTTTTGGGTTATTTGATGAAAGAAATAATCATAATATAACATTTCGCAGAATTCATAATCGTCAAATCGCTCTTTCAAATCCACTACTAACTCCTTTTAAAACAACAAACGAGCCCAAAATGCCCAATTAAAGTTAACGGCAGCTAATACATAGTTAACGAGCTCTAAAATTTGGTGCATCAGAAATATGAGATCACAGCCGTTAACACTGAACGTGAGTTAATGTTTTCCAATGTTGGAGCACTTGGCCACAAGTAAATACTAGCTACAGTGACATAAAACGAAAAAAAAAACAAGTAATAACCCGAAGACAGCAACAAGACAAAACCTTTAATTTTATAATTCTAAAAATCAAATCAATACGGAAAAAGGAACTTTTTGCATCACGTTTTCACCATTTATTTGAAAGTATTAGAGAAGATTATCTTTGAACAGAAGAGTTACACGTGCCGACGTTTACATAACCTTTCATTAAAACAATCTTCTGCGTGCTCATTATTTCTGCGTAGCAGGAATGCGGTTATCTCATAATTGAAGAAATGTGCATCCTGCTATCGCTTAATAACTGCTTCGAATTTACGATGTCTCAGAAAGACATGTTACCCACACACAATACGACACGCACGGTCTCTGGAATGCAGAAGCCAAGTCGTAAAGATTAATTACTGACGTCTTCATTGCCTTTCTGCCTATCTTTATGCCATTTCCCCAGACCATATTCCATTCCCTCCACTAAGTAGGGAAATTCTTTGACGTAAAATACGCACTCAGGGAAATAAAGCAAAGATATGGAGAACAAAAAGATCTGAATTCTATTGTTTTGGGCTTACCACCCCGTAACATCTCAATTACTCCACCTCAAAACATCAGTGTAAGTATCCCGTTTTCATGTCACCACGTTCCCATGTTCATCACAGCAGCACTGAATAGAATTAACAAATGAAAAGTTATGTATGTAAATATAAGACCTGAAGAAATAAAAGAAGGAATAGATTATTCTCTTCATTGTAAATATTGCGATATAAAAGTACTAACATTTTTTTATTATACCATTTGATAATTCTTTGTAGTAAGATTTGAATGGTCCATTCGAGTAGAGAACAAAATGTTCCCTCTATTAGTACAGAGAACTTTCCCTCACCTTGCTGACTGACCGGTGTGTTGCGTTTCAAACTTCGACAACTTTCTCCGGCTCTTTCACAAATGCCTTGAAACAGGGGATTTTCTAATACGTGCTCATATTGCTTCAACTTGCCCAAACACACGTTACGATGATAGTGCAACAATGAGTATCATAATTGGAACACTCGATTTTTCAGAATGTGTTTCGAATGGCGTTTTTGTTTGTACATTTTGTATTTTCCTATCACCGTTGGTCTACTTTTCAGCGTTGAAGTTTGAAACATTTCGTTCCTTCAAAAACTTTATAATCTTACTTATTCTCTTATCCCTTAGCCTCTTATTCATTGGACCTTGATAATCTTACTATACACTTTACCTATCGGTTTCGACGAAAAAACAACAACAATCAAACTCAATCTCGACTACTCAAAACAAGAACTATTTCACGCATTTAAAATAAATATCGAAAAGGGCGCAGTACGGCTGGTCAATCAAAACAATATAAATGTTATTCAGTAACAACGAAAATGATTTTCAAATTATACTCTACCGGCTTTTGAACATGGATATTTTCATCGGACATACGGTATTGTTTCTTGGTGTTGGGTGAATGAATGTTGTGGAAAACAAAGCAAGCTCGAATATGAGAGAACATGAACCGAATGTGTTGGGGCTGTCCGCCAATTAAACCGTCGGCAAATGATTATACATGATTCTGAAAATCTTTCTCAAGATCACCCCCATTACGTTTTCTATATCGTCATTCAGATTTAAAGATTTATCTTTTGAATATTTTTACATATACACGAGATCAATATCTATATTTCTAAACTAGTAATTTTCAATGCGCGCTTAAATATAAAGTAAACTACGTAGCCTCTGGCCACATAATAGGTGTATACAGTTTCGTTAGATACTTAGAAACTCGGAAACAATCCAAAAATCATCAAACACTTGCCATTTGCACAGAAAAACGCAAATACGTATATGATTGTAGTATTTCGCCTATTCTCTTCCCGGTTGGGGCACAAATTAATTGTGCGCGTTCCTTGCAATGTCCCGGTATCTGTTGCTCAGTGACGATGAGAAAGCTCACTTCTCAGGTTGAGATGACCAGAACACAGCGTAGCTATGTGCTAACCACACCTCCCCTTAATCCATGGCCGCAAGACCGGGAAGCTGCTGGTAAGCCTTAGCTCGTAAAGAACCGTTGTGCCAAAGTAAGTACATACATAAATTTCGCCTAATCTCATTTCATTTCATCTTACCGACTGAATTCTTATACTCAGTTCGTCTCCTTAACAACCGGGCTAAAGACCGCGCGCGATCTTTCCTTCCTCTTCCTTGTCCAACTTTCGCCCCTTTCTTCAGCACACGAGCACTGCACTACCACACACGTCGCGAGACCTATCGGGAGCTTAGAGCTAGCCTCGAGGGGGGGGCGGTGACCCGCTGGAGGGAGACACCTGGATGGGAAAACCCCGCAAGCCGACGTGTATGTCGGCGCCGGGTCTCACTATCCATGAGGGGGGAAATATCACTACCGCCTCCCGTGATGAAAACATGTACCTCAATTACGTGACTAATGACATTGGTCCTTGTCGCGCCCGGAATCACTAATCAATCAATCAATTAATCAATCAATTAATCAATCAATCATCTTCAAGCGTTAGATTTCGGGTGGGCGCGGGGTCAGATGCCGGAAGCGGCACAAACTCATGCGTGCTTCGAGTCAAGTCGATAACCCGAACTTCCGACATTGCTATTCTACGCCCTAGATGTTCTTCCTGGAAGGTAAGGTAAGAAAGGTCTGTTAATTCCAAGAATCAAACGTTAGGTCACTTTCACATCTGCTGTTTCATTAAACGAAATGAAACAAAAGGACCGAGGAGCTGTGATTTATCAGTGGCCAAGGCTTATTGTGAGTCGATTCCGGGATATCCTGTTATTTGATTCTCGGATCCCTGAGATCTCCAACATCCCCGAGAAGGAAGCTCAGGGAACGGTCCACGGACCACGGTGCCACGAGGCTTAGCAGATGTCACGCGGACGCTTTTTGCTTCGCCAATTTTCATTTTAATTGCTGCGGATTCGCCTTACTTAGGCTTACAACTTTTCTGAAGCTCGGGCTGCACGTGGCCATCGTGAGGGGTGGTCTACAGAATCATTGACATCTGTGGGTTCCGGGGTCTGTTCAGAGACAAATTGGTCTTTGAGAGGGGTGGTCGTTTAATAACGACAGTCTGTTAGAGAATTTTCCCTTTCTATGTTATTATGTAGTATTTTTGTTATTACATAGTATTTGATGACCTTAGTATTATTAGACTTACTTATTACGTAGCATTGTGGAGGACCGTTTCTGTTAAAATATTGTTGTATAACAGTGTTATGAAAGCAATACTTGACGATGATGGGTAGCAGCCGGGAAGAGAGATGGGGGCAAAATCGAAAATCCAGGCGAAACGGATTAGGAAACTAACTAGAACGAGAAAGTCTGTGCCATTCTGTGCCACCACAGTTACGTAATGCTAAGTAGAAGAATAATTAAGTGAAAAATGAAAACCAATGTTTTAGACCGCAAAATACCACAAGTGATATTGATAAAATGTAATTTTGAACTCGAATTTAGCTCTGTAAGATGCTTTTAATTTCTGTGACAAATTTTTTTTAATAAGTATGCCGTGCAAGTTCACTATTCTTAAAATTATAAAAATAAGTTGTAATATTCTCTTCAAAATCAATAAAAGAAGATACTGTTATGTTGTAGTGAACTTTAATTGAAGTTAGGTTGTGAAAGTCCACCTAAGGAACAATATCTTCTCAAGGAACACTGTCTTCTGAAGGGTTTAACAGAAGAAGAGGAAATGCCACAGGTAATAAATCACAACATTATATTCGTACTTTGGTAGTCTTTCTGGTGCCTTCTGTCGAAAAGGCACTTCCGTATTTACTTCATAAATTAGTGTTATTTCTCTGAAACTTCATCATTAAGTCATATTAATATTACACGGAAAGTGAACACATGCTACAAAAACCTGTATGATCTTACACAAATATCTCTTGTTAATAAGTACTTTAATTAAAAAACGAGGGTATATTTTACACACCACCGCAATGAAATACATGATTTTTTTAGTTTAAAATCCTAGAGATACGATTACACTGAGAGGAGTTATAACAGAACTTTCTCGCATTATTAGAAACAGTTACAAAATATTGACATTACAAAACATTGCTGCCCAATTAACACCTCAATTGTAACTTGTATGCCATGCATTTCAACCTATTTCAACAAAGAGCCTGTGATGCATAATTCTATTCATTTCGATAAGCAGTATTTTTTTTTTTTGCTTTTGTAAAAGAAACAAACAGGAATAAATGTAAATGTTACAGTATTTGCAGTTCGAAAAAAGTAAGAATAATTTCACTCAAGTTTGTCTTTATTTCATCGAAATGGGCTTACAATTTTTGAATGCGTAATCGGCGATCAAAACTTCTTAAATGAAAGAAGTGTATTTTTTTAGTTCTAAGTTAAAGAGTAATAGTATAAGAGTTCTAAGTTAACCTATCTTAAATCTATTTCCTTTCATAAGAATATTATCCATACCATACAATGATGGAAACGAAAAACAAAAAATTGCTTTCTTCCTAGAGGTGTTAGGAATAAAAACAACTCTTGTTGTTCTCTCTCTTGACGTTTGATTATCTTAGAAACATGATTAATTTTATTACATAAACAGTCGCATAGCAATGAAAGAGGTGCCAACGTCGATTCCCAGGGTAGATTTATCATCTGTTTGTTTAGATAAGGAGTTACTATTACATCATGTAGATTTTTTATTATTAGAACCTTCTTTACCCGTAAGTGGTAGTTTCGTATTTCAACCCTTATCGCATGTTTACAAAACAATCAGAAACCGTCACCACGCTTAATTACTTAGTAGAAACCCCGCCGTTCTCTCCGGGCGTGGACGTAAACAAGTTGCAATCTTATTTTAGTATCCCTCAGAGTAGAAAACAGTTTTGCAACATAGTCGGAGCAACATAGTGAAAATTGAACTAGTTCTTAAAATACATGGCTTACATGGCTAGTTCTTAAAATACAGAAAATGTTCGAAATATATATGTGCCCTTACTACACCTCAAAAAAGTGAAAAAACTAGCAGAAACTAGCTTAAAAATATGCAGAAAATGAATGTAATATATTACTAAATACATGTAGCTATAGTCTTTAAATATATCAAATTGTTTTTCAGTTATTTTGCGATTTATTCCTACCACATTGGTGTCCTCTGGTTACAAGAATCTGGTGTATAACGAAATGTAATTGAGAATTGAATAAACGATTCAAATGAAACGAGACTTGTATAGATTTTCCGTGTAGTTTAATCTGGTTTCAAATATCTTTGTTTCTAAAAGGAGTCCGATATTTGTTGGCTGTGAGGACACGCGTCACTAACGCGTTTGCCTTGAATGCCTCTGCCTTTGTTCAGGAGATGGGTGTGAGATGAAACAGAGGTGAACGGGATGTATCCGCGCGTGACGTGGGCTCCCGGCAGAAGGACGGCCGAAAGGTCAGGGAAGAATT
Source organism: Gryllus longicercus (assembly GCA_038098605.1). Lineage (NCBI taxonomy): Eukaryota > Metazoa > Arthropoda > Insecta > Orthoptera > Gryllidae > Gryllus > Gryllus longicercus. The sequence continues at coordinate 111,146 of JAZDUA010000806.1, forward strand.
CCCTTCGCCGGGCTAGCATTTCGTTGGAAGCAAGGGCTCTCCAGCGTGTCCAAGATTTAGCTTGCAGTACGGTCTAGTATGGGGACAGTGATGTCACACGTGGCACTCCTCTACTTTGCAATTAGTGTACAAGTTTGACGAAGATGATGCAACAAACTTACGAAGCCCAACATCCCCAGAGGAGAGTCTAACAGAACATCCTGGGTCTTTTACTTTCGAAATACAAGGCACACCTGCTGCAGCACATGTCAAGAAGGTTGTGGTTCTTTCAACAATTGATCCTAATTGTTTTGTTTCTAAGGTGACACGCTACTTGTGATTGCTATGCACTTTACAAAGGGGGCCCGGATGAAGGCGTTGCGGGTGGGCTCGCGCTTGTTTCGCCCGGGTGGCGAAGGAGGTTGCGTGGGAGGCAACGGCACGCTGCTCCTAGGCGACGGCGTTCCCTGGTCCTGTGCTTCAGTTGTTTCATTGATCGATTGTTTAGTGATTCTGTCAACTACCAAGGTCATTAGTCTCGTAAGTGCAGTGTATGTTTTTTTGCTCGGGAGGTGGCTGTGATCTTCCCCCCGATGTACGCCGAGATCCGGCGCCGACCAACCGTCGACTAGCGGGGTTTCCACAACCAGGTATCTCCCACCAGCGGGGCTCCGACCCAGCTTGGACAAGCTCTTTGTTACTGATCGGTCTCCCGGCACGTGTGATAGGGCAAACGGGTGAGGATATGACAAGGAAGGGGAAAGTGTTATCACGCGCTGTCCGTGGCCCGTTCGTTAGGGTACTGCTGCGGCATTCGCCTGGTGTTGATCGGAGAAACCACGGAAAACTACCAATAAGAGCAGCCGCTAGAATTCCACTCCAGACAGTGACAAAGCTCGACCCAGCTAACAAGCTAGAACTGAAAAATCCTGCCACCGTTGGGAGTCGAACCTAGGTCCTCCCGGCCAGAGGGACTGTGGTGGCATGAGTTGATGCCCTGAGCCATCTCTCCCGGTTCGCGAGTTTTGTTTTAAATGAAAGGGAGTTAGCCCTGGATGTGCTATCTCTTGCTATAATTAATAAGCTTTATGATATACGCTCTAAATATTAATAAAATCGTAAATTTAAAAGAATGCTTATTGTCTGTCTTTAATTCCTGAGTATTCTCTCCCGGCCCTGCGCTTCGTGGCAATCACAAGTAAATCCTTATCCTTCCTTACCAAAGAGATACACTTGTAGCCTGTTTTACACAACCTTTTTTCATCATTTTTGGCCGGTACAGAAAAAAGACAGACGGGACTGGAAGTAATTTGTACGAAAAAATGACGCACGCTTCATTTTTCAAAAGAGATTTCATCCAGTTTGACTACCGCGCTCCTGGCTTCCCTTTTCGAAACTTTCTCTGGTTTGTTATGCGTGTGGTGAGATTTGTTCATTTTGTACAGTTTCGAGTGTGTTCTAATGTGTTGAATTGTAATGTGAAGTGATTATGTGATTATGAGAAAATAATTATCTACTGTGTTCTAATGTCGCCTGGTTTCGTGCTCACTCGCAATATAATCTAACTTTATTTAATCTAGAGGATGACGATTACGTCCAAAAACCAGAAATAACCTTGCAAATTCTGGATTAACTTTCAACCAGTTTCGGCCCCGAAACACAACGCGTAGAAGCAAACGTCCTTTCTCCATCCACTTCCTGTATGGAAAACCGATGAAAAAAAGGATGAAAAAACGACCGTGTAAAGCAGGCTTAATAGGGGTAGGGTAGCTGAGATGACCCTCCGGAAATCCTCGCCGCTTACTTAAACATGAAAAGAAAAACGAAGGTTGACATAAGGGCTCTCTCAATTGCCAAGGAGGGGAAGGTCCTGGCCCGAGGCAAGTTGAACGGATTAATTGAAGAAAGGAGGGTGGACTATTGCTCCTGAAACTCCCCGAACGAGATGTCGGAAAGGCCTGGTCGCTAGGCTAGCAGTGTCCCGAACCTAAAATGATGTGACCAAAACTGAATAGCGACCAGTTATTGCAGGTTCTGCTGCTCTGTTCTGTTTTTGTGACCAGCCAATGCAGTTTGCCGTCAGAGATCCAATGACTGTCCAGCCGACCCCGAATTTAACTACAACCTTTCTCCATTACGATTAGTACTGATACGTGACATGTCTAATCTGACAAAACAATGGCCTCTAATACTAACGAACGAAGGCTTTTCAAAAGATGAAAGTTATTTCAATTATGCTAAGACGAAATGTTAAAGCTAGTAAATGTTAATAATAATATGTAATAACAAAAAATAAAATGAGTTCAATATCTCACGTGCAGCCGTTATAATTTTTGAAGTCCACTGTAATATCTTTTGAATAAGCCATGAAAATGAAAACCGCCGGCGGAGTTATAGTTGTGCGAAAAAATTTCGGAACTGCTAAAACTTCAGATTAGATGACTTTATCTTCTGATTTATGTTCCAGTTTCTCCTCCTATCCCCTTCGATAATTGAGACTTTGGTCCATGCTCCGAAATTAAATACGAGACTTTGTGAGTTATACTTACTTTCCCAAATTTTATTTACCATTGAAGAGTTAATATTTTGTAGGTTTCAAACACTAGAAACAATCGTTTGGTTATTGTACGAATATGATCTTCTTGAGGTCGAATTCAGTAAAAACAGTATCCAATTTTTCTTCAGACAATCAAACATCCAAGAAAACTGAACTTGTATTTATTGTTACTGTCTGTTTTTACTCATCACGATAAAGAGGCGCGGATCCACGAGGAGGGGAGTGAGGGATAATCGCCCTAAAATGTTTCAGTAACTTAATTTTAACTTGTCACGAAACTTTCAAGCAAAATTATTTTCGGATTATCATTAAAACGAATACAATCGTAGTGCAACATGATCTGAGTGTAGCTTTCAACAATTTATAAAATCTCTAATATGACACATTCGACCAAAACATTATGAATTTCCCCTCGTGAAATTTGTCTGTGGATCCGCCCCTGTAATAAATCTAGTTTAGTTATTGTATTTCGTGGTAATGTGATTGACTCAACAATTTTTTTAACCGTTTCTTCGAAAAAATAGAAATTGAAATTATTAAATGAAACGAGTAACCGGTGGTGTCGCAGTAGACATTTCTAAAGCAGAAGTTCATCGAAAACAGTTCATCGAAAGCCCTCCTTATATTTCAACAGTCTAAAATCCGTCGTGAATGTGGAAGTAGAAACAGTAGTTACAGCTTCGAGCAACCATTGCAATGGTGTCAAATTAGAATAAATCACAATACAGAGTAGGTTGACGGTGACCAATTAAGAAGTTTTCAAAGTCTTTAGTCAGGAACGACGACGATGACGTCAGCAGCAACAAGAACACGGTAATAACAATTCAGACCCAAACACCGGACTGGCGTAGGTGGCTCAGGGCATCAGTTCATGTCACTGTAGTGCCTCTGACGCGGAGGTCCTAGGGTTCGAGTCCCGACTGTGGCAGGAATTTCGATACAAGATAGGTAGAAGTCTGGGCAGATAGGCAGCAGTCTGGAGAAGAATTCTAGCGGCCTACTGCTCTGATCGCTAGTTTTCCTTGGTTTTTCTGATCAGCTGATCAACTGAATGCTGAAGCAGTACCCTAACAAGCGGGTAACGGACCGTGCGCGATATTTCCTTCCTCTTCCTTCTTCTATACTCACCCATTTACACACACACTTATCCTAACATGCACTACACTACCCCACATGCCGGGAGCTTATAGCGTGTCTCGGCTGGGGCGTTACCCCGCTGGTGGGAGATATCTGGTTGGGAAAACTCTGCAACCGGACGGAGTCGGATCTCGCCACCTCCCGCGATAAAAATGAACTATACTTACGGGACTATTGAGCTTGAGAGATGACGCGGCCGGATTCACTAATCAATGCCCGAATCCAAACGCCGGCCCTGCTTACCTGCCGTGCCGCAGCCGAGTGCCCGGTGCCCGGTGTTGCTGCGTGTGAGGCCTGGGGACCGCGGAACCGCACTGTGCGCTGGGCTGCGCGGCGAGCGGGCAAGGCCAGCGTGGGCGCGAGGGCTCCCCCACCACGGCCCCTCCCCCTCCCCCCTCCCCTCCGCCCCCTCTCCCCCTCAGCGCTCCACGCCCGCTTTCTTCCGTGCCGCGGCGCGCGCACTGGGCGCTGGACTAGGGACGCTTCGTCGCCAACCAAACATCAAAGTTCGAAATTAAAACATCAACGTCAATTAAAGGCAGCTTATGCCAGCTTCGTCGAATGACGGAAATGTAATTTCCAAAATTCAGAACACTTATTTCTAAAATGTGAGCAATACATGTAAATGAATTAAAATTTAGGTTAATAAAAATCAGTATTGAAATATTACTTACAGAATTTTATGCTGGCGCAGCAGTCGACAATAAGACCCTCCACCCACTTGGTTGCGCCACAGAAGGCCCTGTTGAAGCTTGTTGAAGCACAGGGCCAAAGAGTAAATTCAATTGTAGAGCCAAGAGCGTGACAAGGTGCACTACCTCGGAGAGCACCACTCGTCGGTGAGAGCGCTGGTTGGGCGTTCTCTGATTTCAAAATTATTTAATTTACATCCATATTGCTGTAATATTATGAATATTGAATTCATTAAAAGAGAAATGTATATTTCTAACATATTATATGATCTTTTTCGATTATTTGGGGGTCGTACAACCGTGAAACTTAAGCACTGATGTCAATAGAGAGTTTAAAGGGAGTTAGGGAAGGAGAGAGGCTAAGAAAAAAAAATGTTTTTTGACAAATGCAAATATTTGGCTGTGCTATTCCGTATATTCTCGTATTGCACGTGACGATTGAATTCTCAAGTCCAGTGCGCCCCCTTATGACACAGCTGTCGTCTTGCGAGTGCATTGAAGAAGCGTCCGTCATTAATATTTCCTAGTAACCTCTTGCATTATCGAACAGCAATTTTTTTATATTCTTGGTATATTAATAACTGTTGTATAAATATATATGTTAGAACAGTATTCCTGAAGTCTGTTTTGTTACAATATATAATTCATTGCAGTGTTGTAAGAGAGTATTTTATTTATTGTTTTTTATCACTGTGCGTGCTTGCTACTATTGGAAAAACTTGTGATTTCTTTCTTCTTCTTTTCTTCTTTGTGATTTTGTTGCATGAGTCATTTTAGCTGCTAAATGTCACTGTGTTATTTTTATTTGTACTCGCTAATTTTTCGCCTTGCCTTCATATTTCCATCCCATTAACTTTCCTCTTCCTGACTTCATTATCTCATCCTCTTTATTATTTACTCTTCCTCCTCCTGCTAATAATTGTGATTTTGCTTTTTTATTATTTTCATGTTTCTCATATTTCATTTGTCTTCTCAAATTTGTTATAAGTCCTTTCATATTTATGTTTTCTTCTTCTCATATTTCATTTATCTTTTTTTCATGTGTTCTTCTCCTCGTACTAATTTTCCCTTCTGCTCTTTTTCATATTTTCTTGCTCTCCTCTCTTACTTACAGTTGCGTCTGTGCTTGCCAGCATCGAATTAAAAACAACTATTGGTTGAAAACAGTTTTGAAGTTGCGACTGGCGCAGTTGTATCTCTTGTTTGGGAGGTATTTCAACTCATTCCATGACTATTATATTTTGAAGCAATGATGGGCAATAACACACAAAAGTGAAGTTATATTTCGATGCGAGCGAGTGTCGTGACCTGCATACGAGATTATTAACATAAATTATTTCGATTTACATACTGTACAATTTCTACTAGTTATTGTAGTATTATACTAGTATTATATAAGTAAAGTATTTATATTGAACAGAGACGTGACATCTTTCACGCAGTATTCAGCTGTCGCAACCAAGCACACAGCCAAGAGTTCTACGTGCCCTCTTGGCTTAAACACATTTGAACTTCAACAGAGCAGCGTACGAGTAACGTCAGGTTTCACTATATAAAGGAATATCATCAAAGTTCAGTATCCGTTCTTATTTCTTATCATCTTCATAATAACTATTAAGTACAGTTCGTATAGGGGGCATCAGTATTCTGATTTTCTTCCAAGTTTTGATAACGGGGGAGACATTGTGCGGTTTGTCGTCTCTACCACACAGGTTGCCTCGGCTCATTAATTTACACAATCCAACGGAACATTTAATGGAATGACGATCAATGATTAATTAGTTTCTAACTATTAGCTTCTGTGATTGCTCAAGCTCCTGTACTATAATTTAATGTTATAATCTGACTGTCCTATTGATACAATTGTTACGTTTTTTTCATTACTTTAGAGACAATTAGATAAGAAATTATTCTGCCAAATTTATTCAGTTATTAAAAGGATCCGAAGGGGTTGCTCTTCATCATCAGGTTGCAATACATTTCAATAAGTATAATTAAAATTATGAAATTCAATAATGTTTTATTGTATTGAAACACTGAACAATGGAAATATGAAATGATATATCTTAGGGAAAAACACTAGATGAAAATTAAAATAACAATTAAAAGGACAGTTACACAGAACACACATGTTTTAAGTTTACCTTTCATAGAATAATTTTAACCAAGATAAATGAGATTGGTGAAATGAAAGCTCTCTTTTCACAAAGGGTAAATAATGCTTTCCTCTACATCTATATAATAGTACGCACAGTTTCACGTCTATCAACTGTCGTCAGACAGCTGTCAAAGTGCAACAAATATGCCATAAATGGAAAGTATAGGAACGATGGGGAAGGGGGAACGGACAGTGGAGATGGAGAGAGGAGAAAGGTCGGGAAGAAAGGATAACATGTGATACAATAGAAGAGAAAGGGAACCTGTCAAAGACTCATTAGTGTTTAAAGCGACGTGGAACTATAATAAAGCTGCATTGTTAGGACTATCATTCTGCCAGGTGCTGTAGCCATGTAATAAGATAATTATACAAAAGAAGTAGATAACTGTCTTACGCAATAGCTGCACTTCCGGCGCTGCGATGCGTGTGTCAGAAGTTCTTCCTCAAATAGGGACTTGTCTGGGAACGGCGCTCAGTTCGCTGGCCTTACATCCCTGCAGGGGTGGGGGTGGGACCTTGAGTCCAGTCTTGTTGAAGGACTGAAAACTCCCACTCGGTTTCTGAGCATCTCGTTGCAAGTGCCAACGTGGGCGCAATGGGGGGCGGGGGGCGGTAGAGGAACTTCTAGCTCCGTACATTCTTCATGGATTCCGACTCATAATGACAAATGGCCACTGGTTTAGGGGTACATGAGGCGGGATTTGTCACGACCTCTCCACCAACCTTAGAGCTGGTAGCTCCTGGTTAGAAGGATCCTGGTTTCTGGAATGGCCCAACGCGATCGAGCTACTGCCGATGCTCTTGTATGGCTCAACCTTGACCTCAAAGCTCAGAACAACATTAAAACAAGCTTCACGTTTAGGCCTTGCGTCACAAAACGGTGATCCGAGTCTCTTTCATACAAAATTTAGTTTTCGTCTGCTGACGATAGTAAACGGTGGCATGTAGTTGGTTATCTGCAATGACATGTTCTCTGGTTACTTAAATGAAGTAGCTGCAGTTCACATAAAGTTTTGGGCTCCTTGTTTTAGTGTAAACCGTGAAGTTTTATATTATGAAGAGAAACTTCATTTCGCATTGTATGTTTTGTTTGATTGCCTAGTGATTCCGTGCTTCTCGAGTACTAGGGTCATTAGTTCCGTAAGTGAGTTCATATTTTCATCGCGGGAGGGGGGGGGGGGTGCTGAATGGCGAGAGCCGGGGCGAGCTCGAAGCCCTCTACAGGTCTCCCGACAAGTGTTGTAGTGTTTTCCATGTGAGTTTGTGTGTGCAAACAAGAAGTTAAAACAGGACAAGGAAGAGCAAGGAAAGATCGCATGCTGCCAGTGGCCCGTTTGTTAGAGTACTACTCCGGTATTCGCCTGTTATTGATCTGAGAAACCGCGGAAGACTACCAATCGGAGTAGCCGGTCGTAAGCATTCTTCTCCAGACAGCGCCTTGTGTGCGTCACTTGTCAGTTATTTATCGTTATCTATCTGAACTCCGGCTCGCACAAAAGAAACACATGTAGTAAAGTTACAACAGGAAAGTACGGAACTATAATATATAGCCGTTACGGAAAACCGCAAACCACAAAAAATATTGAGAGCGTACGCTTCCGCGGTACTTGGAAGACACACCAAGTAGCTACTAAAAATTATTTTTCATATTTTTCAGGAGCTATTTTTTTAAGACCAAGCAATTGAGAGATTTACAAGTTGTGGAAAAATGTTATCATCACTTACTCTGAATACAAAGTTTCTTAAACACCGTTTCTGAAATTGTAATTGAAATACTTTATGTTTCCCAACTTCTGTACTTGCTTATGGAAGAGGAGGAAATTCTACTAATATACAATGTCATCTAAAAACGTAATGCATTATTTATAATTATAATAATCGTTGAACTTTCTATGAAAAATAGTCTCCTTTTGATAGATCTATTTCACAAACTACTGCAATGAACAAATTGTGGAAAATAAGCAATCTTTTAAATTTACGATTTTATTAAAATTATTGCATATATCATAAAGCTTATTAATAATAGCAAGAGATTAGCACATCCAGGGCTCACTTCTTTCCATTTAAAGCAAAACTCACTAATCGGGGGAGAAGGGCATCAGGGCATCAACGCGTGCCACTGCGGTCCCTCAGACCCGGCGATCCCAGGGCGTCAGTCCCCCACGGAGGCTGGCTTTTCGACACTAGCGAAGTCGAATTCCTGGAGGATAATTGTAGTGGCCGGCTGCACTGATCGGCAATTTTCCGTGGTTTCTCCGATCAACACCAAGCGAATGCCGGAGCAGTACCCTAACAAACGGGCCAGGGACCGAGCGCGATCTCACCTTCCTCTTCCTTCTCCTATCCTCATCCCTTACACACTGACACGCACAAGCACACTTGTCGGGAGCTTAGAGCTTGTCCCGTCTGGAGCGGTACCAGGGTTGGGAAAACCCCGCTAGCCGACGGTAGGTCGGCGCCGGATCTCGCCATACAGGGGACGACCACCTTCACCTCCAGAGCAAAACACGCGCTACACTTACGGAACTAATAACCCTAGTAGTTGACGCGCCCGGAACCGCAAAAAATCAATCATGAATGTGGAAATTCGATGAAGTAGGAAGCCCTAGCCTTTCTAAACAAAAACCCTTAGCCTATGTATTTAAATTTGCGCCGCAAACGGCGGTGCGCTGGCCCATTGTGCTGTGCGCTCGTCCTCGCTCGTCCTCGCTCGCCTTCCGCCGACTTTCCTCACTCTCGCTTTCCTCAAGCGCCGGAAGAGGCGGTGACGTCGCGAGCGCAGCTCGTGGATGGGACTTGAAAAAACGCGTTTGGAGAGGAAATGCGCTCTCCTTTAATAATAATAATATTAATAATAATTATATTAATAATAATTATATTAATAATAATTATACCAATAATAATTATATTAATAATAATTATATTAATAATAATAATAATTAATAACTATAGCCCGTAACTTCCCAGAGAGGGCAAGGGCCTCCTACTTTTCAGTACACAGGTTAAGTGAATTAATTAGCTATTATTAGGCTCGTGATTCTTTTATGCCTTACGTCTTTACGTCTCAGCTTTTCATGTTCTTAAAACAAGCGTATCATTCTCACATCATTCACGTATTTACCTGTCACATCCCCTAATTGCTCGGAAACGATTCTTACTTCAACGACCCTCTCTGAAAACAAACGAGATAAATACGACATACAGTCAGATACAGTAGAAAAATAACAAGTGTTCCATCTCAGCCTGTGGGTCAATGACCCCATCAGGGTCAGATTTTTCGCCAAGTTTCTCTGATCCTTGGAGCAAATGCTGAGATGGCCCCTTGTTTTGCTTCTGGACATAAATGTTACTTCATTATTTGTGCCCGACTTCTAGAGTTCTGTGGGTAATACAGGTGCTTATTCAAATAATCGTTCTCCGTGTTCTAACGGCAGGGAGTCGATCCTTCACGGTGGGGGTACGATGAGGGATAAAAAGCAAAAATCTATACCTCATTTACTTTTGAAAATATTTTCATTACGCTGGAGCTAATTTTGTATCATGAATTGTGGCCAGAAATGCTTGTTTTCATCTGTACTCAGAATTCAACTAATTTTTGGGATAGGGTAGGGATCTCAGAATTTAAGAAAATGTCCATAGAATACTCATCTCCCCATAGTACGTCACACTCATATTGTTTGACATAGGTTTTGACATAAAATAAATAAAATAACTGTACAGGGACATGCTAAAGATAGGCACAATGTATCATAATGTACAATCTCTTTGAAATAAAATTGAAGTTATCCCCACTATTACAGCGTGATATAAAATAAGTGGATGTGTTTTCCTTTCCGGAGAATTGGCTACCGCAAAATGATCTAAATAATCTCCAAATTCCAAGTTTTTATCTTGCAGAATCCTCTTGTAGAGCGAGGGAATCAATGAAATGCCCTCAATGTAAGTTTTATGAATTTACATTAGAAATGATAGTGATTCTACCTTCTTGTCCAAATTCAATCTCTGTACAGATTTTTCGTAATGAAAACCATTGGAAAAATATATAATTTAATAAAGACATGTTCAGTTTTTAAAATAGTAATTTTTGTGTAATTTGTGTTTGAAGTAAAGAGAATTTATATTTTTTCTGAGGAACAACTCAAAATTTTTTCTTTAAATTCTTTACCCGCACAAACGCTTCAAAATAGGGTTTGCATTAGCTTTGATTATTGCCACCAGTCTTTGCAGCAGGGATTTCACCAACTCTACCGAAATTGCGATGTCAAACTTAATTCTCTTAGGGTAGCTTATATATTAGTCACTCTATATTTTCCATTTAGTATTCCAAGAACAGACAACACATGTTCCAAGGAATTGAGGAAGTATATAAATTTGTTTCGTGGAGTTGTAGAAAAGCCGCAATTGAGTGCTGAAAGCTTTACGTTTTGGGCCATATTGAAACAGAGCGTTATTTCCAAGACCCATTTCAAACCCTTTAAAGAGGAAATATCCTTTAAAACGTGAACATTCATTTTGTGTTCCACCACGTAACCACCATCATGTTGCACTGTAGGTAGAAGATTTAAAGATTCCTTTTTTGCCTCCATATTGTGCCATATCATACGTCTCGCGTCGGAACAAAATGTTATTTTTGCCTTTGCCTAAAAATAAAAATGAATTCCAAAAGTGTGATCGTTTATGTCAGTACTATTTTGCAAAATTTAGGACCGGGAGGTCCTAGGTTTGAGTCACGACGATGGCAGAATTTTCGTCAATATCTATTGCCCTCATCGGTGGTGTTCCGTGTTGTTATCCGATTAACACCAGGTGAATGCCGGAGCAGTACCCTAACAAACAGTTCACGGACCGCGCGCTTTCTTTCCTTCCTCTACCTTGTCTAATCCTCACCCCTTTCTTACATACACTAGCACTACACTATCACACACGCCGAGAGACCAGTCGGAAGATTAGAGCTTGTCCCGGGTGGGGCGGTGCCCTGTTGGAGTAGATGCACGTTTGCATAATCTCCCGCAAACCGTCGTGTAGATCGGCGCCGGTTCTCGCTCGAGTGAGTGAAGACCACCACCTCCCATGGCAAAACATGCACTACACATACGGAACTGATGACGCGCCCAGAAACCTGAAATACCTTGAAGATAGAGAATTTGTTAATGAATTCTGTTCTTCAAAATCAGTTCTTTAAATAAGAACATATATATTTTTTTTCAAAATATGAATTGCTTTCATTTTTCCCAAAATTTCTCAAAAACAATTTTAATAACAAGATTTTATTAAAAATGAGTGGAATTTTTAAAATTTGTTCCTCTGATACTGTTGTAAAATGGCACAGAAACTATTTTCGTCGCATTCTCTGGATTTTTGAAGATTCAGTAGTTACAAATAATGAAAGAAAGTATGAGAATTCAGCATAATATATATATATATATATATATATATATATATATATATATATATATATTTACAATATATTCATGAAATACAATAAAATTGAAATAATCCTTTTTAGACGCTATCAAAATTTTTAGAAAATCAAATTTTGCGGATCTTAGTGAAATATAGGAATTGAGATTGTGAAAAAATATTGGTCACCTCAATCAAATCGATTATTTTTCTTGTGACGTAAATGTGAAAAAAAGAGTCCATGAAGGTAAGAGAGTTCCAAAAAATGATTGAATTCATGGAGATGCCTGGATAATGACAGCGAATATCCGATGACAGCTGATTGGTAATTAGGTTATTACATTTCTTAATTTAATTTACTCGGTTGTCAGTTGTACGACACATTTGAAATACTTCAGAAAGTATCCTTACAGTGTTTCTTTCAAGATCTTAGACACGTCCTACGTTGACAGTTTTTAATGAAATTAACGCAATAGATTTGGCAACCTGAGGTAAATTACCAGTTAAATACTATGACTTGTGAATTTAATGAGATTTTAATGAGAATTTAATGAGAGTTCAATTTGAAAAACTTAGTTTGAAAATTAATTTCTTTGTCATGTATGAAGTCTCTGAGGATGGAGTGAGCTCGTTATCTTAGCTTTCAAGGGAATTGAAAAGAATTTGGCTCTTGGCATTTTCGTTTATTACATTTTTGCTGATGAGCGAAGTCTTTTCCCATTACTTACTTCAAAAAATCAATAATTCGATTTCAAACCCAAAAGGTTGCACGCAATGATCAAATCGCAGCAGAATTGACGTGACAAATTTCATGGTATAGACTGTTTCTTACAAAAATATTTATTAGTCTTAAGGGGAAATTGTTTAAAATTAGAGTTGTTTTAAAAGACGATGGAAAATATTTTTGTTATTTTATTTGTACTTTATGCCAACACTTGGATAGAAACAAAATATGCTGATTGCTCAGTGCTCTTTCAACTTATACAAAGTGAAAACAAGGTATCAGACATTGCCAAAACTGAAAGTTATGTTCAAGCCTACCAAGAGGAACAGTTGAATTATTACTGGATCAACAAGGATGGTCATAAAGTAATGGACGGAGCTAGTTTTCATCTGTTCGACACTTTTCGTAAAAAGACCAGGATTCTTCTGAGACGCAGGAACGCGTCCCAACTTATAATACAAACGGATCGCAATGGATCTTACAGCGGAGAGTTGGGGTTTGTGCAAAATGGTTTGGTCGACGTAACATCAAATCCATATTATTTCACATACGACAGATATAAATTTGCAGACTATTCTTCTGTTGCGAACGTTAGTCCTTTTTGTATAATCATCCCAAAGGAATTTCATTTACCTTTGTTAAACATATTGTTGTTGCCATATCAACCCAAGGCGTGGATCGCCGCTTTTTGTATGCTCCTTGTTTCTGCTCTGACCTGGCACTTCATACGAGGCGTTGTCAACAGATTTCGTACGCATCAGAGGACTATCGACGAGGGACTGGTGCGTACCGTCTTGGATGTCACCCAGGTCACTCTCACGGGCGCCTGCCCCCGACAGCCCCGCGCGTGCGCAGACCGCCTTGCGCTCGCTGCCCTGCTGCTGTTTTGGCTCGTCTTGCTCAACGCCTATCAAGGTCAGCTGCTGGGGGTCTTGACATCCCCACCCAGAATTGCAAACCCTCAATCCCTTGAAGAAGCAGAACCAAAACTTCGAACGCTGTTCGCCCATTCCGTTTTGAAAAGCACTTTCGAAAACGAAGAAGCCAGCGAGGTGATTCGCCTTTTAAGACGCAAGATACGTCCAGCTACCTTAAATGAAATCACTGGCATGCTACTAAATAGGACTCACCAGAAAACCGATGGATTTTTATTATCACAAACTTATTATTTATACTTATTTTATAGGAAAGACGTAAGATACAAAACTAATCGTTTTCATATCGTCCCCGAGTGTGTAGAACCGTCGGGAAATTTAGCATATTTGTTCCGTAAAAACTCGACTTTGAAAGAGACATTCAACAAATTTTTAATGCACGTCGTTCAGGGAGGATTAATCGAAGAATGGATTCGAATGCAGCGGTATCATCAAGGTGTGTTCAGACCAACCGATCCGGAGATGCGCTTTCAGAGAAGGCGCCCCCAACGAGCTCTGATTCTCATTGACATGACGGCAATATTTATTTTATTGTTCGGAGGATTTGCGGTTTCCAGTGTTATTTTTGCCCTCGAATTGTTGTACCGCAGATTTAAGTATTCACGTGAATGATGTTTAAAATCCGGTCACTTTTCTAATGTTTATTAAACGACATGAAAATTACAATAGTTTTAATCATTCCACATGGTAAACATCACACAATCATTTAACAATAAATCATTTCTTTACAGTTTTCGCATTTAGAACAACACATTTGCTTCTAGAGAGAATTTTTTGTAATTTTCCAATTTCATCGCAGCCTGCTTGTCACCAGGACGTTGTATGCATTTTCAAATGTCAGTCTCTAGAGTTGTTTACCTGGTTTACCTGAGTCGACTTGTTTACCTGGAAACGCGCTGTTGTGCCTGGACTTCGTTCACTGCAGACCTTAAATATGCACCGAGGTCCTGTTCACGGAAAGAACGGCGTCAAAGTGAAGGGTCGCAATTCACATCTGAGGAGTATTAACCCTGTTGCTGAGCCCCAGAGACTGGCAGCTGCAGAATTCGACGGCAAAGCCAGCCAATTTTAGAAAACTGTTGTCTCTCTCCTCGTTTCTCTTTTTGTGTTTACGTTCGTGACCCAAATTACCTTCTGCAATGTTTTTCATCTTTTCATGGTTTCACATTTACGTGCTTACGCTGAAACCGCGACTTTGCTTTGGTCCTCGGACACTGAAGCTGGCTCTACGTGGCTCAGGATTTTCCCTCGATAGTGACACCATATCGGCGGCCACCGCTCTTCTCACAGGCGCGGGCTGGCCAGCTTTCAATATAATAATATTTCCTTTTTCAACCCTAATGTACCTTTAATAAGAAAGTTATATACAGTCTCTCAGTTTAATATTCGGTCACCCTAATAAGTCGTAATTGATCTGAGATAGTTTACGAACAACAATACATGAAGGACGAAAGCTAAGTACATGCACTATACAACTCTCGAAGTGCAATATTTTATCGCATTAACTGTTTAGAGCTCGAATGAAAAGTTGTATGTTTGCAAGTTTGCTCATAATGTCCATAAAGCTCCCCCATTTAACATAAGGTCACCTAAGGAAATGATTTGTTGTGAATTATCCCTTTTGCGCTGAAAAATGCTGGGAGATGATGCGGCTACACATCAATGACTTTCTAGCTTTGAGTTCGGGTCACTTGCTCTTGTGCGATGAAAGTGCTTCAGTGGGCCGAAAAGAACGGAATACTGAATTTGACCAGCGATAACTTGTGATATTGAATCATGAAAAGGGTTATTATACAAGACAAATTGGAAAAATGCTCAATCTACCGCAAAGTACACACCGCGACATTGTTAGTTGATACGGACGGAAGGATAGAATAAAAAGTATAACTCAAAAGGGTCATACAGTGAGTCTTAGTGAGAGAGAGGGAGAGGGAGACGCCTAATTCTAAGGAAAGTGAAGTTCTCAATTAAGTGCTCAAGTAAGGAAAGTTCTCAATTATGTGCGCCGAAAATTGCTGCTGAGTAGTTAAAAGAATGTGAACAGAAAGTGCAGCCCGAGACAACGAGGCAAGGGCTAAGAAATGAATGTGGGAAAGTAGCGAGGAAAAAACCTTACATAAGTGAAGTCCATAGGAAAAAAGGCTGAAATTCGCAAACCAGAACGGGCAAAAGGGGCCAGCGTGTTGACGGGATGTAATTTTTGCAGACAAGGGCAAGTTTACCTTGTGGTAAGCAGATGGCAGAACTAAAGTTTGGTGCAAAGTAAACCAACAGAATCTGCAGCTGATTGTTAAGAACGGCGGATGCAGTATAATGGTGCGCAGTGCATATCTTCGTCTGGAGGTGGGGAATTGCGAGTTACAGAAGAAAGGATGGTGAAGGAAGCTTATCTTCGAATTCTCAAAGAGTGTTTGCACCAAGGTGATTATAAGCTAGGAATATGGGACACTTTCAAATTTTATCAGGGCAATTATGATTCAAAACATAAAGCGTGTATTGTACGCACCTGGCTTCTCTACAACTGCCCCAAGGTCTTGGAAACACCTCTGCAGACTCCAGACCTTAACCCAATCGAGCATTTGTGGAGTGAACTGAATGCCCGCTTACAAAAAATAACATTTTGAATGATTGAAGAGGAGATTGGAGGAAGAATGGCGATATGTAGACAGATATTACATAAAAAAGACTGCTAGCACGCCAAATCGATTGAAAGAAGTGATTTCATAGAAAGGTTCTCCTATCAGGTATTCATAAAATAATAACATGTAACAATTGTTGAAGTTAGAAGACTGACCGAATATTAAAATGATTGTTTTAAAAATGTTTTAAATAGTTTTGTTTCATTCATGATATATTTTGTTCATTTTGTATTCGGTTTTCTACAATAATAAAGTTTTGTAATCGTTATTTTTGACCTTCATATCATGTGAATACAATAAGAAAATTCAAGTTGGGTGGCATGACGGAATATTAAATTGAGTGACTGTAGGTCCTTAAAGTATGTGTAAAAAAGAAAGTAAGTTATCTTCTCCTTTCTCGCTTTGTGGGTAATGTATGTCTTAGACAAGCTCTAAATGTGGCTTCGTGGGTTACTTTTACTTTAAGATGCTTCACCAATATTCTTAGATTTTGGTAATGAAGGGTAACCAGACGTTCTTAAAAAATTATCACATAAAACAAGCAATTCCTTTGGCAGCCTCGCACATAAAGGATTAAAAAGTTACGTTCGATAGATTTCAGTTCTTCGTAATAAAGATAGAGTCCGATTATATTATCGCTTTATTATGATCTGGGATATGTATTGGAATCAAGGTGTTCAGCATACATTTCATTACCGTGCGAGACAACTCGCTGCACGAATTAATTAAAAACAGAAGAAATGAAATTGAGGCTTCACCAGTAGTCCGTCTGCGCTGGCAGCGGGGGTAGCACGAGGACGTAAGAGAAACCAACTCAGGCCGTTGCAACGTGTGCAGTTGCTAGAAATCGGCTAGCCACGGGCTGCTGGGTACTAGAGCGTCCTCGCCAGGCAAATCACGACATGTGCCTGTGTACTCTACTGGTCTTTACTGCTACAGCACGTGACTGCATACATGTTTATAGTTTCCATTTGAGCATTATTGCATCAAGCCACATTGCACACTCGAATTTATATTATATGCTATGTGCAATCAACATAGTTTTCAACTGTGAATTCCTACAGCTATTATGTTCACTCACGTTCCTCGATGCTAGTATAATTATTATTGTAATTAATTGTATATTTTTCTTAGTCTTAATTATATGCTTTTCCTCTTTAATAGAATTCTCCCAAGGTAATAGTGACTCTCTCTGTAGATGTAGACATTTACAGGGGAATCGTCCATGTCGCATTAAACGGTGGTCCTCCGAGTTATCAAAGGTGCTAAAGGTAAGGTGGAAGAGGCTGCCTGTTGTTCGTTCGAGGTATCTCAACAGTTAACGTTCCTCCGCAGTCAGCCTCAACCAACACCAAACTAAACTGAAAGCGACAAATAGATAACAGACTAGCTCATGCTAAAATAAACAATTATACTGCTAAAACCATTAATTCACAGAAATACCTCCATACCATTCAATTCCTCCATGTTAATATACACAAGAGTAATAGGACATTTGCTAGTACGCCTGCCCCATATGGATTAACGTCTCCAAAATGAACATTAATAAAATTCAAGTAATTCAGAATCAGATCCTTAGAACAACAGCCAACACCCCCTGGTTCGTTTTCAATCTCCCACTCTATAAGGATTTTAACCTGGAACTGGTGGCTTTCAGACGGCAAACATCCTATCCATCAGACCAGAATTAAAAACAAATATCCCAATCATTCATTTTTCATAAAAGTCGCTGAATTTGAACCTGGTTAGAGGGCCCATAAGGGAACCCTTTCCATTGTAACAGTTGTAAGTTAATTATAAAGTAGTTAATAAGAAATCAACACATATGTAAATTTATTAAATAAATAATCCATGTTCTTGTCATCAAATACCAATAAATAAAAATAAAAGTCATTTCGGGAGTGATCCTTCAAGTCGAGATCTAGAGAATGACACCCGTCTTCGCTTGCTTAAGTACTTCAAAGAAAGCTGCATAGAATAAACACTATCATAAACACTGTCGAAACACTGTTTCATTTATTAGAAAAAACAATTACTCATTGGCAATGCTACAGTAGGCTGTCATAACTCGAATTGTGCTGATGTTCGAATAATTCTGCCTACTTCAAGTTTGCAATTCACTCGTTCTTTCAACTCATTAATTATTATTATTATTATTATTATTATTATTATTATTATTATTATTATTATTATTATTATTATTATTATTAATATTATTATTGGCGTATAGGCCATTACTGACCACGCTACACGATTAACGTGTGTAATTCTTCCAGGATCAGCTTTTCAGCTGTATCCTTGGATTACAACAAGGTTGTTACGCCTTGAAGTGTGATTATTATTAATGGATTAGGAGGTGATAGGATATTGGTGAAAGGTGATCGTGGACTTTTTGAACCACCCCAGCATTCGCCTTATGACCGAGGGAAACCACGAAAACCCCGGTCAGGATGGCCGGCCCGGGAATCGAACCCGGACCTCCCGATTACGAAGTCAGTGCGCTACGCACTGAGCCACTTCGCTCGGTATTAATCATTTATTATATATATTGAGAGCTGATTTTCTGAAAGAAATGTCAAGTGGTACTCGGGCGTGATTTTTTAATACGAATGAATATACCTAATTTTCATGTGCACCTCACAGCTAAGAAATAATAAAGATTATTTACCATCTAGAATTAAGATGAGACGTACGTTGCAGATAAATATACTTCTTTCATCTAAGAATTAAAAAAAAGTATACCCCTGATCACGGCACGGTTTACACCCAGAGGCTCCGCACTGTGTGTATTAATGATGCTTTATTCACTGAAACTATAGTTTCTAGAGAGTCAAACGGGTATTCGTTAACTTCTGGGTAGGTATTGTGGTAATCCATAATAACGTAATGTATTCCTTTTATTAAGGAGACAGTCGTGGCACTTATTATTTGTATTTTTGGATGTATGGTGATCTTGCAAGCTCCCTTATAGTCGCCCATGGTTAGTTCGGAACATTCTGTTGTGAACAATTGTAGAGTGGTCAGCAGCTAGGCCATCGGATTTACAGATCATGGAAGCCCTATAAGAAAAACAGAAACAAGTCGATAAAAGAAAATCATAAATGGCTGCATGCAAATCAAAGTTGCCCATTTGTAACCCCTTGTTAACGATTGCGTAACCTCTTTTTCTTCAGAGCATGTTGATTCAAAAATATTTTCATAATTATTAAATTTACTCAGATATTAAATAAATTTTACATGATTAGCAATGAGAATACGTATCAGAAGAATACTTCAAATCAGTTTCAATTCTTCCAAGTAGAAGAAGTGGATTTGTTTTAGTCAATCGAAATCTCGCAACATAATCGCGAGTTGAAAAAAACCCTCGGTCTTCGCACTAGAGGATAATTAATAATAATAATCATTCGCAATCGCCAAGTAATAATAATTCGTCAAAAGTACATGCTCATTGAAAACTGATTTACTCTCGAGTGAAATGGGGGTGAGACACTCGAAAAACGTACACTTATTTGGTGGTACTGGAACTAAAACGACACTCCATTGTACAAAACGCTCGCCAAACTCTCCTAAGGATCCTGAAGTGGGAGGTGGTTTTTACGATACTCGAAAATAATTACTCAGTCGTAACCCTTCATTATATTCTAATGTAAAAACAATACATATAGGTGGCTGTAAAATTGGGGATATTTTTGAGAAAATGCCGAAAACGTCTCACGAGCTTCATGTGAAGACGTAAAAAATATATCAAATTATGAAAAGAAATTTTGAGATCACATGCAGACAGATGATGTAATTTCGTGAATCTATACAAATTTTATTTGAATATATTATTTCGTAGTCGCTCATTTAAATATTTAACGAATGAACATCTGTACTAAAATTAAAGTACAGTAAAATTTAATATAGAATAGAATAGATCAGTAATATTAATACTCATTTGAATTTATTTTTGTTGATTTTTCATAATACAGATGGTTGAAAGATGGTAAAAACATCTTACCTTTATTTGCATTTCAAGTGTGGCTACTTACTTTCTGACACTTCATTTAATATATTTCTATTGATCATTCGTATTTAGCTGCAAGACGTTTTACCGTCACTTACTATAATGAATCAATAATACATTTTGAATATGTAGACATGACAATCTGATCGATGCCAACCAGAGTTCAAAAGAAATGAGCTTTTCAATTGTAAACCATAGAACTGCTGTGTCTCAAATATCCCTTTTAGTTTCAAAAACGTACATTATTGTATCCTGGTGTATAATGAGAAGTGAAATTACTTTTCAGTTCCTGTTATTGTTTTCAATTTACGGAATTCAAATGTCGTGTTCTCGTAGCCCTGCCTTTCTTCGCTGTATTGGAGAAGAGGGGAAGAAAACGAACATAAGTGACATAAACGAATCCTATGATGAATATTCGCAATCTTATGCTGAAACAGAGACGGATCATTTTTGGGTAAACAAGGAAGGGCATAAGGTTTTAGACGGATCAAGTTTTCGCTTGTTCAGAGTGTTTTATGAGAAGACCAAGATTCGGTTGAGGCTTGTGAATGCGACACAGCGTATCATATTCGCGGATGACAATGGTAGCTATAGCGGGGAAATGGGACTGTTGCAAAGGGGATTGGTGGATATAACATCCAATCCATACTATTTTGAATATGATAGATATCAATTTGCTGACTACTCATCTGTTGCGTTCGATAATCCTTTCTGCATTATCCTTCCAAAAGCACATACAATTCCTCTTTTGGAAATATTGTTGCTGCCGTATCAACCCAGTGCTTGGTTGGTCATCTTGTGCACGCTCCTTGCTGCTGCGATAACTTGGTACATTGTGCGTCGAGTTCTCAGTGGGTACGAAGCACAGCGCAGTGTCAAAACTGCAGTACTGACACGTGCACTTTTGGATGTTGTCCAAGTGGCGCTTACTGGAGCCTGTCATAGACGTCCTCGTATGTATGCAGAACGCATAACTCTGAGTAGTATTCTTCTCGTCTATGTGATATTGGGCAACGCTTATCAAGGTCAATTGTTAGGTTTCATGACCACACCAACTAGATCTGTGGACCCTCAAACTCTTGAAGAAGCTGCAACAAAACTCGAAAGACTCTACACCCACAGCATTTTAAAAAGCACATTTGAAAGTGCAGCACTATGCAGTTTGCGCAAGAAAACAATATTAATTCCATACAGTGAACTTCGAATGATGATAAATCGATCTCTCCGGCAAAATGATGGATTTTTAGTGTCAAAACTCTCCTACTTCTATTTATTTACACGTAAACGTGTATTAGATTCTGCACAACGATTACATCTCGTTCATGAATGTGTTGAGGCATCAGGCCATTTAGGTTTTATGGTTCGTAAGAATTCGACGTTGAAAGAAATTTTCAACAACTTCTTAATGCGCATCGTTCAAGCTGGACTTATTGATGAGTGGAATGAAATGCAAACTTTTCACATGGGCATGGATGGAATATCAAGAAGGAAAATGGATCACCGACGCCCTTTGATTCTGGGACAGCTGGCTGGGACATTTCTTTTGTTAGGCGGGGGTTTAGGAGCGGCCATTTTAGTTTTCACACTGGAATTGTGGACAGTCCAATTTACTCCTTGCAAAACAAGAGTGTTAATTTTTACTTTATAATACGCTATACACACATTTTCCAGGATGTACGATTAAATAATCTTCTCGCAGACTTGAGGCTACATTCTGCCGCGGACAATCAATGGCGATGACTCACGAGGGTGAAAAGTTGGAACTGTTATAATTTTTGACAGGATATTAAAATAACGATTGTGTTTTAAAATTAGCTGATTAAACCTCTAAAGACAATTTTAAAATACCTTGCAACTGCCAAAAGTGAAGGAATATTCTTGCAAATGATAGATTATGTAGAAATGATATTGTATCAAATACAAGTATAGCTTATTGAAGATGTGTACTGAATTTGAATATTCAATACTAACTTCTAGAATAAAATGTAATGCAATATTATTGATACAATAATATTGTATTTTTGTACTACAGTATTGTAGTTTTGTATGAATATATATAAAAAATAAATTGGTAACTAAGAGTGCTTATTATTGTTTGTAAAAAAAATTAAAAATTAAAAAAATTATTACAATGGATATAATAATCCATCGTCAACTTTGAACAATGATCAGTTTGGTAATTTAATAATGTTAAAACTAACTCACGGCTTACCCACACAAATATGTCACCTTTCTGACGACGAATAGTTAAATTTAAACTATAATTCGGAAATTGAATTCTTAATTCGGAACTAATAAACTATAATTCGGAAATTCTTTTGAATTTTTACAAATTGGATAAACCTTATACGATGTTTGCTTTGTAACATTTGATTATAATACACGATCAGAATAATGCCATGATTTGCTAGTTTCAATATGAAGTAATAAGATGTCTTACAATTCTTAAGTCGTAAACAACAATTTATCAGGGAGAGAACTAGAGGCCATAGAGAGCGTTCATTGGGTGCTTTTTCGTTCAAAACAGTTTCGTACTTATTGATATTGCTGCAATGTCTTGAGTATTGAGTGTTATTAAATCAAAAATATGTTTTTTCACATATAAAATATTTTTCATTTACATCGGGGTTGTGCAACCTAAGCACGAGCCACCACTGCAAAAACAAGTACTTTCCTGCTAACTTATCGTAAATGAATTTTCTCATATTCTGTTACTGTTGATGTAGCCGTTGTTTAGTGCGTCACAAAGTCCAACAATTGTTTGATACATGTGTTCTTTACAAAATGACAGTGATTGTAATCTCACGTAATGAATTACGTTTTTAAATTGAAGTGAAAAGTAGGATTTACTTATATAGGTAACTTCAGGAGGGTTGAAAAAGAACAATACTAAAACTACTGTATTCCACTACAACATTCTTGCTCAGATCCTCATGATTAAGGGTAAGATTTTAATGAAATCCAATTTTTTCTTTTCACTTTAGAACAATGTCGTTTAGTATAGAAATTCATTTTATATTAAAACCAAACGAAATGACCCATTTTTATACGTCTTTTGTTACGTTTTACGTCATTTTTAATTCTTTTGTTTTGCTTATTTCATCGATTTTAATATTATTTTACTGATACATGCTTGAAACAATGTATACAAATTATGTTCACCACATAATTTCTGAGAAGCATATTCGATTTCTTCGCTTATATATTGTAATGTCAGCCGTTGTACTATGTAATCTTAAGGTTCCTTTGACGCATATCGACTCATTGTCAGTTCGGCCAATTTCGCGATAAATAAAGACAGAGATTTTTTTAAAGAACAGTCCAAAGCAAAAAATAGCCTGCTGAATTAATTTGAATACGAAAAAGCGTCGATTACACTAGTAACATACCAAACAGCTTGAGTTGTTCATCAGAAGTGGTTTTGATAAAGTTTTTTATGTAATTTTTTTTAAATTTTTCTTTGTTTTTATTGCATTTTAAAAGACTTTTAAGAGCATTTTATCGATCATTTTTGACAAAGTTTTAGGTCATCAAATTCACCCCTACTTATGATTATAACAAAACAGTCATTGCAATATCTGGAGAAATTATCAACGCGCAATCATCATTCCTCATTAAAAACTTAATAATTTCGATGGAACCATTCTTTTTGATGAAAATAACTTACCCTCATACCTCATTAGATGGGAGGAGAATGGAAAACAACCAAGATACAAAACAGCATGACAAAACTACCCAACTTAAGACACAGTGAAGTACACCTCAAAAAAGAACAAATAGTGATAGTGTTGATTTCTGTGGCAACTGTAGTTTAAACCACCACTTTTGATGGGATAAAAAATCTCTAGCATTGCCAAAAACCTGGAGATCAGGTGTCCATTGATGATTGTTAATTTTTGATAGGTTTCAATTTTTAGGAAGCAGAAAATCGTTGGTATTTTTATGGTGTGCTTTTTTCCCCGATTATGATGCAATTTAACATTTGTTTTTGTTATAATTTAAATTATTACGTGTCTTTGGATGTAAGAAAAAAGTACTATTCAGAAAACATTTTGTAAATACGTTAAGTATTTTAAGTCTTGAAAAATAATTTTATATATTATGTTATGAAATCACATGGATTTATTTGACATAAAAAAGTAATTTTTCATTTAATACAAATATTGAGGAGATAAAATTGATAATTTTTATTTCCAGAATCTGAAACTGAATAATGCTTTTGTTTAAAATAATGCAAATGTACATTTTTTATTTGATTTAATTTTTAAGCACAGAAACTTCATAGTCAGCATTTGCATATTATTAGCTACATCAATTTATTAATTATACAAAATGTCAATAAAATAAAAATTTAAGTGATGGTCTCTGAAGCTTCCCCTCCCTTGGTAATGCGCGGTATCATTTATTTATACGTTTTTACAGCTAAGGTTATACGTTTTTGAAGGTGTTTTCCTTGATTGAATCATAGTTAAATCTTGAATTTCACATTTCGGTTTGAAAAAGTTTAAACTTGAGGAGGAAACAAAAATAATGAAATATAATTTTAAAATAGTTGTACAAACTTTTTTACAAATAGTTTATCCCTTATTTGCATTGGCAGTTCTGCAGATGACGGGTCCAACGTCATATATCATTTTTGCCCAACATTCATATGAATTTTTGAAATTTGAAAAATTTCTCGCGGGAATTAGGTAGTATCTTATTGCCGTGGGAGGTTTGTAAGCAGCAATTTTAATATACTGCCGATATACACATGTCTTCATAGTTTTAAGAATCTGTGTTATCCAGAAATATTATCATATACGGTGAGTCTGTACTATTCCAACTTCGGGATTCCTCAGTGGTAATGATGGCCAGTGGGCAACTAATTTTAGAATTACTGCCAGGAGTATGCGTTTCATGAGGGAACTTCTTGACCGACGATATTGAACGTGGGAAAATCATTTTCAAACAGCGCTGGTCTTTTGAAATTGACGCCGATATCATGACTGAAAATGTCGATAAAGATACGTTCACTAGGCATTTGACATCATTAGGAAAGATAACGTGAATGATTTTAGATTCGTCCCCTCAAAAGGATGTGACTGTTGATACATTCCCTGTGGAATGAAATTCGTGTGTTATATTCTGTTATTATAAAATAATATATTTTAAAAGAGTAACTCTGTATTAAATAAAGTGCAATACGTGATAAATGACCTGAAAGGCGCGTAAATTTAAGTCAAGATTACATTTTATTTTTATTTTATTTTGCGTCAAAAACAGAAACTGTGTGTGACGTACTAGGGGAAGAAGTGTATTCGATGAACACATTAAATGTAACAGAATAATCATCCAGATAGCGGCGTCCTGCAATCCAGTTAATGAGACTATGGAACGTCCGACATTCACTTTTAGAAAAGCACCGTTCTGCTAATTTAATACTGGAACCCTAGACTTCTGTGCTCGGAACCACTGTATACTCTTCTTGGGAGCAAACATGTGGAGGTGAATTGTGACCCTCACTTTCGGACGAAGCTCTGCTACATGGGGTATTTCGAGGGAACTGAGTGTCCATTTTTTAATAGACTTTCCCGGATTAGTGAATGTTTGGGCTGTTTGACATAATTTTTCATAATTTCTATTCAGAAATCTTATACTGAACTTTGACGAATGAGTACAAACTCACTCTGTATCTACACTTTTAACTTCAATACATAAAACGTGAATTTAATGGGAGGTGATTGAACAACTCTTCCAACATCGAAAATGATACATTCCCGTCGACCTTATTTCCGTCGTCACAGTTTCATAACTAAAATAACAAATGTACAATGCAACTTTAATAAAACCATTTTAAAAAGAACTTTTTTCATATTCCCCGTTGCTCGTTGTATCCGTAGTGTTTCTCTGCTGCGTGGGCGTTCCGGGAAGCTGCGGGGGGGGGGGGGGGAGGGGGGGCGCTCAGTCGATGTCGAGCTTCTTGAAGGTGCCCTCCACGCCGAAGAGCTCGCTGGCTGTGCGCGCGCGCCCCGGCCTCTTGGATTCATCCACTGCGCGCTCCGCCTCCGCCAGGAAGTACGGCCGGTTGGCCACCAGGCGGGGCAGCGTTCGCTCTGCAACGAAGCCCTTGTCGCAATTAATCGTATTAGAGGCAACCATACGCCTCTGAGCAACAGTTTACATAGACATCAAATTGTCAGGAGTGAATGTGGTGAAGGGCCTGAATCTATTGAGCATGTCTTTTCGCAATGCAACTTTTTTGATCAAAAAAGGAAAGACATGTTATTCAGATTGCGCAAAATTAATAAATATGACCCAGATTCTATTTGTTCATTGCTATCAGGTTTAGACACAACTACTATCCCAATCATTATAAATTTTATTTTAAATATTAACAATGTTTTTATTTCATGTAATTTTTACTTGCATTTTATATGCAAGCAGTTTTTCCTTTGTTTTTTAATTTCTTATTCTTTATGTAATTTGTAGTCTTATTTTCACAATTGTCATTTTTTTTAATTTTATTTTATCAATATGTTTTGGCTCTGCAAACATGTTTTAATGCCAATAAAAATATACTATACTATATACACGGATGGACACACTTCAGTTCACATGCTGCACATTGAAGTCAAAGAGCAAGGCACTGGAAGGACTTGGGTGTGAAATGGTATCGTAGGCTACCATGCAGGACGGAACCTCTGTTTCACAGAGATAGGGCAGGCTGCGCGGCTACTGCTGCCCTCTACTTTACACAGTTCGATGATGACTATTTCAGCTAAAATGGGCGCCCCCCCCAACAGGGGCTTAAATATGCCGATGAAAGGCTATCAGGAGCTGATGAGAAGTAGAGGCGTTGGCTACTAGGTTGTGCCGGAGTCCTCTACACCACTCCAACTCACCTGGCCTAACCCTACATAGAGACCACAGGGAAATGCAGATGAGGCTAGGAGCGAAATATGCACCTCACGGTTCCCAGACGATATGATGAGTTTTGCAACACAAAAGTAGACATCGGCATATGCAGTCATCGGTTGGCGAGGATAACAGCCAAGGATGGATATCAGAAGGACCCGGATACAAAAAATGCATCGTTGGCCACTGGGCAGAGCAACGCACACGAGATACCGCTGAGTACAGAAACCAACTGGCAAGGCGGCTGACGTAGGAGTATTACGAGAACACAAAATAAGGCAGAAGAGAAAGAGAGAGAAGAAAAAAATATGAGAAGACTAATGATGTGAAGTAGACTGTGTTGGACACAAGATGGAGTAGCGACCTCTCTGAAGCACACAAAATCCAATCTCCAACACACTGGCCATTAGGCAAGGTAGCCAGAAATGAAATGAGTAAGATTTGGGTTGTGAAGTAGGCGTCACCTGTCGCAGACATACTTTATCACACTCAATATGGCAAACGAAACATAGGACATGGACAAGGCAGTTGACAATTCAATAAGGAGGGGATTTGTGTTCAAATTTGGCGGTATAGGCGACTGAGTCGGGCAGCGTTCTCACGTTTTTGATGTACAAAGGCAAGAGGGGCTCGATCCAGAGGAGTGAAGACTCTCGAAGGCGGGCGGACTTCCACAAAACCCGAGCGGCGGCGGTCGAAACGCGCCCGACTGCGTCACAAAATCAGCAGGTAGGAAAACGCTGCCGCGACGCTCGCCTGCCGCGCAGGTCTGAACGCGCTCTCAGGCAACACGCGACGCGAAATTTCCGCTGCGGATAATCCGCGTAGGCTGCGGATATTTCGCGCCGGTCTGTGTGAGCCTTCATACGGGGAAGAAAGTCATCTCTCTTTCGTAGCGCTGAGTAGGCGAAGTCAGGTCGTGTACTTCAAACGTTTTGTCAATGTGGTGCGCGTCAGTTTTTTTCGCTTGCTGGAACACGCTTACAATTTCCCAAACCAGGATAGCTCATGCAACATATGATAACGTGAGACCGCTGACATTCTGTGGTTCGAAGGCGATTGGGAATCCAATCGAACCACCACCCACAGCGGCGACGCAGCGGCGTCGAGCGATCCGTCGGTTACGTCGATGCAAAAATACGCGATAATACTTCACTAACCAGGACAGAGAGCGAAATCACGGGTGACGCAAGGCACGTTGCTCGTTTCTCAGAAAGAAAACATTTCTGATTTATGTTCTAACCATGGAGACAATGCAGTATAAAAGATGTATGAGAAACATGACATTTAAACATCTCGCAAAGCGCAATCTTCAGGACTGATAAGCTGGGTAGTTAAGAATGAAGCAACGCGTTCTACAATAGTTCGATTCTTGTATGCAACCATCGCAATTGCATAACCTATCTTCAAGGAAAAGGTCAGTGGTCAAGAGGAGACATAAAATCCTACCTCTCCCATTTTAATTCGGCTTTACATTTGACCAATTATCTCCAAACTATTTAATCTAGTGCTGTAAAATATTGGTGGAAATGTGTTAAGTTAATTCTAGCGGAACCCGGCAGATGTTTTCCTGCCCTCCATTTCCCTCTTCCTCCTTCCCTCCCCGTCTCACTCACTCTCTCTCTCTCTCTGACTTTGTCTCTCTCCCTCTCTCCTCTGTCTGTCTATCTCTATCTCTGTCTCTGTATCTCTGTCTCTCTGTCTTTGTGTTTCCCTGTTTGTCTCTCCGCATCTCTGCCTCTCTACCTCTTTCTGTTTTTGTCTCTCTGTCTAATTCTTGTCTGTCATTCTTTCTCTGTCTCTCACTCTCTTGCGCGCGCCGCTGTCCTGACCTCGGCCTCGCCCCATGTCACACGGCAACGCTCAGCTATAATAATGAAGCCCAAGTGGAGCTCAGTTTGAATGGAAATTGAATTAAAATGAAGTGCAATCTTGTGATGCAGCGCCATCAAGTGGAGTTACAGCAAAACTAACAGCATATAAACCTTCGGGGTTAAAAAAAAATAGATGTGCCAACTTTCATGGAGATTGTCAACACGTTGTCGGAGTTCACTGTTCTCGTATATAACAACATTCATTTTTTATAAAGATTTTTATACAGATACCTCCATTACAAAAAAATTCTCCAGATTTTGTGTTGACAATCATCAAGAATTGAAGGTCCAGTTTTTTCGAAAAAAAAAAATCTTCGATAAAATTGAGTTTAAAAATGATTTCGGGCGCACAATTCAAACCAGTTGCCGCGACTTTGCAAACACCTACCAGCTGCTAACTTTAGAAAAAACTTTTGCTAGTTTCATTTTGTGTTGCCGCAAGCCGACAATTGTATTGATGAATAGTTGGAGATCGCATCTGTGTGTACAGTCAGTTGCGCATCACTCCTACAGGTGTCCATGATTAACTGTGAGAAAATGGCATGCCCCATATGAGATTAACAAACTAGTTTTCTAATACGGTGTTTGTGTAAAAGAGTATAAAGACGGAAATAAACTAATGCTTCACACACATTAGTCTGTTGCTTCGTCGCATAGAGGATTCTATCGTGAGAAAGACATTTGAACATGCCGATGCCGAACACTGATCAATTGAAAAAGAAAAAAGACATTCATTTAATGTTCTTAAACGTTTTGTAAAACGTAAGTGAAACAGGCAGGCAAACAAAAATTTTCCCAACCCTCCGCCAATTAATTTCAGAAATCATTTCACGAATTCTCTCAGGGCTTCAGGGGAGTGGCATGCGTTTACCTCGGCTACGGAACAAGAAAACGAAGGCCAGATGCCCATTCATTGGCGAGAACTCTGCGCAAGGTACTGGAGGTCATTGTCGCGAGCTGGATGCTCCACAGAGAATCGTGTAGCGTGTTTCGCAAAAACAGCCCCGTATCAAAATACACTCCTAGTGGAAGCATAAAGTACGTCACATCAGGTCACAGGATTAGCCCTAAGCAATAATAACGTAATATGCAATGTTGATTTAAATAAACGCTTTAAATACCCACTGTTTTCCAAAATATTTTTATTTCAGGTACACGTTACGGGAAGCAATAACATCTGATGGGGAGAAAACCTACATGTTAATTCGTGAATAATCAGTAATCGGGTCATTAAAGAAGGCTATCGTAAGCTAGAACTTCCAAAAATGAAACTCGTGGAATCAGCAGTTCGAACATCAAGTATAGAAATAATCAATAAACTCGATATTTATTTCGTGAGCTGCAACACTGGCACAACTCAAACTAATGGTGATGAACTGTCCATACTTTCTCGCCCGCAAAATTACGCTAAAAGTACTCAACTTTTCAAACAATTGTACATGACTTTACTTTAAATTCTATCTTTAAGGACCACATTTAATTTAGATAAAAAATCTCTATCTCTAATAATTTAGATGTGGGAAGACTCCGGAAAAAATTTAAACTTTTGCGATTTTTGAAAACTCAGGGTTTTTAACTACTATGAGACTTGCAACATTCTCCTTCCAACGTCCTTCACATTATCCATCAACAAAATGTAATGAAAAACGATGGAGCTACTTGTTTGAAAATTTCGAAAATGTTCCAAGTATGTCCGTTTATTCTCGAAGCATTATATAAATTTCTCTTTACTCCGTAGGAAGAAAGTAAAAATACGAATTTTATATTATGACACTCACTTTAATGTTTTATGTTATTAACAGAACTCTCATGAAGTTTTTTAATCATGCTTACCCCTTAATGCACTAGTTACTAAGCGGGTGGTTTCTATAATTCAACCACCACTTAAAAATTGAAAACGGTTATTTCGAAAATCATTTTTCGAGTTGTGCCAATATTGCAGCTCGTAAACAATTTTTCAGAACCAATATTTTAGCTGTAAAATACTTTTAACATAAATTATGTCATGATGTTAAGGAAACAAAACTGCAGGGGACTATCATTTACCCTATGTGACTCTCTAAAGGAAAAGACATTAGATCACACTGAAGTTACAGAAAAAACAACTCGAGCGCTCTAGGAATTTTTAAAATTTCCATAAGGCTTGGTTTGTATTCAGCGTTCATTGTTACGCCGCTGAAAACTGTGGTTATATCAAGCTGCAAAAATGAATTTGAGTAGATTTACTAAATTAAGTACATATAAACGTATGTATAGTACATAAAACACTTGGTACTGTTAAAATACCCTAGTGCACGGAAAGGGATTTACCTCACTCAATAATTTCACCGAAAAAGCAAAGCGATGACGCTACGCCCAGGCGCACTGCCAGACGCCGCGCAGATGTCTGCTGTTTCGCGGCAGCAGGTTTGAATTTCATGCCCGGAAGTATCTTTTAAACTCCTTTTAAACGAAAACAATTTTTTCCAAAACACTGGACCTGCCATTCTTCATGAACGTCAACACAGAATCTGAGATACTTTTTTGTTACGGGAGCATCTGGACACTCTGTATATATAGAGAAGCAAATTTACATCTTTTGAAAACTTTTTGTAATTTACAGTATATTAGAAGTAAAAGTCAAAACGCTTTTATGTACTGTTGTACGGAAATTCTGTATTATAAAACGTATTGTACTCATTTCCACTATATATTAATAATTACTTAATTGTCCTTCACAAAAAATGAAAATTTATACTTGGGTAGTTTCGGAGCTACTGTGACAATGTGTTTAAAATGTCATTTTTCAGAAATAAGATCGAAGTTAATTCATTAACAAACACATAAAACATAAAACAAAACGTAAACACATAAAACAAACATTAACACATCGTCGTGTTAACAAGTAAATAAAACTCGTTTCTGCTGCCGATCGAGTTTCGTGGGAGTTCGCCCGTCTTCGGGAGTCGTCGCTTCTCTCTGGTTAGAGCTGCCTTTGTTTATCGGATGAAGAAAACTGTCGCTGAGTGATAATTGACGCTCGGGTGTGATCGGTCCCGCGGATTCCGCCGCCGCGTCTAGCGCGGAGCGTTCCGCGCCGCTCTGTGGGAGCCCCTTCACTTGGACGGATACGGAAGCAATGACCACGCACGATCCCCAACGTGCAGTCCGTGGCCCTTATTCTCAGAAACTACTCCAGCATTCGCTAGGAAGTGATTTGGAAAACTACAGAAACCACTGGTCAGAGAAGTCGGCCTCCCAATTCCTTTCTTGAAGCGCCACTAACTAACCGATATTAAACACTTCAAATAAATTTCCGACACCTTACCTTGATCGGACCTGCAACCTTCCAAACTACTTCTAATCCGTAGGCTAATAATTACCGTGCAGCTTCAGTAAGGGCGGCGCCGCCCCGCCGTAGTCCATTGGGAGAATTTCTTGCGGGACGAATTTGAAGAGGTCTTCCACCCCTTCCGTGTGCACGTGCATCTGAAAGGAATTGTTCGTTTTGTATCAGTGCTCTGTAATGTGTACTTGTGATCTAAAAATGTGTAGTGTACATAAATGTAGTACTGAGGTGCCTGATTTTATGATTTTGGAAAGCAACGAGTACGGATAATTTAAAAAAATCTAATTAATTACAGCAGTTAGCACAGAACGTGTCGAATGTACTATTATTTTTTAAATTTTCTATTAGTACTTTTAAATCGTTACCAGTCAAGTACTGTTGAAGTTGTGTACTCGTTTAATATTTTTTGCTACTGGATCTAATTGGTACAAGAGTATACATGTATTACCCATTCCGCGTTCTTTTCAATTAATATTTTAATTCCAATACTTTTTCTCTTTATTTGTAAATTTACATTCATGATTAGATTATACTCGTATTATACAGAACACGTAAGAAATTGACAAACATCAGAACTGCTGTCTATGACTTCGAATGATTAATAATATTGACTTCATATGCGGTACACACATATGATCACAACTTACGTGATTTTTAAATCTACCGACGGAAACATTTTTTTGAAATCTTGTAAATAATTAACCTGTGCTCAGCAACAAACATTGTGGTACCAAACATGTAATGCAACTTGTCGCTCGCTTTGGGTCACTAATGGAAGATCAGAAATAAATAAGTATTATATATGCGTCAACTATTCACATGATTATTCAGAACAAATAATGTCGGTATACGTTACCACCCAAAAAACTGATTGTCAATAATTTTAGAATAAATTAGGCAAATAGCTTTGATGTGTATATTAACAACGTAAAAGCCAGACTAATCATTCAATTTCAATTGACGTTGTTTCTCCCGTCTGAAGTTTCTGAATGCCAGGAAAAAATAAATTGGTTCTAATTTTGTACTTCCCTAATTTTTAAACAGTGTGTACGTTTATTATTAGAGAAACACGCTGAGTTTTAATTCACCTCATTTGCTTAGTACATACCACTTCGAAAAGTTCCTTTTTCATGAAAGGTTTCATCATAGCCATCATTTTGTCCATGAAGGGGACGACATTGAAAAAATGAAGTCCTTTCAGACGAACAGGAAGCCCTTCCTATTGGGATGAAAAATAAATAAAGCTTGAGCTTGTATTACAATTAACCTTTTGCGATTGAACCCATTACACAATGATACCCTTTTCTACCATCACAACATTGGAGTACATTGCGTTTCAGAGAGAAGGAAATACAGAGGGAGCAACCCAGTACATAATTACGTAAGTATTTATTTGCTCTTGAATTCTTACTAAGAATACATCGTGTTGGGATATTTATACAGTTTGAGGTGAGCAAATGAAATCCAAACATTAATAGGGACAAGTTACATGGCGATATGTTTTACATACTCGATGAGTTGTGGCATAAACTATAATTTTACGTCCACGCGTGTTTTCAACGTGTAGTCTAGATACCTTTTTATGACGTAGACTATATAGACAATGTAATCTATGTAGAATATTTAATATGACACATCAAATAATTCAAAAATGTAACAATGAGTTGCAATAGCTATAGCACATTCATATTGGAAATTTTATTTTCGATAAAGCAAGTGAAACGGAGTAAATATAGTACCTAAATCTCATCAGCCATATATGCAGACCTTTTTTATTTCTAAACATTTACAGTATAATTACAATAATAATAATAATAATAATAATAATAATAATAATAATAATAATAATAATAATAGTACATTTTTCAAGATATTCTATGAACATACCTGCAAATAGAAGAAAAATTTCTTGAATACAATCAGACTCAATTTTGTGAAGTGTCCAAAAGAGACACCTTCCATATCAAAAATGATCACGTGACCTTCAGCCGTGCCTTCAGAATAAAGCCACAGGTCAATCACCATTCCAAACACTTTCTTCAGATCGACGTGACTGAATTTACTGGGCTCTGTGTCTACAGGCCTTATCATTATCACTTTATAGCCTTCTTGCGTGGGTTTCTCAAGAGTAACAATTCCTCTGAAAAAAAAATGAATTTGTAGTATAAATTTCCAAAAATGAGTCTTAAAAATAAATATTTATGATATTTTAAAAGTAAAAAATTGTATGTTAGTACTAAATACAAAATAACTGTGTAAGTCGTGCATGTCGAGTCGGCGTATATCATATGTAATATTTTATTTGAATTTTAGCTGAATTAATAATAATAATAATAATAATAATAATAATAATAATAATAATAATAATAATAATAATAGAATTGAATTAATGCCTTGTTTTACGTGGCGAGACTCGGACCATCAGGCATGCTCTTCCGTCTGAACACACAAATTTCGCTATGCTCCTCTCACCAACTAGCAGAGAAAGGAGGTATTTCTTGGGCGAGAAACAGGCGATTTGAATTTAGCTCAGAGGCGTCATTTAGGCTTGAGGATCTTTTACATGCAAGTAAATCAAACTAACATGAGACAGCCGGCTTCACTTCCCCTCCGAAGGAAGGCGTACGAAAGATTTTTTCGCCCTTCGATCGGGTTTGAACCCGCCAACTTGGGTATACCATACGCTAACCGTTACAACATCGCCGCACGCAAATGTAAGTTACTAAATAAAATTTACCAGTTAATCAATCAAAGATCATCATATTTATTCAAAGAAAGGTAAATTGCATTTATAAAACAAAAAAATATTATTTGAAAATATTTGTTGTATTTCTTTAAGTTCAGATTTCCGATTTTACGTAAAACTGAATCACCAAAAACTAAGAATTCTAAATAACGTTTTCAACCACATAACGTAATAAGCTGAGACTACCAAAACGAAAGGTCTATCGATCATGCTATAATTTATTCCTTGGCTAATATAGTCTTACGTCACTCCTGCAGCTGTCTGGACTTCTGGAAGAGTTGGGTCCCTTTGCGAAAAGAACTCTGGGAGGTGCGTGCGGACCGTGAAGTAGGTGTCGAGGGTCGCCTTGGCGGCTTCCACGCTGAAGTAGCAGCTGTGGAGGAAGAGCGCCAGCTCGCGATCTACGCACAGAAAATCAAACAAATGTGAAGACGAGCTCCAACAAACCGTCTCCGTCAGTGCCTTGCATAAAAGTTTTACCTTTTTAATGCTCATTCGCAATAAAACGTAAACATTAAGACGTAAGTAAATTATAGCACGTAAATTACACCGGGAGAGACGACTTCTCTCTTATTGAAATGCAGGTGCAAGTACATTGCAGTATATTCGATTTCGTTCACAACGAAATGCGTTCTGAAGCGGAGGCCAGGGGCGGAATCTCACCGAGCACTTTGGGCAGGTGGGGCTGCTTGTCGGCCCAGTCCCGCAGCAGCGCGATGTCTGTCTCGCGCAGGTCCGGGTTGCGCCGTAGCTCCTCCTCGAGGGTAACCGGCGGCAAAGGCGACGCGTCTGACATTGCGGCACTTCTTGTCTTGATTGCTGGAAATTGCAAAGTGAAAAGGATGAGATTAGATGTTTTTGAAACGTAGAGATAGTCGTTACAATTGTTTGTACAGATGAAACAAATTTGATACATTATAACGAAAGAGGTATCGCTTTTCCACCACGAGGTAACAGCCATTTGCCAGGGTATCAAACGTTTCAATATTTTATTCGGCACTACTTAAAAATTTACTGTGACTTCAGGGTAATTTTATTTTCTCGCCTACTAGAAAATTACGTAGTAAAGATAAAATTGTGTCCACGTGGTAGCTCTCGCTTTCCACTACGCGGCCCCGGGTTCGATTTCTGGTCAGACAAGATTATAGTGCGCGTTTTCCTTGCAATGTTCCAGTATATGTTGCTGTGCCCAACAGGGGTAGCTAAACTGCTGTTAGAGCGAATTAATAATTCAATTTCATTTTGCTAGTGTCGTGGTATCATAATAGATACTGGATTGAGGGCATGTAATCTGACAGGGAACAGCGTTGAGTAGGAAAGTTTTATTCCAATTTGGCTTCGAGATGAGTTTTTCACGTGATATAGGGAATACATTAACTGATATACAATCTGTTTCGTTGAGATTCTCCGATAGTAAAAGGTGTGAAAATTATGTTTTTCATACTGAAATTCATTTGTTTTCGCAAATTCTAATTCGCAATTGTAAATGAACCCTTCTAAAGCAAAATATCATATTAATATTTTTTCAAGTTTTATTGCAATGTAAGAATAAGTATTTTCGGTTAAAAAAGGGTTTACAACAGAAATACAATTAAAAAATGTTGAAAAGGGTAAAATAGTAATTTGTAAATAAGTATGATTAAAAATGGCTTTCAATTTAATGTGCACTGTTTATTCGTAAGACAAGTAACTAATTGTAAACTGATATTCAAAGATGAAATTGTCTTCTAAAATTGTAATGTGCAATGCAGGATGCAGAAATGAAGATTATATAAGTGTGATGATGTAATATTTTGGAGGATGAGAACGGGATTTGGCAGTAGTCACATTTTGAGGGAGAAGCCGAAAAACCGCCTAGCAAATTTATGTAATAGATAATTATTCCTAAAGCGAGAAAGTTAGTTTCCCAACTTAAGAAAAAATTCTTAAAGAATAATTTTTTTAAAAAATTTATTCGTACAGTGATCATTCAGAAATGTCACAATAAACATGCCACGTTTGAACATGTGATAATTTTTCCGTACATTATATTTATTATGAATATATTTTTGGTTCAACCGCATTCCCTAATGACTTTCGATCCACGCTTCTGCTTATTTTTACAAAACAAAACAAACATTTCTAATGGCACTTAAAAAATCGTATAACAATTTTCCGCCCGCTTACCTTTCAAAAATGAATGACGATTGGACCATTCATCAACCAACAGGGGAAGCTCTTCTCTTCAACTCCGTCCGTTTAGACGTGCTCCATCAATGAACGAATCCGGCAATCGACTCGGAATGCTCCTCACGCGAGACCGTCGGGAGTGAACGTAACCGCCGACTGGCGCGCTAGTGACGATGCGGCCTGAGGTAACCGCGCCCTGCGAACAGGTTCCGCGACAGCTCCGCGCTGATGTAAACGGATCCGACAGCTCACGAGGAACCGAATCCGCGCCGCTGCCCTCGCTTCCGCTGCCGCAAAGCGACCTCGAACAGGAGCGCGGGGTGTCGATTCCACTTTCGACCTTCGCGAGGCTCGGGTTGCCAGGGGCACGGGAGCGGGTCGACTGGATTAGAAATCGATGCGTGAGAATTCGAACTCCGGGGAAGGCAATATTACGGATGAGTCACTTAGAGAGTGGAAAAAAATCACAACAGAAGATCGTCCTTGATGATGGATCATCATATTCCCCTACTACGGACCACACCCGAGAATTAAGTTAATATCACCAAAAGATATAAAAAAATATCATAACCAAACTGCCAGTCACAAAATGCTCTGGGCACGATAACATAAGTAATATAATAGCCTAACACTTTTCTCCCTCTGTTCTGGCCTTCATCAATATATATAATTCGTGTCTCAGAATCGGATATTTTCCCATAAAATGATAGCACGCTGTCATCATACGGATTCCCAAACCAAATAAGAATCCCTCGTCAGTCGCAATTTATCGTCCTATCAATTTACTTCCTATCCTTGCAAAAAATATTCGAAAAATATATTTACACGTTTAAAAGCATTTCTGGAACAAACTAATGCAATTCCCAAACAACAATTTGGCTTCACCGAAAAACTTTCTTCTAACCATCAACTTTTACGATTGTCGAATTACATCCACAAAGGCTTTCAAAATAAAAAGCACACGGTCGGGATTTTTTTTGACATCACCTAGACCTATAATATAGTATGACATAAAGTAATGATCTACAAACTAACAAAGATAGGTAGCCCACATTATCTCACTCAAATAATATCCTCCTACCTTATCAATAGAACGTTTTCAGTCTCCGTAAACAGTTATCATTCAAATCCGAGACCTATAAGTGCAGTCTTGCCACTGGGTTCACCACTATCCACTACACTTCTTAATCTATACGTTTCTGACTTTCCAACATTCAAACGGCCCAATTTGCGGATGATACGGCAATTTTCCTAGACGGAGATTCGCTAGTACATATCAGAAATTCTCTTCAATTGTATCTCAATCTTATAGACAGTTGGGCAGCATATTTAAAAATCAAACTTAATCCCACAAAACAGCTATCAAAATTTTCACTTTAAGGCCCTATTCACCTCCAGCACCGCTCACAATAAATAATGAACTCATTAACTGGCTACCTCCAAATAGTACTGTAAAATATCTCGGGCTTAATATAGACACTAAACTGAACTGGAGCCAACACCTCAATTGTAAAATACAACAAACAAAAATACGCTACATCAACTAAAACCATCATTAATCGATCTTTCCACCTCCCATTCCCAACAGCCATACCCATCTACAAAACCATCATTAGACCACTCCTCCTATACGCCTGTCCAGTATCTCCGCAGCAAAAAGAAACCTTAACAAGCTTCAAATAATCCCTTCTTAGAACAACCACAAATGCTCCTTGGTTTGTTACAAACTCACAGCTCCACAAAGAATTCCAAATGGACTCCATATAGCACCAAATAACGTATCTCTCCACCCAGTTCTATCATTCCATACCTCAAATTCCTCACCTAGCCGACTTCAGACTCCGGAAAACTCCTTCTCACAGAACCAGAATTAAAAATAGATATCCATACCATGCTTTCCTAATCAAAGTTTCCGAAATAGATTGTTGTTAGAGGTGTCTGCAAAAGATTTTGTCGCCCAAATTAGTATGTAGTTTATTTTTAGGTAAATTAGAATGTAAGCCTTTACAACATATGTAAAGTGCATAAAAGAACTGATCTATGTATGCTCTGTAAAAAAATAAAAAAATGACGAATCGGGCGATTTGTACATTTTGATACCGATTTCTCAGAATTTGCTTCTTCTTTAGTTTCATTAAAAACTTTCCAAAGAAAACAAGAAATTGTGGTCTTAAAATAGAAAGTAAAAAACCTTCTATGTGATCTTTACAATTTACTGATCATAGAATGTCTCGTATGTGGTAAGAGCCACAAAGGAAATTTTCGTAAGGTGTTTCAATAAAGTATTACAGTAAATACATATTTAGTACTATTTTACAGAAAGTGTAGAATGCCGAAAGCGGCCGAAGATACCGAAAGGTTTCAATATATTTCAAACAATTTTTGAGTATTTAGAGTTATCAGTGAAAATCGAACCTAGGCTACCTTCATTAGTGTATTTCACTCTATTCTTACAAGAATTAAAGCAAAAAATTGGAGCCATCTTTGAGAACATTTCGAAAATATCCCAGGAGCTTCATGTAAAATACCCCTAAAAATTAATGAATGTTATTGAAATTTGCTGAGCTTCGTGTAAGGTCCGATGGGCCGGGCAGTATTTAATTTCGAAAACAAATCTAATCATAGTTTGGGGGCTAGTGTTATTCACAGACGACACACGGACAGACTTTTGAAAAAAAACACGTTTTTTCGATATTAATGACGCATTATTCGTTAAATCTGACTATATAACAAGTTAGAGTGGTACTACATATTAGAACAGGAATTAGCAGGGTCCACAATAGAAGTTTTTTGGTCAACAAATCGCGGTTTTTTGCTACAGCATTACATAATTTTCTGTATACTAAGTAAATTACTCAGTGTATAACTACGTATTCGAGGATGTAACACTAGCGGTGCTGAAGATGGCACAGAATTTTTCGTGCTATTGTTCTAATCTCTTTGGCCTCTATTATTTTTTCGGTGCTCTCACATCCTTTTACCAGTTACTATCGTCGCTCAAATAACTTTTTTGAAATTTTCTCAATTTTTCGATTTCCTAATTGTAGAACCATATTACTATTTAAAGAATAGTAAAGAAGAGTATAACCACGACATAAATAGAATTTTTTATAAATAAATTTGGAGCTGTTTTTAAGATAGTGGTGACTTATCCGTATTGTTAATGCGATATTTGAAGCTCTTTTCACAAAAAACGTTTGAGTTTTCGAAAAACTTCATAAGAAGTCATTTGAAGAACTTTAACTCTCAAATGTAACAGTGTTTACGATTTTTTCGAAAGTCCATATTAACAGCGTGTGAGATATTAAAAAATAGTATTATTAAAGAAAAATACACCTAAATTAATTTTATTTCACATTAAAAAATACAATTAGCACTAGCCGTACAAAACGTTTGAAGAAAAAAATTTGTTATGCAAATGTTTAAAAGCATGCATT
Source organism: Gryllus longicercus (assembly GCA_038098605.1). Taxonomy (NCBI): domain Eukaryota; kingdom Metazoa; phylum Arthropoda; class Insecta; order Orthoptera; family Gryllidae; genus Gryllus; species Gryllus longicercus. The sequence goes on from JAZDUA010000806.1 coordinate 151,824, forward strand.
TAAATGCATAAACGTTTTTGTGAAAATGACGTTTGAGCATTTCAATAAATGCGAGATTTGAACTCATTGACCTATGCCACTTTTATAAAGACATTTAACTCTGTTCTTACAAGAAAGTTAAAGAGAAAATGTGAAGCCATTTTTGAGAAAATTTTGATAATGTCACAGGGACTTCATGTAAACTATACCCAATTTTAAAGAATGTTTTTACTTTCTCCCCTCACGAATTCTTCGTAGAAGAAAAAGTTATCTAATCGTGCGAAAGAAAACGCCGTAATTTGGCTGAAAAAACCTTATTCCCGGATTCTGGTAACGAAAAAGTGGATAAATCCATTTGCTAAATTTAGAACAAAAAATCCTCTAACTCGTGTTGTAGTTTTTTCAAAATTTTCAAAACAATTGCTCCAAATGTTTTGATTTAATTTTCTCGTTTAATAGTGCGAAAGACGTTTAAGAGAATGGTGCAGGTTTCACATTTTGTGATATCCACCATAATCGGTTTTTGAGAAAATGGCGTTTCCCGTTTCCGCGTAATTTTGAACTCGTTTTCACAGAAAACTTTTTAGTTTTCGGGAAACTTTATTAGACATCTTTCAAGTACATGTACTCGTAAATGCAATAACATGAACAAATCGCCGAAAATGTATTAACGACGTGAGTGGTTAGTAAAAAAATACATTTTGGAAATTTTTGAAAAAACAAATCTCATAGAGAACATTTTGCACTATCTTTAAAAAATGTTTCAAGAAAATATGTTGACTGTTTTTTAGAAAATCTTGTTTTGGTTATTAAATTTCGTTAAATTGGGCAAAAATGACTAAAATTTTCAAAAAATGACATGACCTTAATGAAATAATCACTTAGGAACAACAATTTTCGTTTGAAGGAAAAAATTACATTCTTAATTTTGTAGTTGTAGGAAGTCACCAAAAAATCAATATTTTCCAAGTTTCGAAAATTCAGTGTTATCAGTGAAAATAGGATATATGCCATCTTTTTTAAGTGTATATTTCTCCATTCTTACGACAAATTAAAAAAAATTGGAGCCATTTTTGAAAACAATTTGAAAATGTTCGTGGGGTTTCTTCTAAAGTACCCCCAAAAATTAATGAATATTTTTCATAATCGCCGAGCTTTGTCTCCGGTAGGGGTTTATGCAGTACAATCCTTTTGGTACGATCGTAGTAAAAGTTCGATAACAGTAAAAGTGTTAAATATTAATTGAGTATAAAAGTTAGTAAGGCACTAGAAACAAAAAAATCGAGATATTTATAAATGTTCTTTTATTTCATAAACCAATACAAAATTTTCCCTTTCATTTAATTTATAAATGCAAAAATAAATATTTCTTTAGGTGTTGCTAGTCTTGTTTATCAGGGCTTCCTTATGAAAACAGGTAAGAACAACGACCTTCAGATTATAATGAACGTTCTGTAATCTGGCGAACACAACTCTATGCATACATAATTGTCATGGACATTTCTAAAAGTTAAACGTTTTCTTGTGTCCAAAAAGCTGTCGTGTGACAGAGTACGCAATTCTAAAAGGCCAGGATCGTCCTTCTGATGTTGACTTAGAGTCGAGCTTGATACTGCTTTTAGTAGCCAGAGTGTTATCTTCAGAGGACGAAATGGATTTTCTCGACGCTGACTTTTCAACGAGTTTTCTATCTATTGCGCTATCAACAGATTTTCGCGGTTTTAGTTCGAGCAGCATTTCCCTCGTTGCTTTGGAAGGCGGTGTCGTCTCTCCAACGCCAGAAGGGTGATTTCGGCTGGTTTTTGTTAGTAAACTTGATATAACGCTTTGAAATACATCCGGCGAACTTTTGTTGGAGCGAAGCGAAACAATTTTTTCTTCGCCGCGCTGTAATCTTCCAGAATTAAAATACTTCCTTGATTTTCTTGCGGCATTCATTTTTCGGAGAGCGTATAATTTCCTAGAATCCTTCCTGCTCTCTCGCTTGTAGGCAGGTTTTGAAGAGTGATAGCTTGTGTTTGAAAGGCTGACGCGACTTTCCGACGAAAGGTCGCGCCAGACGCTGGCCGGGGAGCTTCTGGTTGCGGAAAGCGTTCCGGAGCGCGGGCGCGGAGACCTGCTGGCGCTCGACTCGCTGTCCGTGAACACGTATTTGATTTTCTTTCTCTTCAGGCAAGGCGGTCTCTTGGAGCGGAACTGCGGAGGGCGGCCGGCCTGCGCATTCGCCTCTTCTCTGACGGTGAGCCCGGGGGCGGAGCGTCCCCGTTCGGTGGCAAAGCGCACCTTCAGCTTGGAGCCCTGAGCCCCCGACGGAGGCACGCAAACCTCCAAACTCCCGTTCGAAGCGTTTCGGGACCTAAGAAATTCCAGATCGTCCGGGATGTGGAGGTTAAGCTCTATTTTGCTTCGGTAAGATGTACTCTTTTTTAATATTCCTTTCCTGGGCAGTGATGGGTTTAGTGTCGATTCACTGATGCCAGATACTTCGGATATTGTGTGATGAATGGTATTGTTCGAAGCAGCCGAACTTGTGCGTTTTGAGTTACAGGATTTGGACGACATTACAGACTCTGTGTCTATGCTTCCGAAAGTATTTAGCTCAGCGTTTGATAAAGAGTGGTTGCTTAAGATCTCTGGGTTTGTCTCCACGGCGCTGGTTAGAGGGCTACTCGTTGCGGCGTGCGTACTCATGTGTCTCTTTTTGTTATCCGGCGGAAGAGGCGGCGACTTCAACGTCGCCCCGCCGGCAGTCCCAGGCTCCGTCGCCCCCTCGTCGGAGGTTGGCTCAACGCGAGGCTCATCGCTTAGCTCAACAGTCGGCCCAGCGGCGTGGCTCTCCTTGGCCAGCTGGTCCGCCAGCTGGAACACTTCGTCCTTGACGAGGCAGCCTCTGGGGCGCCGCCCGCCGCCGCGCCCCGACTTGTCCGAGTTGTTCTGGGCGGCGGTGGCCTCGTCCTTCTGCTCGGGCAGCGGCAGCAGCGTGGGCTGCCAGGGCCGCGCGTCGTCTTCGTCGTCGCTGAAGCACTTTTTGAGCAGGCGGCGCCTCTGGGCGGCGCGCATCCGGCCGTCGCCCTCCGCGGCGTCGGCGCCGCCGCCGTCGTCGTCGCCGGCCGTCTCCAGCATCTCCGAGATGGCGCGCACGAAGGCCTCCTCGGGCGTGGGGGGCCTCCGCGGCGCCGCGTCCGCGCACTCCGAGTCCGACACCTTGCGCACGAAGGCGTCGAGGTCCTCGTCGTCCTCGGAGGGTGACGCCTGCAGGCGGTCGGCGCTCACGCCGCGCCGAGCCTTGGCCTGGACAGCGAGCCGCTTAGGCTCCGAAGCGCTCCGGCGAGGGCCAGCCTGCAACACGAGCACTGAACCTTCAGACGGACGGGTCTCCCAACTGTTGAGGATAAGGCGGGTGAGGTCAGGCACTTCGTCTATTGCTAGGTTCCCAGTGCAAATTGGGGTCAATCCATGTGGAAATTATGGTGTACAAAAACTGTGAGAGCTTAGGCTTCCGCGGCCGGAGTCATTATTTAATTGGCTGTCCGGGTAACGCCGCGTCCATGGCGAAGATGCTGATGTTTCGGTCGCCATTCTGCGACCTTTCTCGCATTACGCCCTGAGGAAGGGGGCAGAATGGCGACCGAAACGTCGGCACCTTTGCCATGGACGCGGCGTCATCCGGACAGCCAATTAAATGCAAAAACAGTCTTCTAGAAGATCTGCCGTCTTACCTACCTCTCATTCCACTATCGATCCATTATCATTCAAATCAGACTTCCATAATCACCCAACGATGAAGATCACTTATCAATTCTAAGAATGTCTACAATGCTTACATTGACACCGTAATGAAGATATATGCTAATGCATGAGCTATGACCTAACCAGTAAATAATAGCTATAAAAAGTATAAAGTTAATGGTAGTGAATCGATGAAATGAGAGGCTGTAAAATGGGAGAACACCCGAGAGGATTTGTCGAGATCTCGTTGCGTTCACCACAAATTTGAAATGGACTGACCAGGGACCGCACCTAGAACCCACAAATGCGAGGGATTTCCGCCAGTCTTTAGGCCACGAGATATCCGAATTTGAAGTATCCGGTTCCAGTACTATGTGAAATAGTACTCTGCCTTCTAAAACCAACTTCGCGGTTTCAAGCGAGGCTGAATGCAGTGGAAATTCCATCAAGAAAAGTTTTTAGTGTCTCTCGCCACCCCGGCATTCGCTTGGTATTGATCAGAGAAGGCACTAACAACCGTCGAGCAGCCGGCCGGTACAATTTTCCTCCTCTTAAGGGCGAAAAAATTCATCGTGTGTCTTCCTTAGGAGAAGAAGTAAATCCGGTTGTCCCATGTAAATTTACATGTAGAAGATTTTCAAGGTCCTAAGAGTCCTAAAAGAAGCTTCTGCGTTCTGTTTTGTCCTCCGAGTGATATCTTTTTCTCTCTCTGCTAGATGGCGAAGGGTTGCCCCGTAATGTAGGGCATTAACTACCTCTGAATACGTATTTAACTACCTCGCTCATACTTTTCTTTCTTTTTGCCTTGAATATTAGTCCACATTGTATACATTGAAAGTGAATTATCATGAAATAGTTTGTGATTGTTAGGTACAAAATTTGAAGTTAAGATAGTTTCTTCTAGCTCAAGAAAAATTGTGTTGACGATATCATCATTTGTACAGCATTTTGGCTAGGCCTAGGCCGAGTGTGGTCCATCTAACGAACATACTTTCTGACTGGTCTAACCTTAGGTCCAGCAGGAAGGCGCTTGGGAGAAGTAAATCCGGCTGTCCCATGTTGTAAATTTACTACATGTAAAAGATCCTCAAGGTTTCTAAGAGTCCTAAAAGAAGCCTCTGCGCTCTGTTTCGTCGTCCGAGTGACATCTTTTTGTTTTGTCTGCTAGATGGTGAAGCCTGACCTTAGGTCCAGCAGGAAGGCGCTTGAGAGAAGTGAATCCGGCTGTCCCATGTAGTAAATGTACTACAAGTAGGAGATGCTCAAGGTCCTAAAAGGAGCCTCTGAGCTCTGTTCCGTCGTCCGAGTGGTGTCTTTTTGTCTTGTCTGCCAGATGGTAAAGGGTCACCTTAGGTCCAGCAGGGAGGCGCTTGGGAGAAGTGAATCCGGCTGTCCCATGTGGGAAATGTACTACATGTAGAAGATGCTCAAGGTCCTAAAAGGAGCCTCTGAGCTCTGTTTGGTCGTCCGAGTGGTGTCTTTTTGTCTTGTCTGCCAGGTGGTGAAGGGTCACCTTAGGTCCAGCAGGAAGGCGCTTGGGAGAAGTGAATCCGGCTGTCCCGTGTAGTAAATGTACTACATGTAGAAGATGCTCAAGGTCCTAAAAGGAGCCTCTGAGCTCTGTTTGGTCGTCCGAGTGGTGCCAGGTGGTGCAGGGTCACCTTAGGTCCAGCAGGGAGGCGCTTCCGCTCCTCCCGTCGCGGCGCGGCGTCCGCCTCGGCCGGCGCGGGGAAGAGGCAGAAGCCGTTCCACGAGGAGCGGCGCAGGAAGTCAGCGTCGGCGACGAGCGTGCCGAGCGAGGTTGGGTCCACGTCCGTGGCGGCGCTGGCGGCGTTGGCGCCGGCGCTGGCGGGTCGGGGCCGCTGGCGCTGCCGCTGCCGCTGGCGCTGGCGCTGGCGCAGGGCTTCGGCGACGCTGCGGCAGCGCGCGGCGAGGTCCGCGGGCACGTCGCGCCGCACCACCAGTCCCGCGCGCCCGCCGCGCGCCCTGCACACCCACCACACCACACGTTGTATCGAAGAACACCAATGTAAGTTTTTCACACATCTTTACTGCATTAATGTGCACATTTCCACCAATTTGTGAACACTGTTGTATTTGTGAGTTAATTTGCTTTAAATGGCGTCGAAAAAAGTTTTTCGTAAACCCAAAACTTTTCTGAGAAAAAGTGCTTCGAATTTCGAATTTACAGTAGCGCTTAAACGCCAGTTTTTTTTAAACCGGCTTCAAAGTTTTCAAAGAAAATTGCCATTTAGAAAGAGGATTTACAATTCTTTAATAATCTTAAAATAATAGTATTGCTCTATAATTAGGAAACCAAAAAAATTAGAAAATTTAAAAAAAATTCTGTGGGCGTCGATAGATGGCATGTGGCAAGCCGAGAGACCGAAGGAAATAGAAAATTAATAACGGGAAGGTCTGTACCATTCTGTACCATCACTAGCTTATTCATCGTATGGGGCTATTTGCGGGGGCACTGTCCTCTGCCAGTTGTTTCGCGCCCGGGTTTCGACCCAGACTTCCATGAAAGCCTGCCTCCGACGTGGGTCAGGGGTGCTTCATCGGAGCAGGCGCACCCACCACATGTTGGTCCACCACATGCTGGTCTCAGTCTTAGTATCCTTGACTGGTTGGGAGAAAGTGAGATCTCGTTAGGGCGAGATGTCGGAGGAATTTAATTTTGCTGGCTCTTTTACATGACACAAGAATAACATGGCTAATGTGGATTTTCTGCCCTTCCAAAATCCACGCACCTCGGTCGGTATCGAACCCGCGTACTGGAGGCCAGTAAGCTAACCGCTCACCCACCGAGGTTCGTTGAGCGGAACGAACACTTCTCCACTTATCACAGCTAGAGATTCACTAGTGCTGCGTGTAACTGCAAACTAATATTGAATGCAAATGGAAATGGAAAATCTTACGAGAGACTAAATTTATTAGTAAACATTGTTTTTCTGCAACGACTATTCAATACTTATCTTTTAACTACAGTGCGCGAGGAAAGTCTCTGAAACAGGGCCTTCTATTAAAAATTGCATTTACGTTGATAGCAACAAGATCACTGTAAACAACTGAAGGGGACCGGACTTTTAGCATCTATTACGATTGTTGTGAGTACGCAATTTACGTTTTCAAGCTGCAGCTTGTGCTACCAATATCATTTCTGTTGCAAGCGTTCCCACTAGCAATGTGCCATTGCAGAAAGACTTTTTCATTTCTATATAGTTAAAAAAGTAGTATTGAATAGTTGCTCTAGAAAAACAATGTTTACGAATAAATTTAGTGCCGCGCATGATTATTCATTTTTATAAATAAGGTTATATACCAACTATTATGAGTAAGGTTCACTTCAGCGCCCATAATTTTCTTTCTTTTTGCGTTGAATATTAGTCCACAATGTATACATTAAAAGTGAATTATCATGAAATATTTTGTGGTTGTGCGATACAAAATTTGAAGTTAAGATGGTTTGTTCTACCCCAAGAAAAACGGTGTTGACAATATCATGATTTGTACAGCATAGTTCCAGGCCGAGTGTGATCGATCTAACGAACATACTTCCTAACTGGTCTCGGGCTGGCATGTCGGTTCACCCTGCCCTTTTTCGTAACGCAAGTGCTTGTGCGAGAAACCATGCGGCCCAAGATAAAACTATATTTTTAACCATAAGGTTTTCGTAAAAACTTCAACAGGAACACGTATGAGTCACTGAACCAAGATATAAACTTGTATTTTTATATATTATTACCTACGGTTTAGGGCTATGCTCACAAAATACTACTTTTTTTATTAAGTGCGCGAAGTGGTTATTTTTCTCATGGACGAGATTGAATTTTTTGCCGAGATAGAAGGTCAAAACTCAATGGTGATCGATCGATTCATTTTTTGCTTGAGCCGTGGGTAATAGCAAAGAATTCGATCTCATGACATATGAACAAGTTTTCTGCAGATGCGTAAAAAAATATGTGAAAAGTGTGTAATTTTATACTGGAATAAGGTATTTAGAATCTCGGTGATTGTGAATATATTATTTAGTGTCATGAATGCCGAAGCGTTACCACAGTATACGTATTTCTACAGTAGCGTATTTCTACAGTATATTTAGTTAAAATAATTAGAATAAAATTACTGGTTGAACTAAAAAAAATATTTGAGGGTAAGTGTCTCCCATGTCCCCATGTATGTGACACCTGTATGTAAAGGAGTTTAAATAGCTGTTGCGATGCCTTTCGAAGTTGTATTGTTCCCAAATGTATTCGTAGACTATATGTTTTTCTACATTTCCATTTCTGACATTTAAAATTTTCCTTCATTCGGAGCCTACTATTGGCATGATGGTGCTTGGTTGCTTACTATATTTATTGGAAATGCGCAGTGTTTTCAACTCCTCCTGGAATAAAGGTGAGAACCGCCAGTTCGATTGCGTAACTGAGAAGCGCAGAGATACTCCCTTCCAAATGCGGAATCATATCTATGGCAGGCACCCACGTACAAGCTTCTTTTGACGAGCCTGCCTCGAGCTCATATGAATTTGGATGCTACCTGCTTCAGTTCTCGTACAAAGGGAAACAATACGATATTAACATATTTACAACCGGGCAAACCAGAGATGCTAACCTTCCGCATCACGCCGTTCCACATCAACTGCCCGCGCGCACTGAGCATGTAGTGTAGAGCGTGTGGCGTTGTGTAGAGCGTGTGGCGTTGTGTAGAGCGTGTGGCGTTGTGGAGAGCGTGTGGCGTTGTGTAGAGCGTGTGGCGTTGTGTAGAGCGTGTGGCGTTGTGTAGAGCGTGTGGCGTTGTGTAGAGCGTGTGGCGTTGTGTAGAGCGTGTGGCGTTGTGTAGAGCGTGTGGCGTTGTGTTGAGCGTGTGGCGTTGTGTAGAGCGTGTAGCGTTGTGTTGAGCGTGTGGCGTTGTGCTGGGCGTGTGGCGTTGTGTTGAGCGTGTAGTGTTGAGAATTTAAGGGGAGAGGACGAAGCCTAGATGAGAAGGGGAATATGCTCTGTCTGCGGTCCGTTTTTTAGGGTTCTGCTCGGACATTTCCCAGGTAACGGTAAAAAAAATTGATTGAATTGAATTGTACTCCAGACAACGACTTTACTAGACTACGCCCTCCAGCTAGTGTCGAAAATCTGCCACCGCCTGAATTGAAACCGTTCGACGTCCCTGTCAGAGACACTGCGGAGACAAAAGGTGTGGCCCACGACTGAACCAACCGCAAAAGGTCCCTCTCCGTCGTTGGGGGCAAGGGTCGGTTGGCACAGCGTGCTTACGTACTGGAGTTAGGCCGCGCACACCCACCAGGAGCCTCTGGCGCCGCGGGGCGTGGCCGGGGTGCGCGGGCGGGTCGAGCTGCGCGGCGTGCCGGGCGTGCGCGGCGTGCAGGGCGTGCGCGGCCGGCAGGGCGTGCGCGGCGTCGCCCACGGCGCCGCCCAGGGCGTGCGCGGCCCGCCCCTCGCCCTCTGCGCGAGCGCCGCGGCGCCGCCGCCCTCGCCGCCCTCGCCCCTGCCGCCGCCGCGGCGGCGCTGGCTCGCCCACGGCGACCAGGCGGGCGCGCGCCGGCCCCGCCCGCGGGCCCCGCCCCCGCCCCCGCCGCCCCCGCCCCCGCCGGCGCAGGCGCAGGCGCGTCCGCAGGGGGGCGGTTGGCGAACGCTGGCGGCGGAGGAAGCGGCGGTGGTGGCGAGCGAAGAGCCGGTGGCGGAGCGGGCGGTGCGGGCGGAGCGGGCGGAGCGAGCGGAGCGGGCGCTGGACGTCCGCGGCGGCGGGGGGCGCGCCTGGCGCTGCGGGGACGCCGACCCCAGGCGGGGGTGCGGTCTATAGCGCGGGGAACAGGCCGCCTCAGCTGCCGCGCTCGGCTCAAGGCCGCCGGCGCGACAATCTCCTACGATAGGCACCACTCCCGGGCTCTCTTTATTTCATTCGCATTTCCACGTTTGGTAGTCATCTTTCTAAAAAGTTATATTTTACGTTTTCAACAGAGCTTTTCAATTTTTTAATGCTCTTTGGAAAGTTAATTTTTTTAATTTGAAACAGAATTCACATAGAAATGGGTTTTTATTTTGTTACTTAATGTTTGTTATATCTAGATATTGATGCCTGAAAGTAATGTTTCTGCGTCAAGTATGACGCGTAGTTTGAGATGCGGTAGATATATGACGCTTAAAACACATTCTCATCGGTATAGCGTACGTACCGCTTCGCTTGAAAAAAATAATTACTGCATTCTCCGTATTTTTGACTTGTTAATAAATTATAAATTACTAATTAATAAAAATACAAAAAAAATTAAGAATCATATTTGTAATTATTTCACCAAATTTATTTTCAACAAAAATATACACGTTGTAAAGCTGACATCTTCATGCCAACTTACTTGTGTTTGTGTGCTTCAGATTTCTTGATCTATCGTTCTAAAAACGTTATTTGTGATGCCTATCGTACGTGATTTGCTGGCTTTCCTTCTATAACTAAAGAAAGAGTTGACCACACGTATTTCACTATGGTCTGTGCTGACTTTTGTGGCGGTATTCGCTTTGCGTGTTATTAACGGTCGAAAATTCCAATCCTAATCCATCAAGTGACTGTGGTGAGAGAAGCAAAATCCAAATTACAGCAGTGTTTTGTTCCATTAACTCGGAATGTTTTGACCGCCTACTGGCAGGGCAAATTTTCGTGAGTTTTCGTAGTAACAACTATATGTACAGAAACTCTCTTGATATTTATTATATTTTAAAGCGTATTGACAGTTTCTCTTATACCTTTCGAACATACAACAATGAATCTCTATAAAATATGTAGACGGTATAACACCGTCTTTAAAAATTTCTATAAATCGGTAGAATTTACACAATTACTCATAACATCTGGAAAGAAAAAAACTCAGAACGTGCCGCCACTTATAAACAGATCCACAAAACTATTTTAAGGCCTTGCTGCCCTAAATTAATGTATGTGAAATATACGTTGTGGTATATACTTTCTGTCATTGTGGCCTTTTAAGTCAAACACTGACAACTAAAGCATACGTTATGCAATACACACAAGATTGAATCGGCCAAATAATCTCTTCAGTTCAAACTTGTTATTGTGTCTATCTTTATAAAACAAACACATTTATTTCTACTAGTTCAAGGATTCATTCCTGTTAGTATTTTTTCTTGCATAGACCTCGTAAATGGTACTGAGGGCACTACTCGCCTCTCCCACATTCAGTTGGCGGACTTCTTACAAAACTCGTTTACCATGCACGTCAGCCTAGTACTGACTTTTGAGTCAATAAGCAATGTTTTTGAATTGCGACACATTCGATGAAATATCTTCGTAATACCTTAGGTAATTGACATTTATTGTTGAAAAGTTATTACTTTTATTGGTAAGAGTATTTAAACTACTAAAACCAAATGGAAGTTTATCTCTGTTCAATTTCATCTAGAAATATTATTTAATCATGTCTGAAAACTTTTTGTTCATCAAATATTTCTAACGCATATTGAACTAGTACGTGAGAAAATGTTTCTAGTGCTTAATATCGTCTGTATTCCAAGTTATGCGATTGATAACGGTGTGCTATAGTTGTTTGGCATATGCATGATTACAACCGGCGAGTCCATTCACGTAAAGTTACTATTACAAAACACTGAACAGAAAACTAACACTATCAATTCACAAATTTTATTTACCCTTATAAAGTCTTGCACCAAAATTGCAGAAACAGTGATAAGTCGCCGTTAATTAGTAAGATTAAATAATAGGTAAGAAAAATGCATTATTCATAATTATTGTTATTCTTGAAAATGACTAGTCTAATTTTTTTGGAAAAATGTTTAAAATAAGTTTATCATTTACTTTCATTTTCAATTTCAAAAGATCAAGGTCAATATATTGAGCATTAGAACCAGAAGTTATGACTGCCAAAACGGGAAAAATTTGAAAGCAGTAACGAAAGTAAAGTATTAACATACCATAAGTTCATCACCTACACATTATATCAATGAATGTTACAGTACTTTTATGAACATTTAGTTGAAAAACATAACTTAATATAGATGATTTCCAATTTAGGTGGAATTATCACTCATGTTCGGATGATTTTTCAAAGCTTTCTGACTTCAAATATAATTTCTGTGAACCTTCAACTTTAAAAATGAGTTCTTATTCTTTATATGATTTTCCACAGATTCAAGTACGTCGATTAAAATATTACAAATCAGAAGTCGTGAGAAAATTTCTCCGGAATCTTTCAATCGACATTTATTGTATGCTACCGAAAAATATTATCAAAGCAAATAATAACAGAACGTTTTACTATAACTTTTTTTTACCTTTTTTATTAGAAGAATGTTACTTGGGGACGAATTCATAGAACTGCTCCCACAGCTCACATGTTTCGAGGATAATGTCCGTCCCACTGTGTCGCCTCTGGTGGCGTATGATGCGCACTCTTTGACTACGCATCATGACAATACACGAGAATCAATGACTTCTCACGGCAACCAACTTCGATGCATAGGTGGCGAACTTACGATAGTTGGCGAAATTTGGGTCACACACCTTGCTCAGGTCTGTTAGACATTCAGGCAGTCATTTGTGTTCGCTTTTCACGATACCATTCTTTGATAATATAATTTAATTCGTAATTGAAATTATGTCTAAAACGTTGAATATTACTCATTTATAAATTGCACATAGATTTAACAATCTAAATAGAGGATTTTAAAATATTCAGTCACTAAAATAACACGATTTTGGAACAAAGGTGACCTAAAGTTCGCCACTTCAAGATAAATACTGATTAGAAGAAACGTCTTTCAAATATTTCAGAATGTTTTTAAATTTTCAATAATCGAATTATTGATACTGTTAAGCATGAAAGAGAAATCTGGTAAGAATAGTACAAATCGAAGACGTCTCATAATAACCATACAGCATGAATCCATAACTTCGCCACCTACTCTTAATGCTAAATGCAGACATGCAAACAAAATCACATACAAATTTATACTTTAAAATTTTGATAATGGAAAGTACTTCAAACCTTTTTCAAAATATATTTTTCATTTGTCATTTCATTATTTACATAATAATACTGAAGTAATTGTAGTGGCGAACTTAGGCACAAAAACTGGGATACAACTTTTTCAAATATTCCATAATTAGAGGAATTGGATATCCCTAACTTCAAAAACCCGAATTCTTTCGTACTTGTGAATTTCATTCTTCCTTCTGTATCGATTATGATCGTTTACATCAAACCCAATAAGTAAAAATATTAAATTTAAGAATAAGTATAACAAAGGCTTAGAGAAAGCTCCCTCCCCCTTACATTTTCACCTTAGTCGGTAACTCAAATCCGGTGAGTTGATATTTTCGATGCTTTGAACTTCAAGTCGTACCTCTTTTTTCCCGGCGAAGTCAAGCAACTCGACTTGGCGTGGACTCAACAAGTCAGAAATATTGAGCCATGCTGCCTCTATAGCCGTCCATTATTGCGAAGTGTTGCAAGTGCATAATTTTGTACACGAACTGATCTCTTTCTTATGTCCCGTAAATGTTTGATTGGATTCATGTGGGGCAATTAAGTAACCAAATCATTCGCTCGAATTGTCCAAAATGTTTTTTAAACCAATCGCGAACATTTATGGCCCGGAGACAGGTGAATTGCTATACATAAAAATTTCATAGTTGCTTGAGAACATGAAGTCCGTGAATCGCTCCAAATAGTCTACAAGGAGCTGAACGTAACCCGTTCCAGTTAGTGACCGTCTTAGTAGAAGGAGAGGATCCAGTCCATTCCATGTAAAATATCTCTTACCATTATGCAGCAACGATCAGTTTGCACACAGCATTGTGGACAACTTGAACCCCACCAACACTTCGTACCAAATAAAATCTGACTAATCCATAGTTTTCCAGTCATCTAGAATCCAATCGATATTGAGCTCAGAAAAGGCGCTACATGTGATAATGTGCTGTTAGAAAAGGCACTCGGTCTTCTGCTGCCTTTTTCCAATTAAAGTCAATTTCTCCTTCAGACATTTTCGTCGCACACTGTTTTCTGCGGTTATTTCACGCAGTCTGTCTGTTAGCACTGACAAGTCTATGCAATCGCCGCTGCTCTTGGTCATAAAGTGAAGGCAGTCGGCCATTGTATTTTCTGTGCTGAGAGGTTATGCCTGAAATTAGGTATTCTCGGCATACTGTTGAAATAGTGAAATCTCGGGATACTGAATTCCCTAACGACTTCCGAAATGGACCCATGCGTCTAGCTTCAACCACCATTCGGCTTTCAAAGTCTTAAATATCGTCATGCAACCATAATCACGTCAGAAATAAATGACTAAAGATATTGTCCGGTATCAAAACTTTTTAATCAACTTATGATCATTTCGATCGCGTTGCGATCATCATCAGAGCGTGCAGCTTCTGGGCCGAAAACAAAGTTCTGCAGAACTTTGCAGAACAAAGCAGAACTTTGTTTTCGGCCCAGAAGCTGCACGCTCTGATGATGATCGCAACGCGATCGAAATGATCATAAGTTGATTAAAAAGTTTTGATACCGGACAATATCTTTAGTCATTTATCATAAAAAGGTATCTACATCACCAACAATCCAATTAACACGTCAGAAATATTTGTACATGGATCACTTGAGTACAAATGAAAGCTCTGGCAATGCAATGTTCTTTTATTCTTTTTGTATGCGACACTACTGCCATCTGTATATTTGCACATTACTATTCCATGACTTTTGTCACCTTAGTGTAATTCCCTTCATATTCTCCATTAACACGTAGCTCAACCCCGATAAGTAGTAATAATTCATAATTTGAACTTTCCTTTTATAATCGCGATTACTGCGTACAGTAAATCACGATTATACAAATGTCGCGTAACTGCAGAGGCGAACGGTTAACAATATTGGATTATTTACTCGCGCATAATACCGGCCGCATAATGCAGTAACGCACAGTTCAGGGATTGGCCATTTCCGGTTCTCCCGGATCCAGAAAGTATGTTTTATTAATATTACCATTATAAAAGTTATGATCTTTTCATGATTTACACGCGAACTCGTGTCCCGGATGCTTAGTGGCGTCTTGGGATACTATTAAAATCACAGAAGGGCACCTTGGCTCAACTACTCCGACGTTTGCGGTTCGCTCTAGTTCGGCGCTGGGGCAGCCGCGTAGGCCCACCTCAGACCCTTTTCTATTTGTTTATTGTCGAGGCAGCTTGTGGGCCAATCTCGACCCTCCCCTGAACTAAACGTACACACACAGACCTCTACGACTTACACGGTATTCGAACCCGAGCCTCTTCTAGTCGAGGCAGCGACGGCCGTCTCTACTAGCATGGCATAGAGCACAGAAAAACGTTGTTTTGCGAAAGCGCTAGTATGGAGAAATTACTATAAGAAGGGACCGCATTGACACTGCTGGGAACATGTCTACAGGGTATATCCGTGCCCTTATTTTGTCAGTGCGTTCGTTCACAGATAGCTCATTTGTAAATGGCTTCATCACTATCTCCGCTTCCTGACCTGTCCCAGTGGTCCCTTCTTAGAGTAACTCCTCAAGGGCAGTGGCTTGGAGGAGGGCGCTCACCTGTACGGCCCCGCGACGTAGCGCTCGCCGGCGGCGTAGTCGAGGTTTTGCTGGCCCGGGGGCGGCGACGGGGGCGGGGGCGGGGGCGTGGGCGCGGGCGCGGCGCCGCGCAGGGGGCTGCGGGCGCGCGGGCCCCTGGCCTGGGCGGAGGGCGCGGGCGAGCGCTGGGGCGACGGCGACGGCGACGGCGACGCCGCCTGCGACCGTCCCCCGCCGCCGCGCGGGGACTGCCTCCTGCGGGGGGCGCAACCCGCCTTACAACGCCCTAGCGCTAGGCTACTGCTCCCCTCAGTGCAGTCCCGCAAGCCTTTTGCCATGGAAGGTGGCGGTGGCCTCCCCTACCGACTCGCGACTTCTCGTGCCAACGTACGTGCGCTTGCCCGGTGTTCCCAACCAGGTATCTCCCACCCGCGGGGCACCGTGCCGGCTGCGAAAGGCTCTTTAGTGTCCGACAAGAATGGTAGTGAAGAGGAAGAGAGTGTAAGGGATGAAGAAAGGGTAAGTGGAAGTGATGTGTGATGGGTGACGGGGTGATGGGGAAGATGGTGTGACGGTTAGCGTACCGGACTGTTATACCCAAGCTCGCGGGTTCAAACCCGATCGAAGCCGTGGATTTTTAGGGCGACAAAATCCTTCGTACGCCTTATACGCATGTTAGTAGATTTACTTGCATGTAAAAGATCCTCAAGCCTAAATGACGCCTCTGAGCGCCTGTTTCTCGCCCAAAAAATACCTCCTTTCTCTGCTAGTTCATGAAAGGAGCGTGGTCAGACGGAAGAGCGGGCCTGATGGCCCGAGTCTCGCCACGTAAAATAAGGCATTAATTCAATTCAATTCAATTCAAAGGGTAAGGATAGAACAAGGAAGAGGAAGGAAAGATCGCGCGCGGTCCGTGGCCCGTTTGTTAGGGTTCTACTCAGGCATTCGCCTGGTATTGTTCTAAAAAATACGGAAAAATACCAATCGGAGCAGCCGGCCTCTAGAATTCTCCTCAACATAGTGGCTGAACTCCGCGTAGCTATCTAGTGTCGAAAACTTTGCTATCGTCGGGTTTCGGGACCATCCGGACAGCAGTATCATCAGTTCATGCCCCGAGACACCTTTGTCAGTGTGTCAATAAAAAATACTTGCACAGTGTGGATGAGTACTTTCAAAGATAATGACGTTATAGGTATGGGGTGGCCTATTTCTATCTTGAGACACTCAATATTACTGAGGACTTGTTCATCAGTGAGGACCCGACGGCGTTGCGTTGAGGCAGAGACGCGCTCTGCAAGTGTTCCACCTAATGGCAGATCAAGATTTCTTACCACGACTTCCGTTTTGTTTCCGGGAGCGTCCACTACTATGATCATTAGTCACGTAAATGTCGTGCATGTTGTATCCCTGGAAGTAATAGTGTTCCTTCCCGATTGGGACGTGTCATCCGGAGCCGATCTACACATCGGCTGGTCCGTTTTCTTGCCTCGAGGTATCCCCCCATAGCGGGGTCACTGCTACGAGTATGTAGCTAGTATCGATCCACCTCTGAGGAGTCTCGAACTAAACGACTTCGATCCGGCTATCGAAGCTGCACAGTTGCATAATAAAAGCGCTAAATCGAAACGAAACCTCTTCTGAGCTTTTTCAGATAGCGTCTAGGTATTAGTGAACTCTATTCTTATGTATATTTGAAAATGATATTTCTGTGTCATTATCGTGTGTAATCACGTGACTTGTAACGTGTCCTAACAAGTCATGTCATCGCGATGAACAGAATTTCTTCCAGTGAAAATGAGACGGCAGTGTACGCTGCGACTCCATTTTCACATCTTGGTGGGCTGCTCTAATCGAACAATGCGAATGGAGAGAATATGATACTATTGGAATTTAGCGTTATTACACGCACTGTCGTCACAATTGAAACTATTTCAATTTCTTGCAGTTTTAGAACAAACGTTGGTCAAAACATTTTACCACTTAAACGAGAGGCAGGTCATTTGATTGCTCACAACGAGTATCATCATTCTTTAATAGATCTAACCATGACGCAAAGGCCACTACTGTTCACCAGCGTAGAAAAGTTATCTGTGCATTGTGCATAAACTAAAATTTTGAATGATGTCTGTGATTTCTCCGCAACATTTGACAAACTTTTCTACGTCAGCGTTACACTTGGTGTTACCACGCGTCCGGTATCATTGAGAGTTGATTTCCTTCCAGGACGATTACTTCATACTCATAGGGCCCCAATCACTTGGCATACGTAGTGATGACGCACAGCCTCAACATTTGCGGAAATGCATAAGTTGTGTTGCTGACATTAACCCTGGATGATATTATAGATTTCATATAGTAGATACCACGCATTTCATACAGTAGATTCTCATTAAGAACATTTTCAACCCCAACACCACTCCTAATAAACAATAACCCAATTCCATGGACCTCGCACAATGAATCTGTCAAATACCTAGGGCTGAATCTTGATACCAGACTAAATTGGAAAAATCACATAACAGTAAAAGCACAGCAAGTCAAAATAAAATTAATTCAACTAAAGCCACTCTTAAATCGCAATAGTAAGCTCTCATTAAACAATGCCATCACCATCTATAAATCAATAATTAGACCCCTAATGCTTTATGCATGCCCTATCTGGATCAATGCTTCTAAAACTAATATAAATAAATTACAGATCATCCAAAATAATTTCCTCAGACTTGCCACTCATGCACCCTGGTTCATCTCAAACATTCAACTGCATAAAGAATTTAATTTACCCCCTATACTTGACCATATCGCGCTCCTATCTAACAATTTCTTCTCCAAAATAAACACAACAACCCAAGCCACCCATTACGGCCTAGCCACCACCTACCAGCTCCCAACAAGAATAAAAAATAGATATCTATTAGATTCATTCCTCAGCATATTTTCAGAACTCAGTTAATCACATAGGTGCTCTGTGAGTTTCCTATTCATGTGTATTTAGATTTAGTTGTAAGATTAGCATTTAAGTTAAATATAAGTCATAAAAATACATATGATGTAGTATACATAATACTGAACTATGTACATCGTTCACTAATAAAGATATACTAAAAAAACAAAAAGATACCACGCATCAAGAAGCCATGCCAGATCGCATTACGGAGATAGGCATGCTGTCCCACGCTTTGAAAACCAGTTTTCTTCGCGGTTCACGTACTCTTTAGGTCACGCTATAAAGGCCGGGCCGTGTTATGCAAGTCATGATAACAGTACGGAGCATGTCTCTAGGTCGGTTCTCACAATGTTTTTATGTACTCGTTCTACGGCAGTGGTTTGACTCCTGAGTCTACGCTAAAGAAACTAAGAATCTCTACGCTAAAGAAGGAAAGAAAGAAAGAATAGAGATTTAGTTTTATTACTTTAGTGATGTAAAAACATAATAACCCTTCATGTGAAAAGAATCATAAATAAGGTAGTTGAAACATCTTATATCCTTACACATTTTATGTCAACGTTGCTGTTGGTGAGTATCTGTTATGCATATTCGAAAGAAAGGAAAATTCCTATTGAAATAATGTCGATGTGAAGTCATCCGGGAGGCTTAATTACTCTTTAATCTAAATACGAGACCAATGGTGATGAGTTAGCGGCGGCGATGGTGTGACGGTTAGCGTACCGGACTGTTATACCCAAGCTCGCGGGTTCAAACCCGATCGAAGCCGTGGATTTTTAGGGCGACAAAATCCTTCCTACGCCTTCCTTTGGAGGGGAAGTAAAGCCGGCTGTCC
This sequence comes from Gryllus longicercus, assembly GCA_038098605.1. Lineage (NCBI taxonomy): Eukaryota > Metazoa > Arthropoda > Insecta > Orthoptera > Gryllidae > Gryllus > Gryllus longicercus. Next base: position 170,896 of record JAZDUA010000806.1, read on the forward strand.
CATGATAGTAGATTTAGTTGCATGTAAAAGATCCTCAAGCCTAAATGACGCCTCTGAGCTAAATTCAAAATCGCCTGTTTCTCGCCCAAGAAATACCTCCTTTCTCTGCTTGTTGATGAAAGGAGCGTAGAGAAATTTGCGTGGTCAGACGGAAGAGCGGGCCTGATGGCCCGAGTCTCGCCACGTAAAATAAGGCAAATTCAATTCAATTCCCATACGTACCTGCGGTGGTCCTCGTGGTCCGCCTTGGGGCCCCTGTACGCGGGGCTGGGCAGCGGCTTCGTGGGCCGCACGGGGTCGCGCAGGGGGATTCTGAGCTTCTCTGCCGGAGGCATGCCCCTCGCCGGGCTTTTGGAGCGGTCGCCTTGTTGCTCGCTCCCGCTCAACTTCTTTATCTTCCTCCCTAAACAATTAACGAAAACAAAACAAAATGTCTAACTCGAAGCATACGCCATGTTCTTTTTTAGCTAGATGCTGTTCTACTTATCGGGTTTACTGCAGTTATATGGGCGTTGCGTCAAACTGCTGTTGAAATATACGAACTGTAACGTAAAAGTATAAGGACGTCCATTGAAAATCCATAAAATAACTAACCAGCTTTTCACGTCGCCACCGCGGGGCGCTTCCGAACACCGCGTCTCGTAGCAGAGCATTGGTTCGAATGGAGACCTTCCCACGTGCGGCGGACTCTCGCTACGCGATGCGCAGGAGGGCGTACGCGCCCCCGCTAGCGGAACACAGCTTCAAATAATGATATTCCCACTGCGCCGCCGGCCGTGGCCGGAGGGTCGGCGCAAACTACCCCGTTCCACGGCGGACGGCGGTGCAGCGGTGGCGACGTAGGAAGAGCCTTGCCGCTTATCGGAAGCGCGCCGCTGTGGCGACTTGTAAGGGCGCCTTCCCCCGCCGCCACGGCACCGCGCGCCCGTCAAGGGGCAGGGCTCTTCGCCGACTCTCCGGCGACGACGGACAAAGGGACCGCAGCAGGTAAAACGCAGCGACCGGCGGGCGCAGTGGGAAGGCTCCCATTTAAAGCTGTGTTCTGCTAGCGGTGGCGCGTACGCCCTCCTCCGCTTCGCGTAGTCAGAGTCTTGACGGAAGCGCGCCGCCGTCGCGACGTGGGAAGACGCCCTAAAGGCGGTGTAACTAATGAATGAACTGGCACTGACCTGGCGCCGCCTTGGGCGATCGCCCGCCCTTGCGAGGGGCGTCGAGCGCGTCCGCGCCGCCCGCGCCGCCCGCGCCGCCCCCGACGTCGGCGCCGTCCGCGCGCCGCGTGGGGGCGCTGTGTGACAGCTTGCGTGCGCCCCCGCCGTCCGCTCCCTGCAACCAACCGCGCACAGAAGCTTAGACTTTCGTGCGTTAACTACTCTCATCATCTCTCTGGTCTGGGAGGCATTTTCCTTTTGCCCCTCTTTTCCCAGCTGCTACCTATAAGCGGCTAAAAGACATTGATTTTTTTTACATTTTCTCTACTTGGTCTTCTACTTGTAGAATTGAAATATGAACTGGTTGGCACCATATTACGAGACGAACGCATCTGGTTTTGTTCCTTGCGTTTTCGTGACGTATCTACTATTTTTTTAGCGATTTGGCTATGTTTGGTGTGTTTAAGTGCTTTCACTATTTGTTACAGGTTAGCTGGAAGTATAATTTCGTCTGTTTTTTTGTTACAACCAACACGACTCAACACATAGCGAATTTTAAACGGATACTGAAACTTTAGCGAACTTCTGATTTACGAGTTGGTGTTAAGTAGGAAGCGGATTTTAATGAAATGTCATTTACTTATTTTTACTATAGAACAACGCCATGTAGTAAAGAAATTGATTTTATGTTACGACAAAAGGAAATGACTGATTTTTCGTTTTTTTTTTTTCTTCATTTTTTGTTGATTTCGAATAGTAAGTCATTTTTCCCTTTTCCGTCATTTTTAATGCTTTTTTTCGCTGATTTAATCGATTTTAATATTATTTTAATGGTATTTGCTGCAAAAAATTTTAGGAGATGCCAAAAATGTTCTCTAAATAATTCCTAAGACGCCTTTTCAATTTCTTCGCTCATGCAGTGTAATGTCAGCCGTTGTGAGAATGTTACCTAAGGTTGCAGTGACGCTTATCAGCGCCATTGTCTATTCAGCTGATTTCAAGATAACTAAAGACAGATTTCTTGGTAAAGAACAGTCGAAACCAAAAGTTTGAAAGCAGAATTCACTTGAACGAATAGAAGGGGCCTCGATTACATAAGTAACGTAACCAATAGCTTGAGTTGTTCATCCGAATTGGTTTAGATCACATTTTTGTCATTTTTCTTTTCTTTTAGGACATGTTTAACCATTTAAAGAGCATTCATTCTTGGCGATGTTGTGGGTCATCGAATCCACCCCCTAGTGATAGGTGTCAGTGTCGATTCCAAAAGTTTCCAGAATCTCCCCACTACTGCCCTTGGGTATGCGGTCAGCCATGTCGCTGATCTCAACACTTCCCAAGCTGATGAGACGAATTGAAGTCGAAACAGTATAGCAAAAGATGACGTAGGCGTAAGCCAAAGAATATGTTTGCTAGTGTTTGCCAAAGGGTATCTTGTTTAAAACACCTTGACCAATGGGTCCCAAATACCACTCAGAAATTTTGAGTTTTGGTAGGGTTGCCAAGGTCTTGGGACAAACTTTGATCCCAAATGGGCGGCAACTGGAAAATGGGATAAATGAAAGACCCAGTTTTGCTAGACGTTTTCGAACTATTCGGTTCTATTCAGCAAGGCAAAGAAGCCTTGGAACGGATTGGATTGAATGAAGTCTGTGCTTCAAAATATGTTGCAGCCAAAAGCCAAAAGGCAAGTGTCAAAAGGCAAGTGTCAAAAGGCAAGTGTCAAAAGGCAAGTGTCAAAAGGCAAGTGTCAAAAGGCAAGTGTCAAAAGGCAAGTGTCAAAAGGCAAGTGTCAAAAGGCAAGTGTCAAAAGGCAAGTGTCAAAAGGCAAGTGTCAAAAGGCAAGTGTCAAAAGGCAAGTGTCAAAAGGCAAGTGTCAAAAGGCAAGTGTCAAAAGGCAAGTGTCAAAAGGCAAGTGTCAAAAGGCAAGTGTCAAAAGGCAAGTGTCAAAAGGCTAGTGTCAAAAGGCTAGTGTCAAAAGGCTAGTGTCAAAAGGCTAGTGTCAAAAGGCTAGTGTCAAAAGGCTAGTGTCAAAAGGCAAAAGCAGGTGTCAGTGTCTCCGATATATCGGCAGCGAGTGCCCGCGTGTACCTTGAAGCGCGCGGCCAGAGCAGAGGCGCACTTGGACGCTTGCGCGCGGGCGCCGCCGGCGCACTTGGGCTCCTGCGCGGGCGCGGGCGAGGGCGAAGGCGCGGGCGCGGGCGAGGGCGCGGGCGCGGGCGAGTGCGCGGGCGAGGGCGAGCGCGATGGCGGGGGCGGCAGCGACGGGGGCGGCGCCGGCGGCGGTGGCGACGCGGGCGCCGCACCTTCAACTGGCGAGTGGTCCTGCGAGGCAACAAGAGGAGGCCACTGGTCCATCACTAATGGAAGCCTTTGTGGCTACTGCTGCACTTACTTTTAATTATTATTTGATATTTTTATTATTTACTAGTATTATGTATTATAATTAAAGAAACCTGCATGGAAGTTCCGCAATAAAATGTTTGATAACTTCTCAATCTCAATGTTCACTCTAATTAATTGATTAATTGTTTTTGATGAAAAGTAATTTGATTTCAAACCTCTTATTATCGAACACTCCCGGAGAGGATGAGTTCAGTACTGGCCAAAGGTTTTGCGGTGACAAACATTGAATACAGTTTATGGGGATAGTCAAAGAGTTCTACGAAATGTCCTCTTAGCGTAGTTTCTTATGACGATGAATTTGGTGATTTATATGTTACCAGAAATCTTCTCTGTAATGACGATATCTTTTATCATAAACTAACAAGAATGATACAACACTAATAGGTGATTCTATATAGATGAAACATAGGATTCAGGATAGAGTATTCATTGAGTAATTGTGACAAAATATTTCCTTAATATTGGTCTTTTCCGAACACTAACTTTATTTACTTTGTGTAATGCTTGAAAAATGCTGACTGTTTTCAAATCTTTTTAATCGAAAACGGAAGAGAAGTTTACTTTTTGTATGGGTTGGTGGTTCTGAAAAAACTAACATTAGATACATTTCAAATGAAGATAGTATTTCGATGTTTTACGACAAAATGTTTTCTTAACGTCTACTTTTGAGAAACATCAATTAACTTATTTCGGGAAAAGCATTGATGCTGACGCTGGTGTGTGGGCATACTGAAGGTATTTTTCATACAAAAATACAGGACGAATGTCGTTTCTATTTGATGATGCTCTTGGGTAGAGGAATAAAGGAAAAAACTCAGAAAAGTGTATTTACGTAATTTAAGTAAATACGTATTTAACTTAATGTTTGATAAAGCCGTATTTCAAATTGATTTATTTTGTAATGCTTAGTAAATACTCTTAACTTTTTTACTTTTAATTTATCAGATGCCTAATTAAGAGGTAAAGTGTCTATTCCCTTTCAAAATTTTGAGAAATTAAAGGTCACTGTTTATCGTAAAACAGTTTTTCAAATTTCAACAAAATAGTTTGTCAGTTTCTCAGTTCATTTGGGTTCTTTATGTCTTATCTGTGCTGCCTCCGTCTGTATAACTCCGCTGTAGATGTAATATTTATAAACATGATACTCCTGTAGTTTATTGAAAACTATTTTGATTTTCGTAAAGTTTTGAATTTTTGAAATCTCCAAGTAACTTTCCCCACCAGGTATCACTTTTTTAAGAAAGAAATATTAATTATGAATGATATTCAAGCGACAATTTCGAACACACCTGATGTATATCGATGAGGTGCTCACAAAGGGTGGAGATGGATAACGAAGACTGCCATTTCGACAGTAAGACGTTTGTGACTTTCTTTTTCTCGCCACAGGGAAATTGTATATCACTCGTATTTGGTATCCTCTGTCTAATGATTGCGGTCTTCTCGTTTTTGAAGAGTGCCTAGACGCCTCTCGACGGGAACTCGTCTTCACCTCAGGCCATTTCTTCTGCTTCAGAGACTTCAAGGAAGTTTTTGACAGCCGACTTGCGGAACTCTTGTTGGGCTGTGAGAACACGAACAAAGTTTGAGGGAACATCAAATCTTCAGGTCTTCCTAGAATATCGTAGATAACAAAGAGGGAGAGTTTTGGAAGAAGAGATAAAATAATAATGTCATATTATATTAGAGAAAAATTAATATTATGGAGCCTTTCTCATCATTAGTGGTAGCTTTGATTAAAGGAAAGGGGCACTTTGATTTTGGAATAGAAAGTAGACAATTATTTCTACATTAACTCCTTTACCAAACCGTCAAATACAAACTCGCTGAAGCCAATATCGTCATTGCAATTATCCTAGTACAAAACCGAAAACAATCATCAAATATAGAAAGCGATAAGATGTAATATTTATGTAATACTACATTTCAAAGGTATTCGAGAAGTAAGATTTACTGAAAGAGAATGCTAGTAGAACTGAAGTAAAATCAGTCAAGATTTTAACATTTGTTCCCATTAATTGGTAGTGAAAAGCCTATTTTGCAATTTAAACTGCAATATTTTGAATAGTTATGTATCTTTCTTAAGAGTACAGACAATACCTGTAATAACTAATTTGATCGGAGACAGAGTTGAAATAAGATAATAATTAGAAGTCGATAGGCGCTGTTAACAGGTTATCACAGGAACATTGTTTAAGGCTTGATTTCCTTCAGTATCGAAAATATTTTGGGACAACATTGATGTTTGAGTTGAACATGTATTATTCTCCTTATTTTGAAAATATATTTCGTAAGCTTCGTATACATTTATAAAGATAGTTAATGGCTTGGGACTTGTGATCAAAGTCAATCTCTTTTTCTTGAAAGTGTTGCCTCTTTGTTGTCAACATAATAAAATTAGAAGAAGAATCCTTCACGTGAGATGTCTGATTGTGATTCATGGTCCTCTTGGTACGTTGAGAGCATATTCAGTGTCTTCTGTTGTTCCCGTTTTCTTCATGGATTATGATTTAAAAATTTTCAATAATAGAGTGAGGTGACTTCAATTATTTTTCTTTATGCTGTACTCAGTTGGTGAGACACAATGTAATTAAAACAAAATACTCCTAGATGGCATGATTATGATAGATATCCTTTCAAATTTAAATATTGTAAGCGTAATTATTATAGCACTAATCCTAAGCAATATTATTTTGTGACCAAAAATTAATAAAATTAAACCAACTCTGATTTTCTACTACTTATGATATTTTGCACACTTTGTAATAATGTAATAAACACTTTTCCCCTAAACCGAATTTAATTTCTTGTATGAAACGGAAGAGAATTACGTTTGAGAGTTTAACAGGTATGAGAATCAGCTGGGTTAAAGATCTCACCTCTGCGCCTTCGAACTTCTTAGGTCCCTCCTCCGCGCTGCCCCTATCCTTCCGGTCCGGTTTATCTCCGTCCGCTTGCAGCGCCATGTGCTATGAACAAAATTAAATTAATTTTTAACGAAGCTTGGAACGCTAAAAGCAAATAATTAATTTTCACAGGTTATGAGATAAGCGCTCAGAGTTTTGGGGTGAAATCATTTTTATAATCTATAAGCTGAAAGTTTTAGAAATCTTATATAATAAGGAGATTAAAAAGTCTGGCATACAATTCAAGTTTGTTGCTAAAACGTTATAAGGGTAGACACGTCGGATATCCCGGTTGGTGAGTGATTAGGCAACGGACCTCTGAACCTCCAGAGCGTGGGTTGGACCCACGTTGAGTTGCTTGGATTTTGAAAGGTGTAAAATTCACACTGAAGGATTATCGAATGACGGAAAATTCCATGTCAGGCTTGTTGGATGTAAAAGAACCATGACGAGTGCTCATTAAACTTAAATCTCTCTAGAAATTTCACGACATGACGAAACCACTTTTTCCGGACAGACCCGCTCTAATTGACATCTTAAATAAATTGAGAATCACACATAGACGCATCAAGGAAAGTCAGCGGAGGGTGCCTACGCCAAAACTGCCCTAGATCAGAACTGTAAGAAGGCTTCAAAGGTTCGACAACATGAAACTTGACATATAATATATGCTACATTGTGCCTCCCTCCCACTTCTTGAATTTAACATATTTTATGTTATGGGGTGGTTAATACAATCAGACGACGCACAAAACCAGTTTTATTAACTTGTTTCCAGCCCGCGCCTGCAGCATGCACAACTGCTTCTCTCTATACACCGCTGTCGTGCGCGTTGCCTACTTGCCCCTACTTCCGTTACGTAAAATATTGTGGAAAACGAGTTCTTTGAAGAAGACATTGAACACCAAAAATGGATATTCAGGAAGTGCCACAAGACTTAAGATGACCAACATACATAAGCACAGGACTCTTGCTAAGGCCTTTCTTCTATTTTTGTTAAGAACTAGAATTGCTGTACCGTGAGCAGCGAGACGTGTTGCAATAACGTTTATTGCAAAACTGACATCAGTTTCGTATGACTGTAGATTCCCAAAATAGATAAGTTATTTATCACCTTAGTGCTGAAATGGCATTTTATTTTGCAATTAAGAAAGGTTGCGACACGCGGCCGATAGGCAAAATAAAATCACTTTTACCACTATTTTTGACAAAGTTTATGAGTTCCGTTTCATTTTACTTCAAGTTCAGAAATAATTTAATAGGGTACTGTGTTATATTAAGGTCCTAAGTGTCTGATTCGATCAGATGTACTTATTTTGTTTTCTTTCATGCAATCTGACTGAACATTTGATCACGTCTCACTTTAAACTTTTTAGCACACTGGTCTGCCCTAAATGTAATCACTTTTTCTAGGGACAGAATAAAATAGACGTTTACGAAATAAGAAACGACGTCTTACTTTAAAGCGAGAGTACAGAGTTTTGAAGCGATACCTTTAAATCGGCTTTGCTTAGACATCCAGTTTTGTAATATTACGATTCGATACGACTATCCTTCAATGCTATATCCGTTTTGTAAAATTACAACGAATATAAATTTCGTTTATATTAGAATATTAACCTTTAAAAAGGTGACAGATTTTGTCAGTAGTTATTTTACACACTTGTTCGAATAATTATTTTTTTTGTTACGTTATATATTTTATTTCCTTCGATATGGATTTTCACATACGCTGCAGAACGTACCTGGATCGAGAATGGAATTATGAAAAGATAAACAGAGTCAAATTAACATAAAGTTAATTAGAAAATAAGTGAATCTGAATCAAAAAATGAAATTCTGTATGTGGCATGGGCGTTCATTAGAAGCCTTACAAGGGCCTTGGCGCATGCGCAAGTGCTTAGGGTTGGCGCACCGCATGCAGCGAGGCCTTGGACCTGGCGCGCCAGGCGGGCGGCGGCGCGATGACGGAGGAGGCGCTGCCGAGGCTGGCGGCGGCGCTGGCGCTGAGGCCCGACGCCAGCGAGGGCGACGGCGCCAGCGGGATGCACTCGGCGCGGCGCCGCGCCGCCGACAGCGACGTCGCCAGCGACGTGGTGGGCGACGAGCCCAGCGACGACGCGCCCTTCTCCGGCAGGTGGCCGCTGCTGCGCCGCGCGCCCGCCGCCCACTCGCCCGCCCCCGCCGCCGCCCCCGCGCCAGCGCCCGCGCCCGCGCCCTCCTTGTGGCGCGCAGACTTGGCCGCGCGCCTGCCACCCACCGAAACACACCTCCGCTCAACTCACACACAATATATATATATATATATATATATATATATATATATATATATATATATATATATATATATATATATATATATATATTGTGGCGTTATAGAATTATACAACCCCATAACACCACCGTTTCATCGGCATGAACGTTCACAGGTAGCGAGAAGAGCGGCCGAAAACCAGAGTAGCAAAACGCGCAGCCTGGTATCCGTTGCTCGTACTAGTCACCACGAACTATCAAGCAATGCTTTTACTGGTGAAGGGTTGAAGGAGGAGAAGTTACCCCCGCCACGGAGAATTTCTCCAGGCAACGCCAATAAATAGGCGGACACGCAAGCGGAAGAGCTCTTTCCTAGCCATCACGCATCGGGTCAACATCTCTCTTCTGCCAGCACGCGTCGGGTCAGCAGTTCTTCTAGTAAGTCACCGCTCGGCAAGTAAGCAGATTTTCATCAGCGCTCGTCAGATTAGGTAGTAATTGCCGCCGCAACGACAGTTTAGATAGGAGTTTACGGCGTTGCAAAGACGTCTAGCTAGTCGTCCGCGAAGTAGTGAGGAATTAGTGAAGTATTCTTCTATTAACTAATACGGGAAGTAAAAAGTTGCCCGTTGTGAGGAAAGCTCTTGATTAACGGAGTAAAAGTTAGGAACGAGCGAGATACTTGCACTAGCAGTCAGGGAAGTGCAAGGGACATTTTCTACAAATTGGGCATAATCGAAGGCGGTAGCAGCCGTGGGAGGAGAAGAAACCGATTAGTGGAGACGGAAGAATACGCGAGTCGACCGGGGAGAAGACGCCGTTCAGGAAGATAGAAGAAAACGCAAGAGGACAGCGCAGGCAACGCAGAGGTCGGAATCGAGCAACGCGGTGCGGAACGCAGCACGCGACTTCAAGGTTGGAAAGTGGACGGTTTCGAGGTAACCTGTAGAACTGTGAAATTAGGTCAAGTTCACGTCGGCAGGGAAAAGACTAGATTCAGAAGTGTTAGAAACTGAGGACTCGGGTGGTAATAATTTGCAGCTTTGTAGTGGGAGATTTAATGCGTTATTGCTTGCCTTAAACCATTCTATTGGAACAGTCATTATTCTGTTATTAGCAGTAATAATTAAAAGATAAATTGAGAGTAGTGCGCTTGCCCACATATTATTCATTGTATGTTATATTTTTAAAGAAAGGCAAGAGATTGTAAATTAAGTTTAATTTCACATGCAATTGTAACTAGAATAACTTAAATTTAGGCGTATTGAATTTTCAAAGGGAATTCCCAGTACTGGTTAGAGAAATTGCTTCAGAAAATTAGTTCTGAACAAAATTAAGTGTTCATTTATTGAATAGGCTGTAAAGGTTGCTTATTTGTATTTATTTGATCATTTTTGAAAGTGTAATTCTATTTTTGATTTGTTTTTCGTTGTCATCAACTCATGCCAGAATTTTGGGTGAATTATATGCTCGTTTATGTGTGATTTGTGTGACTTTTATTGTGTCAAGGGTTCAGACCTTTCTCGTACCCCAAAGATCCTGCTTCCTGAGATTCTAAGCTCGCTTCACGAGCATAATATCTTAACAACCCGCTTACAGTGCACGAGGTGTGTGTGCAGAAGGTATACAGTTCGTGTGTGGTAAAGGGGGTTGGAAAGGGAATATATATATATATATATATATATATATATATATATATATATATATATATATATATATTTATATATATATAATTTGTGACAATACTATAAGCCACTATATTTCAATAAAGCATTTAACGTATGAAGACATAAACAAAATAAAGAAATACCTTATCCTCAGGTTCTGTTATCTACATCGGTGGATCTATTTGTACGCGGCTCAGTAGCGAAGCAAGAGAAGTATAACAAACACAACGATTTAGAAACATGTAAAAACATTTAATTTTTTTCTTTAAACGTGTTATTGGTCTCGCGATTGATTCTACGAGTATATTAACATTTATTACGAGGTGCTTTATGCCTAGCAAATATACATATTGGCGTGTTAAGGCAGCGGTTGCAGTGCACAAATTGAGATGATGGGCGAAGTTTTTAATGAATCGGTTCCGTTTTTGTGTGTATTAACATGGTATCTTTCAATACCTTTCTTATCGTTTATGAAAAAAATAATGTCAATAAGAAATGCGTTTGGTTTGCATAAAGTCATACGTCATCTTTGGCTCAAACTCATTCATTAGATTTGTTTGTTGTTAACGGAAGCACCGGCTTAGCTGGTTCAGAGCATCAACTGACGTCACTGCAGCGCCCCTAAGGCCCTAGGGTTCGTGACCAGACGGGCAGCTAGATTTTCGACACTAGCTAGATGGCTAGGACTTGCCCATAAGAGAATTCTAGCGACTAGTGGCTGCTCCGAGTGCAAGTTTCTCTGGTTTCTCCGATCAACACCAGGCGCATGCTGGAGCAGTATCGTCACAAACTGGCCACGCACCGCACTCTTATCTTCCCTTTCTCTTCCTTCTTATATCCTTACCTTACACACCTTACACATTCACTACATCACCACACACGCTGGAAGATCCGTCAGGTGCATAAGCACAACGGTGCCCCCCGTGTCGCGGATAACCCCGCAAGCCACATCTCGTCCTGGCTCCAGCTGACGAATAACACCGCCTTTTCTCGCAATAAAACGTTCACTACACTTACGGGACAATTGGCGTTCCTAGTTGACGCGCCAGGAAACTAGTCAATTAATCATCGAATATTCGCCGTCCGGAGAGGATGGTTTCTCATGCGCCTACTCGGATGGGTTTTGTTTATATTCGAGTAATAGTGCAGTACAGTGAAACTTGCTCAATGTAGAATCTCAAAGGATCAGTGTTCCTTTTTCGTATTACACAAGATTCTACAGTAGGCAATGTAATACTGTAGAATTTATGATTGGTTGGACCGCGATTTATGCTCAAATCAGGTGTCCAATTCTGCACGTTCCGCATCGAGCATGTTTCTGTGCGTTGAGAAAAGCGAGTAAGCCAAGCGAAGCGAAGCGAAGGCGCACCTGTGCGACACGCCGTCGCCGGCGGCGAGCGCCGGCGCTGGGGCGGAGGCTGCGGCGGCGGCGGCGGCCTGCGCCGGCTGCGGCGAGGCGTCGCCCTCGGCGGCGTCGCCCTTGTGGTCCACCTCCCGCCTCTCCCGCGCGGCGCGCTGCAGGCGGCGCGCCTCCAGCACGGCGTCGGCCGGGGTGAAGGGCGCCGGCGCCGACGCGGGCACCCCGCCCTTGCGGCCGCGCCTCGCCCCCGGCGCCCCCGGGCCGCCCGGCGCCGCCGCCGCCGCCGCCGCCGCCGCCCCCGCGCCGCGCCCGCCCAGCGACTCCGGCACCCGGAAGCGCAGGCGCGCCACCTTCTCCGGGTGCAGCGGCTTCAGCTGCTGCGCGTGCCGCAGCTGCGCCTTGCGCAGCATGTACGACGCGGTGCCGCTCTGCGCGGGGGCAAAAAAAAGCGAATGTCATCGAAAGTCAAAGAAACGTTTTGAATGAAATAAAATGAACTACATGAAAGAAAGTTGGCTGGGCTATCCGGGACGAGCCGCGTCAATGTCATGGTGGCTGACGTTTCGGCCAGCGTGTTGTGGCCTTCTTCAGAGCGTACTGCTGAGCCAGCGCTCGTACTGCTGAGCCAGCAGTACGCTCTGAAGAAGGCCACAACATACATACATGCGGGCATACATACCGCCAAGCGATTGTGCCTGTTCCATTTTTTTTGTCACGAGTGTGATGAATATTTTAGAATATTTTGCGTATATTTTTGTAATAAAAATGTCATAATTAGCTCCTTATCTTCATTATTGTGCAAATTAAAAGAATAGGTGTACGTTACGTGTAATTTGTAGATGATTTCAATGCATTTTAGAAATGTAGATTCCGAATACTCACTATTCTCGATTTATTATAACATATTTAGCTGTCTAATCATTCTCTGTCCCCCTCTTTAGTATTTTCATCTTGCTTATTCTAATTTTACCTTTCTACTTCGACAGATTTTCATTTCTATTTTTATTGTACAATTATTATATTGAATGTATTTTTCATCAGCATTTTGAAAATCCAAAATAGAAGATTGATTTTGCAGATTATCTCCAGAGATGTCTTTTAAGGTGAATAATTAAAATTGTAGTAATAAACGTTCAATCTACTACAATGTCCAGTTGATGATATTTAATAAATTTCCCATGACTGACGATCAAGAGAGGCTGTAATGTTGAGAGAAGGGAAAGATGTCACACTAAATCGCGCGAACACACGAAGGTTAAGTGAGGACATTTCTTTCGCCTACAAAACCGCATTGAAAGGAAATTATTTGTAGACATTAACCAATTTGTGATGAATATATACCCTGTACACCAACCTTTGGGGCTGTTTGTTCTCCCTTCCCGGCGCTTCTTGAGGGCCCGTCTTTCTCCTCCCCCGCGCCCTTAACGGGGCTGTTGTCGGTGGCGGCGGCGGCGGCGGGCGGGCCCTGAGCCCTGCGCTGAGCGTCGTCAGCGCTCACCTTCATTCTGCTCTTGTCGTCGGACCTGGCGCTCATCGCGGACAGCGCTTGCGCCAGCTCCACGGCGCTGCACTTGGCGAGCACGCTGCGCTTGGACCTGGCGCCCTTGACGCCGCCGGCCAGCAGTTGCCCCGACACGCAAGGCGAGACGACGCTCGGCGACGGCGACACACCTCTGGAGCCCGAACACACGCGCGAGCTGGGGTTGGACGCGCGCTTAAACAAAGGCAACTCGGGGAAGTCGAGGGCGTCCTCGATTTTTAGGAAATCGTCCGCCAGCGACGGGATACCTGCCGGTTTTCTTTTTTCCGCAAACGTTGGTGGAACGGAGGAAATCGATTTCGTTGGCTTTGTTTTTGTACTTTTCAGTATTTCTTGCTCGAAATACACAATTTGTGAATCTATGCATTCCATGTTTGTGTCTTCTTTGAGTTCCCCTTTCGTGACGCTTTTACGTTTTTTTATTCTCGATGCGGTAGGGCTCATTTTCGTATTGCTTTTAACAGTCGATGCTTCTCTATCACTCATTAGATCTTTCTCGACGACGGGTTTACCCAACGAATCCCTCTGAGCACTCGTGTTCTTAGCCGACGAACCTTCTTCGGTTGGTGTTCTTGGACGAAGTTTTTCCTTTGAAGTTGGCAAATCCCGCTTGCTATTTTCTTTGGCCTCTGTTGCTTGTATGGCTGCTGCATCAATGCATTTTGCGCCGTTTTCGTCGTTGCTAGGCTGAGATTTTATTTTCTTCTTACGACCGCTGGATTTTGCAACACCTCGGGCTAATTTCCCAGGAAGTTTAGTTGCACATTTTTCCCCGTCGTTGGCGGCTGTGTCTCCTGTGGGCTTTGAACCGGGAGGTCCCATTAACGGGGTTTCGGGGAAGTCCAATGCGTCTTCTATTTTCATGGCGTCTTCTTCTGTGAGCGATTTCTGGAAGGACATTAACACACACCCGGACTTCTTTTTACTTCCAATCGAGGATAATGATTTAGATTCCTTTAAGCGAGTCTTATCGTGGAGCGAAAGACTCATGTTTCCTGAAGCGTGGTCGAAGTGATCTTTGGCCCTGTGACTGCTCTTCCGGCATTTTATTTTTATTCGCGTGGGGCTTATTTTCGTCACGCTCTGCACGCGTTTGACCACGTGGTGGCCGGCGGACGGCTCCCTGATGCTCATGAGGTGCTTGCGCAGGATCGGCTTGTGCATGAGGTCTTTGCGCAGCTGCGGGTTGGACTCGAAGACGCCTTCCTTGAGCGGGCTCTCCGGCAGGTTCAAGAACTTGTCGAGGGGCAGCGAGTACTTCTTGCGCAGGCGCCGGATGCGCTGGCGCGCCTCCCGCGAGGTGCAGTTGGCGATGGAGCAGATGTCGCCCAGCACGTGGCGCGCGATCACGTCCTGCGCCTCCAGCTCGACGGCCTTGGTGGGGCTGCCGCTGCGCGACGGCTGCGGCTGCGGCTGCGGCCGCGAGCGCCCGCCGGACTCGGCGCGCGCGCCCTTCGCCTTGTCCCTGGGGACGGCGGCCAGCGCGCCGCCCGACTTGCGCGGCCGCGCCGCCAGCGCCGCCGCCCGCCGCGCCTTGGCCCACTTGCAGGCGGCGGCGCCGACGGTGGCGCCCGCGGTGGCGGCGCGCCGCTTCGCGCTGCCGCCGTCGCTCCTCAGGCTGGCGGTGCGCGCCGTCAGCGGCCGCTGGGGCTGCTGGCGCCGCCGCAGGCGCGAGCTCGAGCCCTGTCGCAAACGGGGATGGCGCCGTTCTTCCCGACACCAATGCATCGGTCAGGGCCCTATAACTCCCATATAACGTGGTGGAGACAATTGCGGTGGCGCCTTCTTTACAGGAACTAAAACACAAATTGCCACCGACGATAATTTAAACGTGCGTGGCTGCTGCGTGAGTTCGCGGGTCGCAAGAAGGCCCATAATGTTACAAAAGATAACGTCTATGTTCGCGCTTTCTTCAGAGGTTTCTTATAATTATAGATTATGAATAATTGTACATTTTGAAGACAGTTTTCGTATTTGTCACAAATTAGCTGATTTGTATGTGCGAAAGTCGGCGAGCCTTACCAGCAGCTGCACCCGGCGACACTAGCGCTTTCTATAGCGGCAACCTCGAGCTTTGTCCCCTGTTTTGATGGAGAGTTGCCGGGCCCTGGCATCGGTACTGCGATACATTGAACCAACGAGCAGGGCCCGGCAACTCTCCATCAAAATTGGGGACAAAGCTAGAGATTGCTACTATAGGATGCGCCAGTGTCGCCTGATACAGCTGCTGGTAAGGCTCGCCAACTTTCGCACATAAAAATCGGTCAAGAAATACGAATACATTTTGATTCTAAGCGATTTCGGAAATAAATTACAAAAGAAGTGAAATACTATGTTTTTATCTTCTAAAATTCATTTATTCATAATAATACACGCACGAAAGAAAAGGTATCGCGAGCAGCGGCGCGATCTTTTATATCAAGCGCGTGTGTTTGCGTCCCGAGAACCCACGCGCGTTTTAAATAACGATGGTAGCAGTTGGTATTTTAGTTCGTGTAAGAAGGTGATGTTCTAGACCGCGCCACCACGTTATATGGGAGTTCTAGGGTTCAGGCAACGAGCACAATGACAACGGTTTACATTACCGGTAAGTAGGAGGTTGTGGTTCGTTTCAGATAGGGATTCCAAAAGGTGCCTCATGCTTTGTTAATCAGAGATGGATTGACTGACTGAGTAATTTATTGATGTTTCCGGGCAAGTCGACTGCGACGATCACTATTATCGGCAGTGTACTGAGATTTTTTTCGCGGAAATTGGCGGTGTTCGACACCAGCTTTTCTAACAGCTTTATTTTCTATCTGTGCTTTTACACAGATTAGCATGACTTAATACTAGAACTGGGTTAGGGCATAGGCAGGCGAGGAGTTCATTTAGTTGAAACCCCCTCTCCCTCCATCATTGTTACGTTTCTCTTAATACAGTGTTTGATTTTTTTATACATTTATGTTGAATTTGCGACATTCTATTGTTTAATGTTATGTTTGTGTCTTTAATATTTTTTATATTCAATATGCATTCTGAATCAATCGTTAATAGCGGACGTAATTTATCTTTGGGGTACATTGAAATAATTTTGATGACATCTGCTGAACGTCTTAGATTAAAGTTTTGAAGACATTCCACTTGGGTAGTTCCTCAAAAAATTGTACTGATAGTTTTGTGATGTAAGTATTCAAGGTTTTATTTTCAATTAGTTTCTAATGTGTCCATTTGGCAGGCACACAAGTGCTTTAATTATGCGTCTTAAAAATGTATTTTGAACTACTTGAATTTTTTTTATGTTACTTTTTGCGGCTCCACCGCAGACAGGGCAATCATAAGTAAGAGATAGTCTAATAGTGGATTTGAACAAAGTTATCACACATTCAATGCTTTGTCGAGAGGGACTATTTATGAGTTGATATAGTTTTTCTACGAATTTTCATTGCATACGAAATTTTATTGGCAATTTGTTAAATTAGATATTTCAATGTTAGCTTTTGGTCTAGAAGTACTAATAAATATCTCGCTGGGTGATATCTTTTTATTTATTTTTAATTATTAGCGGGTTGAACATTTTAAATCATCGTAGTGTTGATGTCATCTTGGGTTGTGATTTAGTATGGTTTATTGTTTTTTGCAATTTTGAGCACCAATTTATGAATGTATCTAATGATTTTTGTAAAATTTCCCTCTCTTGATCCACATCTTTTTTTGTTGTGAACAGGACTGTGTCATCAGCAAAACATGCTATTTATGTTCTTTCCATCTGAGGTTAGTCTGCTACGTAAATGTTAAATCCTTCTTGCAGGATTTTTTGATCTGATACGGAATTATTCACTTTCATCGTGAAGGAACGATTTTGTGGGATACAATTAATTATTTCATATAGAAAATGGGATATTTCCAAATGCCTCATTTTATACAATAGTCCTGTATGTCAAATATAATCGAAGGCCTTTTATACATCAAATAAAATAGAAAATGTGTGTTTATGTTGGTGAAATTAGTTTGCTATATTTTCAGTTAGTCTTATAATCTGCTGAGTGGTAAAGTAAAATTCGAATAGTTGTTTCCGAATTATATTGTTTTCTTTTAGGATACTATTTAACCTCTCATGAATTAACTTTACAAACAACTTTCCTTTATTATGTGGTAAGCCCGAAGACCCCGCGGTATTTTGCATGGGAGAATTTGCATAACGCGTGTATTTACTATGTAATTAAACGCATACAGAACCAACGAATACGTTAAGGCAACAAATCAAGGGATGTAAGATTTCATCTTGATGTCAGAGCGCCATGCTGTCGCGTGGCATTCGGTTCCTTAGTCATTACATGAGATCAATTTGAAGACGGCATTGGGAGCCGGGATGCTGCGGGAAGGACGAATTGAGCGCTCTCTCGAAAGCTGCCCACCGAAACACGACATGGAAGCAATCGGTGCGGTGCCAATGTTTGTTGCGGTGTAGTCTGGGGTGCTAGTAAATGATATTCATCAAGCGTATGAAGGCAAACTGTGGTTCTTATCAGGTTTGCTTATTGGTGTTCTTGTGGCTTCTTATAATTAGTTCACGATGTTCTATATTTTCTTATTATTAATGCTACTCCCCCAGAAGCCTTTTCTGGTGCTCTATCCTTCCTGTAGCTTTCATACTCTGGAACATTTAATTTTAAATTACTATGGAGATGGGTTAAGGTGATAACTATTGCCCAGTTTGAAAGGAAAGATCTGAACTTATTTTCAGCCCGTTTGCATTCTAGTTTAACATTTTGATATATTTTTTTCATTTCTGGCAATATACAATTCTTGGAATATTTGTTTGCATATGTGAGGTATAATAGCCGCGATATAATTTCCGTGTGATTACAAATTATTGTTTTACAATTTCCGTAATTTGATTTTTAGTTATTCTTGCTTTTGAAGTAACCGTTTCTGAGAAATTTGATATGCGTGATCTTTGTGGTAGACGGGGGAATTTTGTCCTAGGTATTTAGTAGTCTTGCTTCGTCTCGTATATCTTTTCTAGTATTAAATGATTCAGGTCCGGTTCCTGTTGCCCATGGGTTTGGAATTGGTTTGACTCTCAGTGAGTGAGAATGAAAATTACCGTGTTGGCTGTTTCCTTGAATGCTCGGTAGACCCGGTAGTTGGTGGTGTGGTTACCTTGGCAGTTACAAAAAACACGAGACGAGCTTTTACTGAGATACCCGGGCATCCAACACATCTAGGTTCTAAATTACAGTTAGCCTGCGTATGCCCTATCCTTTGGCATTTTTTTACATTGAATAGCTTTGTTATTTACTTGAACCTGGAATCTTACAATACAATGATCGAAACGTTTAAGATGTAACATGTTTCTAGAACTTGTTTCGTCCTTTAGTTCCTCGCACACATGTTGATAGGCATTTTATCTTTATAACCTAGATACTTTTACAACATTGTAGTTTAGTCCAGTTAGACCATTATAAATGTCAAGTGTCGGATATGAGTAGATAATGTCTTTCATTAATACTGAAGTTTCCGTTTGATTTATTTATTTTATACTTGGGTGTTGAAGTCCCCTTAGGGCTGTTTCATTGATATCTTGTAAGATTAAAGGAAAGTTTTCTGTATCGTGCAATATAATTGGGGGATTTTTCGTCTTTTTCGGCTGCTTATTTGCGTCTGAATGTACTTCATTGTCTTCACACGCTACCTTGTGCAGTACTACATATCTTGAATGGGTTGGTGCGTTACACGCATAGCCAGACGTTTCAACATCAGTATTTTTTCTTTTTCCCACGTTCAATGATGTACTAGTTTGATTACCAGTATTTGAAGTCGATTCTGCACAATACTCATCCCCTTTGGCGGGGCGCTTGTACCTGTTCGCTTCCGCTGAGTCTGGATTTGTTTTTTCACTTTCCGAGGAACCTACTTTATCCACGCCTTCATGGACCATTTTTTGCTGTAGATTGCTCGTTTTTTCTTGAACTGGATGTTGATATGCTGCATGCAGAATAGCTGCTTGAAGATGACCATCCGGTGTCCACACTAGTTGCGGAAGTCCTACTAATTTCGATTTTTATATGATGATGCTGAAACCCCTGAGCTCAGTTTTCCATTAAACTTCCACTTAAATACTGGATAGTTAATAATATTTCACTAGACTCACTGGTTGGAGAATTAAGAAGATGTATAGAACTGACAATTAGCTTTTCGTGGCAGCTGCTCTCTAACAGCGACACAACCTCTCCTTCACCGACCGCAAATGCAGCCGAACTCGCAGTGATGGTTTCGCTCGTTAGAATGCGCTGCTCGAGAGGTCGCCAAGGAATGTCGACAGCTGCTGGATTCTGAGATCTGGCGCTGACCAACACGTCGACTCGGATTCCGGGGGATTCCCCGCCTCCTGACATCTCCATCAGGAGGTCCCTGACACAATCATAATTCTTCAGGAATGTAATTGCAAAACATTCCAGTAATTCCATATCCTCGCATACCCAATATGCAATGCCCAAATATGTACCAAGGTTCAGCCAGATATTATGTAAAACCTTCTACGTGTCAATCGATTCTTATAGAGTTGAGCTTCTGCTAAAATTACCGAGTAATTGAAGTTTGTATTTTTAAGAGACTCAATTTTCACTTAAATTATTCCTGCTTGCGTAGCGTCCGGCATTGCTTAGGAACTAACACAATAATATTGTGTTAGCGTTTGTAATTCTATTCTCTTTAGTTGAAATCTGGCGATTGTGACGATTCTTAATATAATAATTTTAATATTTTAATAAAACATGAGTCTTCAAAGACTGTCTTTATGAGCGATATTTATTTAATCAGCATTTCTTTCAGTACATTTCGCTTCACATTCATGTCAGTTATATATCAACTGCTCTTGAAGATTTTTATATCAAAACTTATAAAAAATCTGGATTTATTACCAGAAATAAACTCTCTTCCTCGATCGTATTATAAAATGGGCCGGCGAAAGTACATTTTTAAAATGTCGTCGGGGGTTAAGATTTCAGAGCGACGTTTGCGGTTCTTCCTGGCTTTCCTCTTCCTTCGGTTTCGCTTCCTCTTTCCGCCTGTCACTTTTTTGGGTTTCTTGGCGCCCGCGGAGGGGGCGGCGCGCGCGTGGGGATCTCCCTGCGCACACACCTTGGCGTGGAGGGCGTCGGTGGCGGCGGCGGCGGCGGCGGAGGCGGGGGCGGGGGCGCGGCCGGCGGAGCCGCGGCTGCCGCTGCGGCGTCGCGCCGCGCACGGGCGGCGGTGGCGGCGGCGGGTGCGGTGGCGGCGGCGGCGGTGCAGGTGGTGCAGGCGGTGCAGGTGCAGGTGCGAGCAGGCGCACCGCTCGCTGCGCGCCGCGCCCAGCGCAGACGCCTTCCGCGCCCTCAGCTTCTTGGCCGACCTGCGGGCGGAGCAAGCAACCACGTCAGCGAGCTAGCATGTTCTAAATAGAGTGGCCGTCTCTACAGTTTCAGCGCTCCTGGCGGAGGCTCGCCGACCCAGTGGCCGCCATGTTGTTTGAAGTCAAAACATACGAGCAATGCCACCTAAATCATACTACTAGGAGGTATGGCATACGATTGGCGGTGTAACCTGACTGTAACCGTCCGTAACCAGAGCCAAACGTAATGCTATTATTCGCGCACCTTTTCTTGAACGATGGATTGAAGAAATGCGGGTAGAGTGGGGTATTAGTTACGAAATAGGCCACTAGGTTTTATGAAGCAATGCCAATCTCTGGAGAATCTGTCATGCCGTCGCAACATTCTCAATAATTTGCGTTCTATCTTTCACACGAGTTCGGGGTGTCTCCTGTGATAGATTGTTACCTGCATTGGTCATTTCTTTACAATTTGATGGAGAAAATCTCGGACAGAAGTTCTCATCTACAACAGAAAATAATTTCTACTTCGCACCAGTGAATATGTGTTTGTAATGTTGTCAATAGTGCGCACTGCGAGATTTTGCCTTCAATCGTTTATTATGCCAGAGAGGGGGAAGCAAGGTCATCGTCCAAGAAAAGTTGCGCGAGTAATAGCATACTTTGTTTCCGAGACGGCGCTGGTTTGACTGCCAAACAAACACGACTTAAATTTGCTTCAAAGATGGAGGTGATCAGCCACTCTATGTAGTATATTCTAGCTCGTTGGTGGTAATAGTAGTTTACGTAACAGGGGCGCCACACATGTGATTCCCGCACTCGTCTCTTTGGCGTGCGAGCGTAGCGAGGACGATAAACTCGATTCGAGCGGGAATAACCTCCCCTCCGTATTGCGTGTACTATTTTTTAATACGCCATCAGCGAATGGCAATGTTTCAAGTGAAGAAAAATAAATTAAGTATCCAATAACTGGAATACCTTACTTAAAAGTATTTTGGAGTGGATAGAATTACAACTAACAAGTCATCATAAAGTCTAGCAGAATCTACATTTCCGTGCGTTGTTAATCACCTCCGTCCACGTCAGCACATTTCGGGTAATTTCCGGTAATTAAGTAAAACTTGTTCAATGCGAAACCTGTACAACGCGGAAATCTGTCTATTGTGAACAGGAATCGCGAACATTTAGAACGAAAATTCTAGCATTATTACATCACATAATGCGTTATCTTGTCTAATACCGAAACAAATACTGATCCCTTGAGATTGCGCATTGGGCTAGTTTATTTTTTTTTTTGCATCAAGTTCACGTGTCCATAGCCCAATTCGCGAAAACAGTAGTACCGTGGCGGACTCGTAGGTTCCAATCCCGCCTCGGGCATGGTTGCGTGTATTTCGTGATTGTGTGAGTTGTCTCTGCGTAATGTGACGTGCGTCTCGCGTCAATGAGGGCCTCCGGTAATAAAAACCACCAAATCACGATAAAAACGGGAGTGTGCGGAAAACCAATACAAACTCAGTCCGTCCCCATTAGTGCTGTCCGTGGAGAAACGAGGCCAAAAAAGGCAAGAAAAAAAGAAAAAAAGAAGAAAAAAAGAAGAAAAAAGAAGAAAAAAAGGAGAAAAAAAGAAGAAAAAAAGAAGAAAAAAGAAGAAAAAAAGAAGAAAAAAAGAAGAAAAAAATAAAAAAATAAAAAAAGAAGGAAAAAAGAAGAAAAAAAGAAGAAAAAGAGAAAAAAAACAAATGGTGTGGAGAAAAGACGTGCCTGGCCGGCGCGCCGGCGTGCTGCGCCTTGAGCGCGTGCCCCAGCACTGTGTCGGAGAGAGGGCGCATGTGCCGCTGGCGCGCCGACCTCCCCGCCGGCGCCGCCCCCTGCGCAGCCACGCCACGCCACGCCCCCTCAGCGCGGGGCCACAGCGGCGCTTGCAACCTACGGTAGCGCTCACAGCACCGCATCGCCCCAAGAAACAGGGCCTTCTGTTTCTTCCTAATTAATCTACGTTCAAAAATTTTAAACATATATTAGTAGGAATTGGTGCGTTCGTCGGCTTCCGCGGCCGGAGTCAACACATTCTTGGCTATGCGGGATGAGCCGCGTTTCGGCACAATTGACCGTGGTATTCATATATTTTTCCACCGCAATTAACGAATGTAATCCCATGATCTGTATCGAATACGACGCAAATTACACGATCAGGATAGTTTTTCCCAACTGAGGCATTATTGCGTGCTGCTAAATATTTGGGTGTGAACGGGTTGCAGAACAAGTGAGTCTTTTGAGTCATTGCAATTTACACTATTCTTAACGTTTCAGACGTAATCACATCGCAAAAAATATTTTTTCTTTTAAAACCGCGGGTATCCCTGGCGTTGTAATGACAAACCGGTCGATCTATGGCTTTCTTTTGTAGTTAGAATCACAAAGACATAACTTTACTTTGCAAAACGTGGGTATCCCTGGCGTTGTAATGTCAAACCGGTAGATCTATGGCTTTCTTTTCTAGTTAAAATCACAAAGACAAAACTTTACTTTGCAAAACGTGGGTATCCCTGGCGTTGTAATGCCAAACCGGCAGATCTACGGCTTTCTTTTGTAGTTAGAATCACAAAGACATTACTTTACTTGGCAATACGTGGGTATCCCTGGCGTTGTAATGACAAACCGGCAGATCTACGGCTTTCTTTTGTAGTTAGAATGACAAAGACATTACTTTTCTTGGCAAAATGTGGGTGTCTCTGGCGTTGTTATGTCAAACCCGCAGATCTATGGCTTTCTTTTGTAGTTAAAATCACAAAGACAAAACTTTACTTTGCAAAACGTGGGTATCCCTGGCGTTGTAATGCCAAACCGGCAGATCTACGGCTTTCTTTTGTAGTTAGAATCACAAAGACATTACTTTACTTGGCAATACGTGGGTATCCCTGGCGTTGTAATGCCAAACCGGCAGATCTACGGCTTTCTTTTGTAGTTAGAATGACAAAGACATTACTTTTCTTGGCAAAATGTGGGTGTCTCTGGCGTTGTTATGTCAAACCCGCAGATCTATGGCTTTCTTTTGTAGTTAAAATCACAAAGACAAAACTTTACTTTGCAAAACGTGGGTATCCCTGGCGTTGTAATGCCAAACCGGCAGATCTACGGCTTTCTTTTGTAGTTAGAATCACAAAGACATTACTTTACTTGGCA
This sequence comes from Gryllus longicercus, assembly GCA_038098605.1. NCBI lineage: Eukaryota > Metazoa > Arthropoda > Insecta > Orthoptera > Gryllidae > Gryllus > Gryllus longicercus. The sequence continues at coordinate 194,716 of JAZDUA010000806.1, forward strand.
ATACGTGGGTATCCCTGGCGTTGTAATGCCAAACCGGCAGATCTACGGCTTTCTTTTGTAGTTAGAATGACAAAGACATTACTTTACTTGGCAATACTGGGTATCCCTGGCGTTGTAATGCCAAACCGGCAGATCTACGGCTTTCTTTTGTAGTTAGAATCACAAAGACATTACTTTACTTGGCAATACGTGGGTATCCCTTGCGTTGTAATGCCAAACCGGCAGATCTACGGCTTTCTTTTGTAGTTAGAATGACAAAGACATTACTTTACTTGGCAATACTGGGTATCCCTGGCGTTGTAATGACAAACCGGCAGATCTACGGCTTTCTTTTGTAGTTAGAATCACAAAGACATTACTTTACTTGGCAATACTGGGTATCCCTGGCGTTGTAATGCCAAACCGGCAGATCTACGGCTTTCTTTTGTAGTTAGAATCACAAAGACATTACTTTACTTGGCAATACGTGGGTATCCCTGGCGTTGTAATGCCAAACCGGCAGATCTACGGCTTTCTTTTGTAGTTAGAATCACAAAGACATTACTTTACTTGGCAATACTGGGTATCCCTGGCGTTGTAATGCCAAACCGGCAGATCTACGGCTTTCTTTTGTAGTTAGCATCACAAAGACATTACTTTACTTGGCAATACGTGGGTATCCCTGGCGTTGTAATGCCAAACCGGCAGATCTACGGCTTTCTTTTGTAGTTAGAATCACAAAGACATTACTTTACTTGGCAATACTGGGTATCCCTGGCGTTGTAATGCCAAACCGGCAGATCTACGGCTTTCTTTTGTAGTTAGCATCACAAAGACATTACTTTACTTGGCAATACGTGGGTATCCCTGGCGTTGTAATGCCAAACCGGCAGATCTACGGCTTTCTTTTGTAGTTAGAATCACAAAGACATTACTTTACTTGGCAATACTGGGTATCCCTGGCGTTGTAATGCCAAACCGGCAGATCTACGGCTTTCTTTTGTAGTTAGAATCACAAAGACATTACTTTACTTGGCAATACGTGGGTATCCCTGGCGTTGTAATGACAAACCGGCAGATCTACGGCTTTCCTTTGTAGTTAGAATGACAAAGACATTACTTTTCTTGGCAAAATGTGGGTGTCTCTGGCGTTGTTATGTCAAACCCGCAGATCTATGGCTTTCTTTTGTAGTTAGAATCACAAAGACATTACTTTACTTGGCAATACGTGGGTATCCCTGGCGTTGTAATGCCAAACCGGCAGATCTACGGCTTTCTTTTGTAGTTAGAATCACAAAGACATTACTTTACTTGGCAATACGTGGGTATCCCTGGCGTTGTAATGCCAAACCGGCAGATCTACGGCTTTCTTTTGTAGTTAGAATGACAAAGACATTACTTTTCTTGGCAAAATGTGGGTGTCTCTGGCGTTGTTATGTCAAACCCGCAGATCTATGGCTTTCTTTTGTAGTTAGAATCACAAAGACATTACTTTACTTGGCAATACGTGGGTATCCCTGGCGTTGTAATGCCAAACCGGCAGATCTACGGCTTTCTTTTGTAGTTAGAATGACAAAGACATTACTTTTCTTGGCAAAATGTGGGTGTCTCTGGCGTTGTTATGTCAAACCCGCAGATCTATGGCTTTCTTTTGTAGTTAAAATCACAAAGACAAAACTTTACTTTGCAAAACGTGGGTATCCCTGGCGTTGTAATGCCAAACCGGCAGATCTACGGCTTTCTTTTGTAGTTAGAATCACAAAGACATTACTTTACTTGGCAATACGTGGGTATCCCTGGCGTTGTAATGACAAACCGGCAGATCTACGGCTTTCTTTTGTAGTTAGAATGACAAAGACATTACTTTTCTTGGCAAAATGTGGGTGTCTCTGGCGTTGTTATGTCAAACCCGCAGATCTATGGCTTTCTTTTGTAGTTAGAATCACAAAGACATTACTTTACTTGGCAATACTGGGTATCCCTGGCGTTGTAATGCCAAACCGGCAGATCTACGGCTTTCTTTTGTAGTTAGAATCACAAAGACATTACTTTACTTGGCAATACTGGGTATCCCTGGCGTTGTAATGACAAACCGGCAGATCTACGGCTTTCTTTTGTAGTTAGAATCACAAAGACATTACTTTACTTGGCAATACGTGGGTATCCCTGGCGTTGTAATGACAAACCGGCAGATCTACGGCTTTCTTTTGTAGTTAGAATGACAAAGACATTACTTTTCTTGGCAAAATGTGGGTGTCTCTGGCGTTGTTATGTCAAACCCGCAGATCTATGGCTTTCTTTTGTAGTTAAAATCACAAAGACAAAACTTTACTTTGCAAAACGTGGGTATCCCTGGCGTTGTAATGCCAAACCGGCAGATCTACGGCTTTCTTTTGTAGTTAGAATCGCAAAGACATTACTTTACTTGGCAAAATGTGGGTGTCTCTGGAGTTGTTATGTCAAACCCGCAGATATATGGCTTTCTTTTGTAGTTAAAATCACAAAGACAAAACTTTACTTTGCAAAACGTGGGTATCCCTGGCGTTGTAATGCCAAACCGGCAGATCTACGGCTTTCTTTTGTAGTTAGAATCACAAAGACATTACTTTACTTGGCAATACGTGGGTATCCCTGGCGTTGTAATGCCAAACCGGCAGATCTACGGCTTTCTTTTGTAGTTAGAATGACAAAGACACTACTTTTCTTGGCAAAATGTGGGTGTCTCTGGCGTTGTTATGTCAAACCCGCAGATCTATGGCTTTCTTTTGTAGTTAGAATCACAAAGACATTACTTTACTTGGCAATACGTGGGTATCCCTGGCGTTGTAATGCCAAACCGGCAGATCTACGGCTTTCTTTTGTAGTTAGAATCACAAAGACATTACTTTACTTGGCAATACGTGGGTATCCCTGGCGTTGTAATGACAAACCGGCAGATCTACGGCTTTCTTTTGTAGTTAGAATGACAAAGACATTACTTTTCTTGGCAAAATGTGGGTGTCTCTGGCGTTGTTATGTCAAACCCGCAGATCTATGGCTTTCTTTTGTAGTTAGAATCACAAAGACATTACTTTACTTGGCAATACGTGGGTATCCCTGGCGTTGTAATGCCAAACCGGCAGATCTACGGCTTTCTTTTGTAGTTAGAATCACAAAGACATTACTTTACTTGGCAATACGTGGGTATCCCTGGCGTTGTAATGACAAACCGGCAGACCTACGGCTTTCTTTTGTAGTTAGAATGACAAAGACATTACTTTACTTGGCAATACTGGGTATCCCTGGCGTTGTAATGACAAACCGGCAGATCTACGGCTTTCTTTTGTAGTTAGAATCACAAAGACATTACTTTACTTGGCAATACGTGGGTATCCCTGGCGTTGTTATGTCAAACCCGCAGATCTATGGCTTTCTTTTGTAGTTAGAATCACAAAGACATTACTTTACTTGGCAATACGTGGGTATCCCTGGCGTTGTAATGACAAACCGGCAGATCTATGGCTTTCTTTTGTAGTTAGAATCACAAAGACATTACTTTACTTGGCAATACGTGGGTATCCCTGGCGTTGTTATGTCAAACCCGCAGATCTACGGCTTTCTTTTGTAGTTAGAATCACAAAGACATTACTTTACTTGGCAATACGTGGGTATCCCTGGCGTTGTAATGCCAAACCGGCAGATCTACGGCTTTCTTTTGTAGTTAGAATCACAAAGACATTACTTTACTTGGCAATACGTGGGTATCCCTGGCGTTGTAATGCCAAACCGGTAGATCTATGGCTTTCTTTTGTAGTTAGAATCACAAAGACATTACTTTACTTGGCAATACTGGGTATCCCTGGCGTTGTAATGACAAACCGGCAGATCTACGGCTTTCTTTTGTAGTTAGAATCACAAAGACATTACTTTACTTGGCAATACGTGGGTATCCCTGGCGTTGTAATGCCAAACCGGCAGATCTACGGCTTTCTTTTGTAGTTAGAATCACAAAGACATTACTTTACTTGGCAATACGTGGGTATCCCTGGCGTTGTAATGCCAAACCGGCAGATCTACGGCTTTCTTTTGTAGTTAGAATCACAAAGACATTACTTTACTTGGCAATACGTGGGTATCCCTGGCGTTGTAATGCCAAACCGGTAGATCTATGGCTTTCTTTTGTAGTTAGAATCACAAAGACATTACTTTACTTGGCAATACTGGGTATCCCTGGCGTTGTAATGACAAACCGGCAGATCTACGGCTTTCTTTTGTAGTTAGAATCACAAAGACATTACTTTACTTGGCAATACTGGGTATCCCTGGCGTTGTAATGCCAAACCGGCAGATCTACGGCTTTCTTTTGTAGTTAGAATCACAAAGACATTACTTTACTTGGCAATACGTGGGTATCCCTGGCGTTGTAATGACAAACCGGCAGATCTACGGCTTTCTTTTGTAGTTAGAATCACAAAGACATTACTTTACTTGGCAATACGTGGGTATCCCTGGCGTTGTTATGTCAAACCCGCAGATCTACGGCTTTCTTTTGTAGTTAGAATCACAAAGACATTACTTTACTTGGCAATACGTGGGTATCCCTGGCGTTGTTATGTCAAACCCGCAGATCTACGGCTTTCTTTTGTAGTTAGAATCACAAAGACATTACTTTACTTGGCAATACGTGGGTATCCCTGGCGTTGTAATGCCAAACCGGCAGATCTACGGCTTTCTTTTGTAGTTAGAATCACAAAGACATTACTTTACTTGGCAATACGTGGGTATCCCTGGCGTTGTAATGACAAACCGGCAGATCTACGGCTTTCTTTTGTAGTTAGAATCACAAAGACATTACTTTACTTGGCAATACGTGGGTATCCCTGGCGTTGTAATGCCAAACCGGCAGATCTACGGCTTTCTTTTGTAGTTAGAATCACAAAGACATTACTTTACTTGGCAATACGTGGGTATCCCTGGCGTTGTAATGACAAACCGGCAGATCTACGGCTTTCTTTTGTAGTTAGAATGACAAAGACATTACTTTTCTTGGCAAAATGTGGGTGTCTCTGGCGTTGTTATGTCAAACCCGCAGATCTATGGCTTTCTTTTGTAGTTAGAATCACAAAGACATTACTTTACTTGGCAATACGTGGGTATCCCTGGCGTTGTAATGCCAAACCGGCAGATCTACGGCTTTCTTTTGTAGTTAGAATCACAAAGACATTACTTTACTTGGCAATACGTGGGTATCCCTGGCGTTGTAATGCCAAACCGGCAGATCTACGGCTTTCTTTTGTAGTTAGAATCACAAAGACATTACTTTACTTGGCAATACGTGGGTATCCCTGGCGTTGTAATGACAAACCGGCAGATCTACGGCTTTCTTTTGTAGTTAGAATGACAAAGACATTACTTTTCTTGGCAAAATGTGGGTGTCTCTGGCGTTGTTATGTCAAACCCGCAGATCTATGGCTTTCTTTTGTAGTTAGAATCACAAAGACATTACTTTACTTGGCAATACTGGGTATCCCTGGCGTTGTAATGCCAAACCGGCAGATCTACGGCTTTCTTTTGTAGTTAGAATCACAAAGACATTACTTTACTTGGCAATACTGGGTATCCCTGGCGTTGTAATGACAAACCGGCAGATCTACGGCTTTCTTTTGTAGTTAGAATCACAAAGACATTACTTTACTTGGCAATACGTGGGTATCCCTGGCGTTGTAATGCCAAACCGGCAGATCTACGGCTTTCTTTTGTAGTTAGAATCACAAAGACATTACTTTACTTGGCAATACGTGGGTATCCCTGGCGTTGTAATGCCAAACCGGCAGATCTACGGCTTTCTTTTGTAGTTAGAATCACAAAGACATTACTTTACTTGGCAATACGTGGGTATCCCTGGCGTTGTAATGCCAAACCGGTAGATCTATGGCTTTCTTTTGTAGTTAGAATCACAAAGACATTACTTTACTTGGCAATACTGGGTATCCCTGGCGTTGTAATGACAAACCGGCAGATCTACGGCTTTCTTTTGTAGTTAGAATCACAAAGACATTACTTTACTTGGCAATACTGGGTATCCCTGGCGTTGTAATGCCAAACCGGCAGATCTACGGCTTTCTTTTGTAGTTAGAATCACAAAGACATTACTTTACTTGGCAATACGTGGGTATCCCTGGCGTTGTAATGACAAACCGGCAGATCTACGGCTTTCTTTTGTAGTTAGAATCACAAAGACGTTACTATACTTGGCAATACGTGGGTATCCCTGGCGTTGTTATGTCAAACCCGCAGATCTACGGCTTTCTTTTGTAGTTAGAATCACAAAGACATTACTTTACTTGGCAATACGTGGGTATCCCTGGCGTTGTTATGTCAAACCCGCAGATCTACGGCTTTCTTTTGTAGTTAGAATCACAAAGACATTACTTTACTTGGCAATACGTGGGTATCCCTGGCGTTGTAATGCCAAACTGGCAGATCTACGGCTTTCTTTTGTAGTTAGAATCACAAAGACATTACTTTACTTGGCAATACGTGGGTATCCCTGGCGTTGTAATGACAAACCGGCAGATCTACGGCTTTCTTTTGTAGTTAGAATCACAAAGACATTACTTTACTTGGCAATACGTGGGTATCCCTGGCGTTGTAATGCCAAACCGGCAGATCTACGGCTTTCTTTTGTAGTTAGAATCACAAAGACATTACTTTACTTGGCAATACGTGGGTATCCCTGGCGTTGTAATGACAAACCGGCAGATCTACGGCTTTCTTTTGTAGTTAGAATGACAAAGACATTACTTTTCTTGGCAAAATGTGGGTGTCTCTGGCGTTGTTATGTCAAACCCGCAGATCTATGGCTTTCTTTTGTAGTTAGAATCACAAAGACATTACTTTACTTGGCAATACGTGGGTATCCCTGGCGTTGTAATGCCAAACCGGCAGATCTACGGCTTTCTTTTGTAGTTAGAATCACAAAGACATTACTTTACTTGGCAATACGTGGGTATCCCTGGCGTTGTAATGCCAAACCGGCAGATCTACGGCTTTCTTTTGTAGTTAGAATCACAAAGACATTACTTTACTTGGCAATACGTGGGTATCCCTGGCGTTGTAATGACAAACCGGCAGATCTACGGCTTTCTTTTGTAGTTAGAATGACAAAGACATTACTTTTCTTGGCAAAATGTGGGTGTCTCTGGCGTTGTTATGTCAAACCCGCAGATCTATGGCTTTCTTTTGTAGTTAGAATCACAAAGACATTACTTTACTTGGCAATACTGGGTATCCCTGGCGTTGTAATGCCAAACCGGCAGATCTACGGCTTTCTTTTGTAGTTAGAATCACAAAGACATTACTTTACTTGGCAATACTGGGTATCCCTGGCGTTGTAATGACAAACCGGCAGATCTACGGCTTTCTTTTGTAGTTAGAATCACAAAGACATTACTTTACTTGGCAATACGTGGGTATCCCTGGCGTTGTAATGCCAAACCGGCAGATCTACGGCTTTCTTTTGTAGTTAGAATCACAAAGACATTACTTTACTTGGCAATACTGGGTATCCCTGGCGTTGTAATGCCAAACCGGCAGATCTACGGCTTTCTTTTGTAGTTAGAATCACAAAGACATTACTTTACTTGGCAATACTGGGTATCCCTGGCGTTGTAATGCCAAACCGGCAGATCTACGGCTTTCTTTTGTAGTTAGAATCACAAAGACATTACTTTACTTGGCAATACTGGGTATCCCTGGCGTTGTAATGACAAACCGGCAGATCTACGGCTTTCTTTTGTAGTTAGAATCACAAAGACATTACTTTACTTGGCAATACTGGGTATCCCTGGCGTTGTAATGACAAACCGGCAGATCTACGGCTTTCTTTTGTAGTTAGAATCACAAAGACATTACTTTACTTGGCAATACTGGGTATCCCTGGCGTTGTAATGACAAACCGGCAGATCTACGGCTTTCTTTTGTAGTTAGAATCACAAAGACATTACTTTACTTGGCAATACTGGGTATCCCTGGCGTTGTAATGACAAACCGGCAGATCTACGGCTTTCTTTTGTAGTTAGAATCACAAAGACATTACTTTACTTGGCAATACTGGGTATCCCTGGCGTTGTAATGACAAACCGGCAGATCTACGGCTTTCTTTTGTAGTTAGAATCACAAAGACATTACTTTACTTGGCAATACTGGGTATCCCTGGCGTTGTAATGCCAAACCGGCAGATCTACGGCTTTCTTTTTTAGTTAGAATCACAAAGACATTACTTTACTTGGCAATACTGGGTATCCCTGGCGTTGTAATGACAAACCGGCAGATCTACGGCTTTCTTTTGTAGTTAGAATCACAAAGACATTACTTTACTTGGCAATACTGGGTATCCCTGGCGTTGTAATGACAAACCGGCAGATCTACGGCTTTCTTTTGTAGTTAGAATCACAAAGACATTACTTTACTTGGCAATACTGGGTATCCCTGGCGTTGTAATGACAAACCGGCAGATCTACGGCTTTCTTTTGTAGTTAGAATCACAAAGACATTACTTTACTTGGCAATACTGGGTATCCCTGGCGTTGTAATGACAAACCGGCAGATCTACGGCTTTCTTTTGTAGTTAGAATGACAAAGACATTACTTTTCTTGGCAAAATGTGGGTGTCTCTGGCGTTGTTATGTCAAACCCGCAGATCTATGGCTTTCTTTTGTAGTTAGAATCACAAAGACATTACTTTACTTGGCAATACTGGGTATCCCTGGCGTTGTAATGCCAAACCGGCAGATCTACGGCTTTCTTTTGTAGTTAGAATCACAAAGACATTACTTTACTTGGCAATACTGGGTATCCCTGGCGTTGTAATGACAAACCGGCAGATCTACGGCTTTCTTTTGTAGTTAGAATCACAAAGACATTACTTTACTTGGCAATACTGGGTATCCCTGGCGTTGTAATGACAAACCGGCAGATCTACGGCTTTCTTTTGTAGTTAGAATGACAAAGACATTACTTTTCTTGGCAAAATGTGGGTGTCTCTGGCGTTGTTATGTCAAACCCGCAGATCTATGGCTTTCTTTTGTAGTTAGAATCACAAAGACATTACTTTACTTGGCAATACTGGGTATCCCTGGCGTTGTAATGCCAAACCGGCAGATCTACGGCTTTCTTTTGTAGTTAGAATCACAAAGACATTACTTTACTTGGCAATACTGGGTATCCCTGGCGTTGTAATGACAAACCGGCAGATCTACGGCTTTCTTTTGTAGTTAGAATCACAAAGACATTACTTTACTTGGCAATACGTGGGTATCCCTGGCGTTGTAATGCCAAACCGGCAGATCTACGGCTTTCTTTTGTAGTTAGAATCACAAAGACATTACTTTACTTGGCAATACTGGGTATCCCTGGCGTTGTAATGCCAAACCGGCAGATCTACGGCTTTCTTTTGTAGTTAGAATCACAAAGACATTACTTTACTTGGCAATACTGGGTATCCCTGGCGTTGTAATGACAAACCGGCAGATCTACGGCTTTCTTTTGTAGTTAGAATCACAAAGACATTACTTTACTTGGCAATACTGGGTATCCCTGGCGTTGTAATGACAAACCGGCAGATCTACGGCTTTCTTTTGTAGTTAGAATCACAAAGACATTACTTTACTTGGCAATACTGGGTATCCCTGGCGTTGTAATGACAAACCGGCAGATCTACGGCTTTCTTTTGTAGTTAGAATCACAAAGACATTACTTTACTTGGCAATACTGGGTATCCCTGGCGTTGTAATGACAAACCGGCAGATCTACGGCTTTCTTTTGTAGTTAGAATCACAAAGACATTACTTTACTTGGCAATACTGGGTATCCCTGGCGTTGTAATGACAAACCGGCAGATCTACGGCTTTCTTTTGTAGTTAGAATCACAAAGACATTACTTTACTTGGCAATACTGGGTATCCCTGGCGTTGTAATGCCAAACCGGCAGATCTACGGCTTTCTTTTGTAGTTAGAATCACAAAGACATTACTTTACTTGGCAATACTGGGTATCCCTGGCGTTGTAATGACAAACCGGCAGATCTACGGCTTTCTTTTGTAGTTAGAATCACAAAGACATTACTTTACTTGGCAATACTGGGTATCCCTGGCGTTGTAATGACAAACCGGCAGATCTACGGCTTTCTTTTGTAGTTAGAATCACAAAGACATTACTTTACTTGGCAATACTGGGTATCCCTGGCGTTGTAATGACAAACCGGCAGATCTACGGCTTTCTTTTGTAGTTAGAATCACAAAGACATTACTTTACTTGGCAATACTGGGTATCCCTGGCGTTGTAATGACAAACCGGCAGATCTACGGCTTTCTTTTGTAGTTAGAATCACAAAGACATTACTTTACTTGGCAATACTGGGTATCCCTGGCGTTGTAATGACAAACCGGCAGATCTACGGCTTTCTTTTGTAGTTAGAATCACAAAGACATTACTTTACTTGGCAATACTGGGTATCCCTGGCGTTGTAATGCCAAACCGGCAGATCTACGGCTTTCTTTTGTAGTTAGAATCACAAAGACATTACTTTACTTGGCAATACTGGGTATCCCTGGCGTTGTAATGCCAAACCGGCAGATCTACGGCTTTCTTTTGTAGTTAGAATCACAAAGACATTACTTTACTTGGCAATACGTGGGTATCCCTGGCGTTGTAATGCCAAACCGGCAGATCTACGGCTTTCTTTTGTAGTTAGAATCACAAAGACAGTACTTTACTTGGCAATACTGGGTATCCCTGGCGTTGTAATGACAAACCGGCAGATCTACGGCTTTCTTTTGTAGTTAGAATCACAAAGACATTACTTTACTTGGCAATACTGGGTATCCCTGGCGTTGTAATGACAAACCGGCAGATCTACGGCTTTCTTTTGTAGTTAGAATCACAAAGACATTACTTTACTTGGCAATACGTGGGTATCCCTGGCGTTGTAATGCCAAACCGGCAGATCTATGGCTTTCTTTTGTAGTTAAAATCACAAAGACAAAACTTTACTTTGCAAAACGTGGGTATCCCTGGCGTTGTAATGCCAAACCGGCAGATCTACGGCTTTCTTTTGTAGTTAGAATGACAAAGACATTACTTTTCTTGGCAAAATGTGGGTGTCTCTGGCGTTGTTATGTCAAACCCGCAGATCTATGGCTTTCTTTTGTAGTTAGAATCACAAAGACATTACTTTACTTTGCAAAACGTGGGTATCCCTGGCGTTGTAATGACAAACGACTTTCCTTTGCAGTCGGAACCCCCCATTTCCCGTGGTCTGTGATTGAGGGGGGTGTGGGGGTGGGGGGGGGCACCTGCTTGGCCTTGGGCCCCTTGGCGCCCTTGAGCAGGGGGCTGTTGATGGAGCGCGAGCGGCGCAGCGCGCGCTTCCTCGCCAGCATCCGCGACAGCGACGCTGACAGCTTGATGGACTCCACCTTGGAGTCGCGCTGCTTCTCCGCCGCGATCCACTTGGCGCGCATTTCCAGCTCCTGGCGACACGCACGCGAATCGATTCGCAGCGCACAATGCGACTGTTCCGCCTTACGCTGGGCCGCTGCGGCGGCACGAGCGCCACTCGTCAATTACTACACTGGAGCCGATCGCGCCCGAATTGCTTGCGGCTCGTATGTGTGCGCCTACTTCCCAGACAAACAAGTGGCGAGAAGGCTGCTCCTGGTTGATTCGTTACGTCATCTCTCGTCGTCAGCTTCGTTTATGATTGAAATCTGCGGTGCTAACAGCGAATTCTTTTCGTGAAAATGTTTATGAGAAGGCCAGAACATATAAAGGATAATCATCAAAAATACCTGTTGATTTATACGACTGTTATCAAGAAATTTAATTTGGAGCGATTCTACTCATTTGCAGTCGCCATTTCCCAGTTTTCCCTTCACTGAGCAGTGAGGGCCACACGACCCCTCCCCGCAGCAGGCCACACCAGGGCAACCCACTGAACCATGGCATGTCACCTGCGTCTTTCGGGATGGACTGTGATCACGATTCTTGAATTTGTAATACATCCCTGCAGCAGATACTATAATGTAAATTCGAAGACTTACATTTACACTCATTTAGCGTAAGTAGTGTATATTCTACAAAAAATAGTATACCGTGTGTCTTTTATGCTTTTGTTAATTGAACCGAATGTCTCCGAATAGATGTTATATATTTCTACGGCTTGTAAAGGAATCCAAAATGATAACTTGAGCCAATGAACATATAGTGAGGTATTGTATTTAACTAAGTTATATGCATGAACACATGTGGCATTTCTACCTGATTTTAAGGCAAACCCTTATGCACAGTTTGCTTGAAAATGATCATGTTATACCCCTCTACATGTTTTCGAATAACATTTGTTTCCGAAATAACTGAACATTAGTGCGTTCGTAAAACAGTAAATAGTGGCCAAGAACCTAAAGCTGACGAGACTTGCTGACAGTTTGCTTGAAAATGATTATGTTATACCCCTCTACATGTTTTAGAAGTGTATAATATTTATTTTAAAATACTTGTACATTAGTGCGTTCGTAAAACAGTAAATAGTGGCCAAGAACCTACAGCTGACGAGACTCCAATAAAAGAAGACCTCCAGTCGTACCTGCAGCTGCTCTTGGAAGCCTGCGGGAGGCGTGTCTGGAAGGCTCTCGGCGGGCGCGACGGGCGTGAGCGGCGCCTGGAGCAGCGGGGGCGGCGGCGGCGGCGTGGCCGCGGGCGGGGCCGTGGGCGGGGCCGAGGGCGCGGGGGCGAGCGCGAAGAGCGGGCAGGCGTGCGGCAGGCCGAGGGCGGGGCCGGGGGCTGGGCCGGCGGCGGGGCCGGCGGCGGGGCCGGGGGCGGGCCCGGGGGCGAGCCCGGGGGCGGGGCCGGGGCCGGGGGCGGGGCCGGGGCCGGGTCCCGGGCCCGGGCGTGGCCAGCCTGCCGCCTCCGAGGCGCGCGCCTCAACGGCCTGAAGCAAAAGGCGGTTAAACGCTAGTGAAGAAGAAGCGAAACACCCTTAAACGCTATGAAGCGGTCGACAATGCTACTCAGTTGTACTAAGCGCGTAAGTGTACTTGATATTCCACAGCAAGGTTGCGGGAAGAGGATGGCTCTGGCTACGTCACGGATAAAAGGTCGTACCAACTGTGGGCATGAACTTTACTCGCCAAAGCGTGCCTCGAGAAATGCTACGATAGTTTTGAAAGTACGAGGTCGTTGTTGCCAGCAAATCGTTGCGTTGTTTGTGTTGAGTGTTTGCGTTGTTGCCAGCAAATCGTTACGTGTAGAACCTAAGTATCTCAACGTGCCGTGCTATTCAGCGCTGGATGAGAACTAGGGCGCTCGTATATCAAGAAAACTTGCGCGACTAACAGAGCACAAGATAACCGTCAAGAGGTCGTTTAAGGTTAACGCGCCAAGATCCGTCATTTGCCCCTGCTAGCCCCTTCGTTTCCTCTCTGAAAAGGCGCGTGTTAGCATATGCAGAAAAGAGACAGGAAACGCCAAAAAGTCACACAGGCTTCTGGCTAGCTGTCATCTATCACCACCCAAATTACACATTTTTGGAAACATTATTTTTCGATTTCTTAATGGTAGAAAAGAAACATTACTTTAATGTTAGGGACGTGTAAAACTTCGCCTTAATCGGAAATTTTCATTGGCAAATTTGTAGCCGTTTTTATGAAAATTTCGTTTAAGCGTTACTGAAATTGCAAAATTTTAGGGTTTTTTGAAACTTTGATTTTCAATAAATGTTTATGTTTAATTGCATAAAATCTGTAGAAACACTGGTATGTAACGCAAACACTTCCCGGTGTTCCCGCCATTATCCTGCATGTCTGTTCATATTCACAAAATAAAATAGGAATTTAAATTAAAAAATAATCTAGTATTTTTTGTTTATTCATAAATCTATGCTTAGTTGTCGCACGCTTTCCTTACATTCGTCTCCATTGCAATTTGTTAACTTCTTCTAGAATTGCTTGGTTTCAACGCTGTTTTTTCGCTGCAAATTTTATTACACCGTTACTTAGTAAATATTAACAGCGAACGATATGCTGGAAAGAATCATTTAGACGGATCGAAGAGCTTCCGGATTTCCAGAATCCCCTGAAAGCGAGGCCCAGAAAGGCGTTCGGTTGCGTTTCGCTGAATGCAGAACTCTACGTCCTACACAATTTTTAAACTACGAGTTTGTCAAAAAGTGTTATTTTCTAAACCTCGCTTGAAAATATTACTGCGTGTCAATCAATGTACCGATTTAAGCAACGATGTCGCCGTTTGACAGTTGTCACTTGAATGAACTTGGACGTTTTGTGTGTCCATTTGTAACTTTCATCAGAAATCAAATGATTTTAAGTTGAAATCAAAGCTGGCTTGGCTGGATATTTACAAACTTCACATGTGAATGGAATTACATATAAATGTGAGCACACGTAAATATGTTTTCTGGTGTCGTCATGGTAGTCTGTTGAACTTAAGGGTCGTTCAGCTACACTACAATCGATTCACTAGCATTTATTATTTAAGCATTCACTAGATTTTTTCAAGAAAAACATCCACTGTCTTTTTTTATTTTTTCCTCCTGGGGCTTCTTGCAGTGATGCCGATTTAGGCTATCCGCACCGGGTACCCACTATGTCCCTCACGGGGGCACACATGAACCAAAACACAAGACAAACTTGCAGGCTCTTCGACCTGTGGTCGGCAGACGCACACGACCTTCCGCGACGACACACATACATGAAAGACAAGGAACACAACCATGCCCACAGCGAGACACGAACCCACGACTCTTCAGACCGAAGCGCTGAGTCGACACACGGTCTAGCCATCCAGGCCGGCATCTGCAGTTGACTCCGGTTATAGCGAACGTCTGGGGACTAACGTGTTTGGATCAGAGGTTCGGATGATGTTAAAATTAAATAGAATTTCTGAAAGATTGATTTTATTAATATAGAGATAGAGCAAAATTCATTACCAGCACGAACTGAAAACTTCAATACCTTTATTTGTGCTTGAAAACTTTGAATTGAATTGAATTTGCCTTATTTTACGTGGCGAGACTCGGGCCATCAGGCCCGCTCTTCCGTCTGATCACGCAAATTTCGCTACGCTCCTTTCATCAACTAGCAGAGAAAGGAGATATTTCTTGGGCGAGAAACAGGCGATTTGAATTTAGCTCAGAGGCGTCATTTAGGCTTGAGGATCTTATACATTCCAGTAAATCTACTATCACGGGACAGCCGGCTTTACTTTCCCTCCGAAGGAAGGCGTACGAAGGATTTTTTCGCCCTGAAAGATCGACGGCTTCGATCGGGTTTGAACCCGCGAGCTTGGGTGTAACAGTCCGGTACGCTAACCGTCACACCATCGTCGCCGCTTTAACTCGCTCATGACATACGAGAGTAACGTCCAGGAGCACGTTCGCTACAACCGGAGTCGACTGTAGACGGAGCGTCTTCCGTCTGAATACTTGGCAGCGCGCGCGAGAGCACCTGCTGCAGCGAGGCGGCGGCGCCGCCCGACGCCGAGGCGCACGCGCTCACGGGGGTGGAGCGCCGCGCCTGCGCCTGCGCCAGCGCCGTCCCCGACGCGTCGAGGCGCGCGCGCGCCGCGTGCACGCGCCCGATGAGCGCCGCCGCCGCCGACTTCTGCCGCACGCGCGCGCGCGCGCGCGCCCACCGCTCGGGCGCTTTTGCCTTTTCCCTCCTCCGCGCCAGGTATTACTCGGGCAACTTTTCTTGAACGATGGATTGACGATTTCGGGTGGAGTGGGGGTATTGGTTACAAAGTCGGCCACTAGAGTATTTTAAGTAATGCCAGCGTGTGTGAAATGAAAGTCAAAACTGCATCTTGTGCTTCACTTTTTCGGCAGTTTTAGGTGACTCCCTTGAAGGACCTGGACCTGCCTCAGTCATTTCTTTCGATATTGACAATAAATCTGAACAGGGATTCTGCACTATGAAAGCAACTGGCTTTGACTAGCTTCTGTTTCGCGCCAACGAAGTTTTAATGCTTGGAAGGTTGTCATCGGTGCCCGCTGCGAGCTTTTGCCTTCAACTGTTTATTGCACAAGGGAGGGGGATCAAGGTCATCGTTCAAGAAAAGTTGCGCTAGTAATATCTCCCACCACCGCCCCACCCGGCACACGCTCCACACTCTCCCCGCAAGTGTGATAGTGTAGGGCATGTGGATGTGTGTGTACGCAAGAGGTAATGATAGGACAAGGAAGAGGAAGGAAAGATCGCGCGCTGCCCGTAGCTCGTTTGTTAGGGTACTGCTCCTGCATTCTCTTTCTGTTGATAGGAGAAACCACGGAAAACTATCGATCAGAGCAGCCGGCCGCTAGAATTCTCTTCAAGACAGCGACTAAATTCGAACTGCCTGTGACATTTTATTGATTTTGTGAAATTTTAAAATCTCGTAGCTCTGTTACTATTTGCTGGAAATAAATAATTCAAAGAGAAAATATGTAGAGAATGTTATGATCTTTAAAATTGAACATAACTACTTTTCTACTAAGATGAATCTTGAAAAAAATATTACGCAGCAACCAAAACATGCTAGAATTGTTTTTGGCGTTTTGCAACGAAAACTTGTCCCGGATGTATTTCGAGATGAAAACCTTTGGCTTTTCTTACCAATAACAACATGAACAAGTTGAAGAGAATGTCACCGAATAAATGTTACAAATTTCTGGGGCTTGTAAAGGAATCCAAAATTATAAATTTGGGTCAATTACATTGAACATTACATGAACATTCGTGAGGTATTGCATTTAACTAAGTTATATGCATGAACACATACGGCATTTCTTCCTGACTTTGAGGCAACCATTTACGCACAGATTGCCAAAATGTGATCATGTTTTACCCCTCTACATGTTTTCGAATAACATTTATTTCCGAAATACATGAACATTAGTGCGTTCGTAAAACAATAAATAGTATCCAAGAACGTAAATTTGACGCGACTCCAATAAAAAAAAACTTAACGACCTCCAGTAGTACCTGCAGCTGCTCTTGGAAGGCTGCGAGAGGCGTGTTGGGGGGACTGTTCGGGGCGGAGCCCTCGGGCGCCTGGGGCAGCGTCGGCGTCGGCGTGGCGGGCGTGGGCGTGGACGAAGGCGTGGGCGAGGGCGACGCCGAGGGCGAGGGCGTGGGCGTGGGCGTGGGCGTGGGTGAGGGTGAGGGCGAGGGCGAGGGCGTGGGCGAGGGCGTGGGCGTGGGTGAGGGCGAGGGCGAGGGCGAGGGCGAGGGCGAGGGCGTGGGCGAGGGCGTGGGCGTGGGTGAGGGCGAGGGCGAGGGCGAGGGCGAGGGCGTGGGCGAGGGCGTGGGCGAGGGCGAGCGCAAAGAGGGCGCGTCGTGCAGCTGAGACATTTTTTTCGGCTACCAAAACTTGTCCCGAAATATTTCGAGATGAAAAATTTTATTTTCGTACTAAAAATAATATACAAATAAAATATTCTACCTCACATTTTGCAAATTAAAATGACTTATCGACTGCACTACATCGTTATCGTTCGTTCTTCGCAGTGGCAAAGTCGGAGCGAGCATTCTCGGAAACTTCGGCCTCGGCGCGTTGGCCTCTATCTAAACATTTCAATTGTTTCCTCAAAGGGATAATTTTTTGTCCAGCCTGGGTGGCTCAGAGCATCAACTGCTGTCACCACAGTGCTTCTGACTGAGAGGTCCGAGCGTTTCAATTCCGACGGCGGAATTTTCGACACTAGCTACACAGGTAGATGACATTCAGCCGCTCGCTCCTCGGAGGAGAATTCTAGCGACCGGCTGCTCTGATCGGTAGTTTTCTATGGTTTCTATGATCAATACTAAGCGAACGCCGGAGCATTAACCTAAGAAACGGGCCACGGTTCGCACGCGATCGTTCCTCCCTGTTCCCTTGTCCTTCCTTCACCCCTTACTTACACACACATTCACTTGCACGCCCCACACTACACCGCACAAGTCGGAAGACCAGTCGCGAGAGCTTAGGTCTTATCCACGCCGAAATGGGGCCCCGCCGGTGGGAGATTCCCGGATGAGGAAAACCCCACAAGTCGACAGGTCGCCGCTGTATCTCGCCACCCAATGGTGAAAATCGCGCGCGGTAAAAAATCGTGCACTGCACTTAAGGGACTAATAACCTTAACAATTGACTTGCCCGTAATCAATCAACCAAAAATCACTTTATTTTTTTACTGATGCGTTGTTGCTAGTTATTGCCTTCCATACGGAGCTCTTGACTTATTCACTTGACAACTTACCTGGACGAAAGGATCTTGGCGACGAGAGAAATATGAAATCAGTTGAATGTTGCAACACGTTCTCTTATGGAGGAAATTATGAAAGGGAATTACGGGAGGAAAATAGGAAATGACAAATCTAGTCAAGTTACGAACTAGTTAATTAGTAAATACGTAAATATGAATAATTAAAATTAGGTAAAAAAATAAAGTATTGTATGTAGAACGTGTTAAAGTACATTAGTTAAAATATCTGTGTAGGAGAGCCATAACATGTAGAGTTATTGTTATTACTATCATATGATTATAATTACTATTATTATTGTAATCGTAAAATAATTTAAAATTACATTATATTAATATTCCTAATTGTAATGTGTAAATTGTAGTGTTGTGCCACCAGGTTGTATAAACCCACGTGCAGAAATGCTAAATCCAATCCAATCTAATCTACCGGGCGTCTAGGTTCTAATCTGGTTCCAATGCTGGTATGTATGTAGAACGTGTTAAAGTGCATTTATTAGTTAAAATATCTGCGTGGGAGACCCATAACATGTACAGTTATTGCTATTAATATTAATACTATCGTATGATTATAATTACTATTATTATTGTAGTCGTAAAATAATTTAAAATGACATAGTATTAATCTTCCTAAGTGCAATGTGTAGATTGTCTGCTTCCGCTGCTCGCACCTTGGGCAGGGGCAGCGCGGAGACGGCGGTGGCGCCGGGCGGGCGCGCGGGGGCGGCGGGGGCCGGGGCGAGTCCGAATCCGCGCGCGGGCGAGGGCGGCGCGAGGGCGGCGCGCAGCAGCGAGGTGCTGCGCGCGGCGCGCACCTCCCGCGCGGCGGCGCGCACGTCGTCGCTGCGCCGCAGGTTGGCCATCTCGTGGAGGCGCTGCGCGTCGCGGCGCGCCAGCGGCAGGTGGGCGAACGCCATGCGGGCGGCGGCGGGCGCCTGCGGACCGGCGCGCCGTCAAAGCACTCGCGGGAAATTAGGGCCTTGGTTTAGTCCTACAACATCTTTGTTTTTTTGTGTTTTTTTTGTTTGTTTTTTAATTTTTTTTATTTCAGCATTATAAAAGAAGCTCCTCTGTTTAAGTGCTAAATACATGTTGTAGTAGTTCTTAAGCATATAGAATGTTCCTGCAATTGTCTTGCGATTTATGCTGAGGTCCCCTGTTGAACCATTGGTGTTCTCCTCGTACCGGAATGCCATTGTTAAGCAACTGTTAGTGCACAATATGTTTTCTATTTTTATAGAAAATAGTACTTCAATGTATCGAGTAATTTTTACGAGCAACAATAAATAATATAAACATGTTAATACAATACTAATTCATTACGAGAATAAAAACGAAGTCGATTGAATGAATCGTTTGTATTACATACTATACCCTCACTTTACTAATAACTTTGCCAAACCGTGGGGATCAAGCCTGAGGACTTCATAAAATATTTTCATTTATATGCAAAACATCCGAGCACTTCTGCCCGTTCCAAACTCACTATAATCCCTTTTAAGGCATTTTACGGCACAAATGCTGACGTATTAGATTTTATGTCACGAATGATTGCGTCATCTCACATTCAGCCAATAGTAGCGAGAGAATTGGGGGGGGAGGTAGAGCTAAATGGAACAGCCGACCGCCGTTTACTCGCACGATCTGAAATACCCAAGTCGTCACTGGGAAGTTGTTTCGCAAAATTAAGTTTGATTCTCTTATAAATATATAATGCTGTTATACAAAAAAATATAGTATGCAACTCGTTTATAATGTTGCTTTATTACATTCGTACAAATTTGAAAACTCGCTCCTAAAGTCGCTCGTTTTCAAAACATGTACTCATGTAATAAAACTTAACATTATAAAGTAATTGCATAAACTACTATTATAATCTCAGAGGTCGCGACAATCATCACTATTGTCCGAAAAAAAAACTGTGGCATGAAACGGCAAATATGTACATGAATATGTTATGAATACGATAAGAATATGTGGTAAATATTTAAGAAGGGATATAATATGTTATTCATATTAATAATTAAAAACAAATTTATTAATTTACACAATTTGACATTAAATTAATAAAATATTTATTAAATCATATTTAAAAATAAATTTTGGTTGGCATGCTGGATTATATTTATAAGTATATTTTCATCTCTCAAAGCAATCAATCAACGAGGGAATGCAACTCATACAAGTAGTTGAAAGAAAACAATCGTTACTACAAAATGGCATAGACTTTCTCGCATTAGTTAGACTAGCTTTTCCGAATTGCTCCTCCCTCCTCCCAGGCGCTATCTATTGACACCAAAATGATTTTTTTTCACATTTTTCACATTTGTTCACATTTTCTCAATTTGACGTCTCGTAATAGTTGAAATGGATATGTCTTTAAGAATATCACAGAAGAGTATATATCGCTGTATGCAATTGTTTATTCAAAACTTAACAGCCATTCTCGAGAACATGTCGTTTGCGCGTTTCAAAATACGCAATCATTTCACTAAATGCTGTTTAGTTTCATAGAAACGTAATAAAAAATAATTTAAAGCAATGATACTCACAAATGCAATAAGGCATAGACATTCCTGTAATGTAAATATTAACGACGTGAGTGGCATACATTCTTATACGAAAAAGAGTTGCACCTAGAAGGAAGCGACGGAATTGTTTCAAACTTGGTGGGTCGTTACCACATCGGAAGGCAAGCCCGTTCATACGCCTCATCGCGCCTGCGTCATGGGATTGTCGGGGGATTACGCTCACGCCGGCCATGCAGACCAGGCGACTTCTCTCAACGGTTCGCCGAGGGCAACCCAGGTTGGCATGGCGACTCAGCCGGGTGGCGAGGACCGGCAGCGCGTGGTGCTCGGCGAGGAATCTCGCTTCTGTGCTGGCGGCCAGAGAATCAGCATGTGGAGCACCCTGGCCAACGTGAAATCCCGCGGTTTATTGCCGAACGCCAAACGGCTCGGAGACCTGATGTCATGGTGTGTGTGTGTGTGGGGGGGGCCTTTGCCAAGTCACCTCTGGTGTTTATCGAAGGCACGCCTCTATGTGGAGGGGATCCTGCAGCCAGTTGATCTACCGTTTTTGGACTCACTCTTTGGGACACAATTCCAGATAAATGCCCGACCGCATACGGTAGCCGTCGCTAGGGAGGGGCTGCAGGCACCGTTCCATGGCCCGTAGCCTCCCAACGGTCTCTCCCCCATCGAGCACGCGTGGAATGCAACGGAGGTCCCTTCAGAGCACTCCTCGCCCGCGCGATGTTCGGGAATTGTGCGCGTCCTTTCAAGAGGCCTGCGGCGGGATATCCCAGGGTGATGTCCGGCCCCTCTACGAGCCTTTGCCGCGACGCCCGGCGCACTGTTTGGAAAATAGACGAGACCGCCCACCCTGTTGAGAGTCGCAGTTTTCAGTGCATTGTGCAATAAATATTGAGCACAGTGAGCTGAAAGTGTAATCATTTCACATCGTCCATACCTTCTTTTTCCAACTCACTTTGTACTCCGTTTGTTCAAGCCCTTCTGGGTGCAACTTTTTTTGCCTTAGAGTGTATAAAGAAAATTACTATGTGTAACTTTTGAAAATCTAAATAATACATTAAAATGAGTTTATCCCATGTTACTACCCGCACAAAAGTTTAAGGAAACAATTTCGAGCTGTTTATGAAGAAAGTTATTTTTTATATTATCCATATTTAACTGAAAATTACATAAACTACTGGCGCTGCCAAAGCACGTACTTTCTCGCATTGTACGAAACGAGCAATACCCAAAAATGGGACCAGCACTATATTTCTTATCGTCCTTTATTACATATGTGGATAAAATTGAAAGGAAAAATTTGGAGCGCTTTTTTTAGATTTTTTCGTAAATTTCAAGAACAATTTACGACAAAAATATTCGCTTTTTCAATCGAACACATTTTTTAAAGAGGTTAATTTTGTACAACAGACTTTGCCTGAAACAAAACCATCGGTCTTCAATAATGTACTTTTAAATTTTTTTGTAATTTTTGAAAAACCGAGCAATACCCAAAAATGGGACTAGCATCATACTATTTCTTAGCGATCTCTTTTACATGTGTAAAGAAAATTTAAAGAAAAATGGAGAGGTTTTTGAGAATAAGAAAAAATAATTCTAGCGCAAATTAACACAAAAACTATTAAATTTTACAAAAAATGTTCATGACCTTTTTAAAGCCCTAATTTTGTATAACAGACTTTCTCTGACTAAAAAACTTCAGTTTCAATTTCAATTATCTTCAATTTTGTAGTTTTCAATTTTATTTTATTTTTTGCAAATTGTCGAAAAATCGGAGATGTTACCGAAAATGAGATCTGTACCATTCTCTTAAACGTCATTCGCACTATTGAACAAGAAACGTTTATCAAAAAATTTGGAGTCTTTTGTTGGAAATTTTGAAAACGTCCGAGGGGCTTCATGTAAAGTACCCTACGAAATTAAAATGTCGGTTTCAAATTCCAGGGGCCGCGACATCAGGCAGATCGGATTCGGTAATGTCAATTTTGGAGAAAATCGGTTGGACGGTTCAGTCGCTAGCGTTGACCACAGACGGAAAGACGTTTTGCCGTCAATCAATTTTTCAGTATCAAGAACCGATAAAACATAAGTTATGGCTACACCACGTGGTAGGGCATTTTTTCTAAATATAGCAATTGGATTTATCTACTTTTTAGTTTCCAGAACCCGGCTTTATTTTTCGACGCAAGATTACATAACTTTTTCTTCTTACGAGGAATTCGTAAGGCAAGAAAGAAAACTATTGATATTTTGAAAGAAATGTATTTTTTCTCATTTAAAAAGTGACGATTTTGAACATATAGATTATTTTTTAACAGTTAAATGCATTCTGCCTTATGGAAGGTATGTTTATTGAACCTCATATTTGAAAACCTAATTTGTAAAACTGCCTTAAAAGAAAGCATAATCAAAGAGGTCATCAGTTTGGAAATTACTTTTGAAGGTGATAAAGGTATTTTTGGATTGGATAAAACTAACAAATTCCAATGGAA
This sequence comes from Gryllus longicercus, assembly GCA_038098605.1. NCBI lineage: Eukaryota > Metazoa > Arthropoda > Insecta > Orthoptera > Gryllidae > Gryllus > Gryllus longicercus. The sequence goes on from JAZDUA010000806.1 coordinate 217,995, forward strand.
TAGCTTATTCAGACTAACCAAGCCATGGGATGTAGCATATCATTAAATTTCACTTCTTGCAATCTCATTCGCATTTAGTTCTATTACCGGGAAATCTATACAAAATTAGCGACGAACTCTGAAAAGAAAATCACCTTTTGAAACCTGGGATCCTGCAGAGATGACGACTACTGTTGGTTATGAAGAAATATTTGTCTCTACATACAAGTGACACCATTTTATGTAAGACAACGTGGTGCTTTGAATTATTTGGTAAATTTCTTTTAACATTGATAAAACGGTTATAACAAAAACTGTACTACGTGCTAGAGATTTTTTGTTTTATTTTTTTAATTCTACGCTGCTAATAGGATTTACATTGTAAGTTTCATTGATGTTACGGAAAGTTCATTTCTGTCACCTAGTGCTATTAATAGTTGTAAAGGGCTTAATTATACTCTATATCATTTTGCTGCATATTCATTTTTTTTACTAAACTTAACAACTAATTATGCTCCTAACAAAGTCAAACAGTGATTTTCAGATCTTGCAAGGCAGGTAATTTAGAAAAGAGTCGTTCTTCCTTGCACAAACACATATTATCTTAGTTGTAATATATTTAAACTAGGAAAAGAGATCTGAAAAGATCAGAAAATGGTTTATTAATTAATTTGAACTTACCAGTAAACAATGTTGTATTTCTGCAGATATTAGAATAGTAACAGGATTCAGTTCTCTTCCGTTTAACTGATAATAGTAAAGAAATAAGTTAATGTTTATTTTCTGTATTTGTGTCGTCAAATTATATTACAATTAACACAGTCCTTCTTTCTTCCATTTTGGTTGCATACAATCCAAATTGTCACAAATAAGTATACTAGTTTATTAAATTGAATAAAATATCTGAAATGCATTCAATTGTCAAGAAGAAGAAAAATGTTCATTCTCATAATCGTTTGAAATCGACCAAGTGCATCGTCAATATTAGATGTGAAGTTAATGACAACTGAAGTAACTTTACCTTACTGAGGGCAAGTATTTGTTTTGAAGATCCCCACATTCCTCATCTGCGGTTGACGATTCCATATAGAAAGCCCTTACATGTGGTAGTCCATTTTCGTCATGTATGATACTCTTCAGAGAATTTAGACATGATAAATATAAAATATGTAAATTTACGATTTTCAGGCTGTCAAATCATTATATACCCATGTTGTTAGCAACGGTCGTTAACTGTGTGAATAGCCTTGTTGATATTTAAATTTCATAATAAAATCAAATTATGTCACTACGAGTAGTTAATAAAATTCCCGCTTTCATTTTAGCGTAAAAGATGCGCATGTTGCAATGCGCAATTAAATTACAGTAAAATGATTTAAAAATATGGCCATCGCCCCAGATAAGTATTGAAATGCAAACAATTAAATTGCATTAAAATGGATTCGGGTATTTAAACATCTGAGCGAATCATTTAATTACGAAACGACACCCATTGTCTCCATGCCTCTTCAACATTCAAATGTTGAAAAACATAACAGAATTGTGGAGTATATATCTCACAAATCTAAGAGGTAGTATACCAATATCGAGATATAAACAACTTACGTATCTGACTAATGCAGATAATCAGTTCTTTTGGTTACCTCAGAAGGTCTCCAAAGAAAAATAATATTCCTGAACCGTATGCACAAGAGATAATTTAAGTATATGTAGTAAGAAGGGTATAGCATACAAAGGTTTTGTAATAAATATATTTGCGAAGAATAAAAATTGTTGCCAACAACCAAATTATAAAACTAATATATATTCAGCCAACAACCAAATGACATCAATCCCAAAATGCAAGAAAACGTTAGTAAATACAATAAGTTGAATGGATTTATGAAAAGACATTTTAAAAATATGGTAGATAGTACGCTAATGAGATTACATGGTGTGGTATCTTAATATATCAACTGTTTTAAAATTGAAACATGAACTGGAAAAAAATCACGAAGAAATATTATGGGCGGAATTAGATTATTTTGTTATTTGTTAAAAACACATTACAACATATTTTCGATCACAGGAAATGGATATTACTTGCCTAAGTAAAATTTATTTAAAGAGGTGAAAAAATTATAATTTGAAACTTGAAATTATGACGTCAACGGCTTCAAACAAACATTTTTATGCCGTAATCTATAGGAAACTATATTATTGGGTATTCTATTTCATTTTTGCTGGTGCTTCACTTATCGGTATTAACCAATACCAACTGTATTACTCGACGTTGGAGGCGATCTTTGTCTGTGACGTCACTCTTAGAAGGCTTAGATTTCTACAAAGTATATGAATTCTTTCTGTGTACACCGTGCTTTGCGCCGACTGAGGAGGTTTATATACATAATCATTCATTCAAGTTTATTTATGCAAATAAGCCTAAATGATCTCGCAGCAACAAAAAGTATTAATAGCTGCTTGATACTGAGGAAGATTGTCTTTTTATGTGTATAGTTCGACCGTTCATTTATCGAGTGTAATTATTGACATTCTTGTTTCTGAGAAAAGTTTGCGATATAACCTACGGTATCCACAGAATCTGAAGAATTAGTAACATACAGAACTTGCAACTGTATGTGTAATGAAACTAACTACTTAATATTCTAGAAGATTAAACTGCACGAGTGTACCTCTCAGTTCGGTAATAAAATTAAATGATATTCCGAAGAGTAGGGTTATGCTTGCCCGATCATGTTTTTTCGCATGAACAATTTTAAGTAGCTTTCCCGAGAGTAAAAAGCTTTTGTAATATTTTTGTGACTATCAAGAAAAGCAAAAAGCTAACTGTTAAGACAAATTGTGTATATAATTCAAATGCTGTATTTTAGGAAGTGTTGTGAATTGTTTCAAGACCTTGTCACAACACATGTATAACACTGTATAACAACCATGTATAACACTGAATAAACCTTTATTCAAAATGTGTTTCAAACGCCAATTTCAGTGTTCTTTATTTTTTGTATTAAATTCTAAAGGTACATTGGAAGTTACTTTTTTAACTGTTTTTAAATAAATAAACAGGTTTCGTTAACAACGCCTCGCACGGGTACGCTAGTTTCTTTAAATACCAAAAACAGGAAAATGGCGTTTCTATCATTCTATGCGGATCAATTTGCCCCATTCGAGCAAAAGCACTTCGTATTACACTCACAATTACGGGCAAACTAAAATTTTCAAGAAAATGTGGAACTGAATTTTTATTATAGATAATATTACAAAAGAGTAAAATCTTGTCCCTTACGTACATTTTCGTTGAAAAATTTTGAGCCACTTTTGAGAAAATGTCGTTTAACCGTATTTGTAAATGCGAAATGTGCAGCTCTTTTTCACAAAACTCTTTCGAGTTTTTGAAGATCTTTATTACAAGTAATTTAAGGTACTTCCGCTCACAAATGCAATATTTTACAAACAAGTCACTGGAAATGTGTATATCAACGGCGTGAGAGATGTTTAAAAAGAATATACCAAAATGGATTTTGACATCTTAAACAGTCTAATTTTTACTATCCGTAGGAAAAAATTGAAGAAAAAATTGGTGCAGTTTTTGAGAAAATGGCAGTAAAGCGTTTCTGAAAATGCAGAGTTTTGAGCTCATTTTCACAGAAAAATTCTAATTTTTCGAGAAAATTTGTGAGTCATCATTTAAAGAACATGTACTCGTAACTACAATAGTGTAAACAAGTCGCCACTAATATTACCGACGTGAGAGACAAGTCAAAAAATTACATTTTAGTGATTTTTGAAGAAACAAAGTTTGGGTTTCACCCCATAGCAACATGTCGACTACTGCCGCGAAGACCGTAGTTAGCACAATATGCTCAGCGAACCTAACACATAGCACCATGACTCGTTAGACCGACAACCATACCGTTTTGGGCGTCAGTTGATGTCATTGTGCCACTGATGGGCAGGTTCTAGCGTACCAGTCCTGACCGTGGCAGCATTTTAGACACTAGCTACATAGCTACGTTGAATTCAGCCGCTTTGTGGAGGAGAATTCCAAAGGCTGGCAGCTCTAATGGACAGTTTGCTGTGGTTTCTCCATCAACGAATGCCAGGGCAGTTCCCTAACAAACGGGCCACGGACCGCGCGCGATCTTTCCTTCCTCTTCATCGTCCTATTCTCACTCCTTACTTACACACACTTTCACTAACATGCGCTACACTATCTCACAGGCCGGGAGCCAAAAACTTGTACTGGTTTGGGGAGTGTCCCGCTGATGGGAGATACCCGGTTGGAAAAACCTCGCACGCCAACCTGTAGGTAAATCCTATACTACGTGTTCGAACCCGCTGAGGTGCAGGTTTTGTATGGTTTTCCATGTTCAGAAAAATCCAGTGGTCACGCCGTACTTGCGACATGTAAAAGAACTCTGAATAAAACCCCGGAAAAATTAAACTGACTGTTCCACTCGTGAAATTAAAACCAATAGGGTTTAACTGTACATACAAAATGACCCAATCAGGGCGGTGTATCTCAAATCGTTTATCGCCTTTTCTATCCGATTTTCCGTACCGCTTTTCCCTTCTGGCCAATCGTAAACTGTAACTCATCTATCTTAGAAGGCGTTACACATCGATCGCTATGTCGATGTCCAATAAAGAGCGTATGTGCTATAACACTAGGTCTTTGGTTTTACGAGTTACATAGCTTACAGAAAAACATACGTCTTAATCTTCCATTTAGTCTTTCTTTTAACCATGCTTCCATTTAGTTTATTGATATAAAATGAGTCGATATCGAGTTAAATGTAACGAACTTTCTGTGCACAAAGACATAATAGAGTTATAATATAAACAATTTCCAAATCAACACGCTGTTTATGAAAATAGGCAACAAATATTATGAGTAGTATAAGATATTTTCATTTTTCTGTCAAAATCAAACTGTTTTATTGTTTTTGAATCTTGTAACTTCCTGGTTATCTGACGAAATCACATACACCTTTTATACGAGCATATACTGCATAGATTTCTTTCAATTTCTGAGCATTTCTTCGTATTGGATGAGTATATTTGCATCATCAACAAATAATCAATAATTCTATTACAAGTTCTGGTACATAAAGTCAAAAAATACTATGAATAATCTAATATTTATTAATCATATATAGATCGCCGATTTTGCAAAAAACAAAATAACAAAAAACATTCCCTTTCTAAGAGATTACATTGGAAGTTTCCATGGAAGCGGTGTCCGCCAGTAGGATCTTAGCAACAATTGCCAAATGTACTGCGAACTCTTTTTCCGCCACTAATGCCGAATTTCCACAAATATCTTCTCAGTGAAAGAAAATTCCCCAACTTTGAAATATATAATATGAAAAATATTCTCCAAATTATGGACGAACGACAAGTGCTGTTCTTGACGATTCCATTGGCTGTCCCCTTACAATCAGATACTTCACATCAACCAATCATCATCCTTTGAACACCTCCAAGCTCTATACTATCTTCTTTTTCTCATATTTTTCTTTCTCTATCGTTTATTTTTTCTTTTGTAACATAAAAATTAGAGAGAATAATATATATTGCTTCTTTTGTATTTATAATAATTGAGAAACAAATTTGTCTTGACTTCGAATGAAAATAATTTTCCTAAAAAATCCCCAAACATTTCTCCATTCTTTCCCCACAACGGAAAAATCTACATTTTGCGAACAAATGTCCCAAATCTGGTAACCCTGGTCTTAGCCCTACATGCTTTATGCGAGTGTTATTTAACAAACAGAAAACATCACTGTCAATGTGACAAAAGATATTGCAATTTAGAGGGATCGGAATGGGAAAAGTATCGCAGAGAAACCCTAAGTTGCTTATATGAGACACAAAATGGACGAAATAATGAAAATAAATTTCAACAAATCTAAATCAGTTTAATTTTAACGTTACTAACCCAGCAATATTAGAAATAAAGTCCCTATGTTGCTTGTTGACTTCGATGAGAAATTTAGTAACAAAATGCCTTTCACAATTGAGGACTACCTGAGTTTACTGATAAAGTCATGAAAATGTGGTGAAATAAATGGAATAATCTCAAAGTAAGCACAACTCATATGAAAATTGTGATTTTTCCCCTCAAAACGTTTGCAAATCTCTGACGTCACGAACAAGTAACCCTTCTACGCATTAGATCAGGCCGCAAATACTCTAGAGAAAAAACTAACGCGTCTTGCAAGTGCCTGCTGAACCTCCTCCAGAAATGTTCCCAATACAATTCCGTCAGACCTCAATTTTTTATATAGAAAGTTTTGATTGTATTTTAACTTATGGTAATACCAAAGTAATATAATATCTTTTATCGAAATAGGCGTTTTGTAAAATATTTAACAATATTACAATAATGTAATCTCTTAGTCCTCTCAGGAAGAAAATTTATCATTGATATACTTTCATGTTAATGAAAAGTATGTTCCATAATATTGGAGTCATATTTGTAAAAACGTAATATTGTGAATGTAAAATGTAAAATATTGTATTTATTTGGTCATTAACCACATACTATTGAAAATGTGCATATTAAAGAAATCAGAGATATTTAAAAAAATACATGTTTAATTTTTTAACAAAATAATGCATTCAGCAAAATTCCATGTCATCTCAAGCAGTGCAATTAGCTTTATCTATTGGATTTTGGAGCGTTTTTAATAAAATGGCGCTTAAACGCTACTGGATATTACTCCGCATATACGTACGTATACGGGAAAGTGAGAAGAATACCAAAGAACCTGTTAATTTTAATAACATTTCGAAGACCACTATTTTTATAAAATAATGTGTATTTTGAAACAGTTTTTAATTACTCCGTGAGAATAATGCAATTTCTTACCCAATCTTTTAAGAGGAGTCTTGAGAGTGGGGTAGCCTGAAGCTGATGTACGGCCTTGGGGTTTCGTGGAGACTATTCCAATAGAGGACAAATTCTTGATTGCGAGAGATGTACGATTGGTTGTTGCTTCAAATATTAATGAATACTTTTACACTGTTGCCTACTATACACTTCCGTAGTGAAGAGAACATAGTTTAATGCTTCAGCGAAGAACGGTGATTTTTATTTTCCCATATCCGTACGTATTTACGGAGAAAAGTACGTAACAAAGGAAAATTTATGTAATGCTGTGGAAAATAGATTTCGATATTTCAAAGGAAACACACGTTTTGGGGTCCTTTAATACCGAAAAAGTGATTATTTTCAAAAAGTCCGTCCGTCCATCTGTATGTTTGTCTCTGTCGGTCCGTCTGTCAGTCTGTGAACACCACTAGCACCTAAACCCAACGTAGTTTTTTTCACAAAATGGATATTCCTCAGGGAATCTAACTGCACTCGAGGCGACACGCTTTTGAAAAACTTTCCTTCAAGTTTGGGGGTACTTCACACGAATCCAAGGAAGCCTTTGCGCGGAAAGAACTCTTATCACAGGGCCCTGGTAAAAAAAACGTGAATAAGTCTCGCCGATAAAATTTGGAAAAAATCCTCTAAAACGTGAGTTAGTCAGTCAACACAGGTTTTGTGGATCCTTGATACCGGAAAATCGAATGACGGGAACACGCCTCTCTGTTTGTCCGTTCGCCTGTGAACAACGATAGTGTCAAAACCGTTGAGCTACATGTCTTCAAAACTGATATTCCCCAATTGATAGATTTAGATTTATTTAATCAAAAAGCAGTAAAAACTGTATGTGAAGTAGGGGGAGAAGATTATCTGCGCACGTTTTCTTGAGTTCCAGAATCCCTTCCCGTCATTTTAACTATAAATAGTCGAAAGATGAGTAAAAGTGTAAAATAAATAAATAAAAATAAATTTTAAAAATTGCAAGATTAGCAATATTTGAAAAATAGTTGAAATATATAAATAAATATATAAAATATATAAAAATTGAAATATATAAAAATACTTGAAAAATAGATATAGCTGATGTCGCGGTCCCTTCAATTTGGAAGAGATATTTTAATTTTATTGGGTACTTTACATTAAGTACCGAGGACATTTTCAAAATTTTAAAAAAATAGCTCCGTTGTTTTAATTAAATTATTTGTTGGATAGCGAAAACAAAGTTTAAGAGAATGGTGCAGGTCTAATTTTCATTGAAAACTCTGTTTTTTCGAAAATTGCAAAAATTCAAAATATTTTCGACGTCTTCGTAGAACTACATTTATGAAGATAGAGATTTTCCTCCTTAACGCAATTTTTTCCTTGAAGATAGATTTTCAAGTAAGTTCAGGCATATTTTATCGAAAACTTGAGTACTTTTCGCGTGAAAGAACGTGCTGTAGTAGCAGCACTAGTTAGCGCGAAATCGGCGGAACCGATAATCGTGCTGTCACAGGAACCCTAGATTACAAACTCACAACGGCTGACGTTACAATTTCTGGGCGAAAAAATCGAATACGCTCTTTAAGAATTCTGGGAAGAGCATTTATTGCAAGACGTAAACATTATTTCAAGCAAATCCCTTTAATATGGTATTAATACCAATGAAATCACAGAAACCAGAAATCACCTCAACAGGAACGGATTGATAGCGTGTGAACTCTTTGTTTTGAAATTGGACTTTTAGGGAGAAAGTGCCTCTTGGCTGTCGCATATTCACCTCCTAAGTCAGACAAGTAAAACTTTGTGTCTTCAATTCATGTTTATGCATATGTTGTTGTAATGGGAGAATTATTGGGATTGGTAGAACTCACTGTATAGAAAAAAGACCTTTTTACTTGGCTTATTTTACTATCCATAAATAGTTTGTATATGTAGGTATCCTTACTTTGTAGTTACTGTGTTGTACAGACTCGTACATGGAAACATTTCAGCACAAGTTCTTTCAAATAAAAAAAATATGCACGCTATTGATTTTCACTCGCGTGTCATATTTTTTACTCCATTACTTCCGAGTAGTGTAATAAATATACCGTTCAGGATGCACCGCAATTTCACAAAAATTAAATAAACTGTTTTCTACTAAAATCCATTGACATTTCAGTCCCGTAGGTCTACTTCAGAAAGTTCATCATACATAAATATGCTTTTTAGAATGCTTTCAACTTTCCTGTTATGAAGACCATTTAAAGCTTTTAGTAGCACTTTCACAGAAATAGAGAACCTTCACGCTTTGCACGACACAAAACCTGCCAGATGGAATAAACACTATTACTCTTTTATTGAACCTACAGCCAATAATATAATTGGTATAGGTGTAGGTTGTATAATCGTATTCTCTCTAACAATATTTAAAGGTATCTTTGCATTCATGAGGAATGTCTCATCCTTAAATGGAATGCTTGAGTTTATCGCATCAGAATTATCAACAAGGATTATTATTGCTTCAAAATCAATACAATTTCAGGTGTGCAATTACCATGCTTTGTGTACTGTCACTATTGATTTTTTATTTTGTCTCTATAATAACCGCCGCAGATAATTTATATTTTAAAAATTATATAGTAAAAACTGTAACTTCAGAGTGTGATCTTACGAGTGAAATGAAGACAATATTCGGCACAAGAAGACATGTAATAGTTTATTCAACGTACGTTACGGATTGCAGAGTGGTCACAACACGTCAGGCTGATGCGGCGTATACCTTCTTGCTAACTTTCTCAGGGCCAGCCACGATGCAATTACTTCCCGCAAGCGACGAGGATGGATACCTTATATTTCTGACTAGTTGCGCTGAACGTTCAATTAATGCAACAATAACAAGTCTTGAAATTCTTGGTCGAATCCGTCGCTGGAATCCGAGAAGACGAATGATGATACACATACGAGATGAAGAAAATATATGTGATGTAAATAACGCTGCAAAACAATTATGGAAAAGAGATTTATTGGAAGCATCCCTAATTTTGTCGAAATATATATTCTTATATAATCCGTTTACAGAAAAATTGTTTAACATTCCTGGAGCTTGGAACCACGAACGAGTAAATCTCTTCTACAAGCAAATTGTGAGAAACATTCAAGGATATCCTATAAAAATGACAAAATTTTTCTACGCCCCTTATTCATTTGAAAACGGCACGTGGATCAAAAACCTTTGTTTTCGAGGACGTGATCTCTGCGTTCGTGATACCATTGTAAAACATTTGAACGCCACGCTGATAGAAGTGAAGCCGAAGGAGAGTGGGTTCGGGAATGTGAGGCGAAACGGATCTGCCACCGGCCTACGAGCCGAAGTAGTGTACGGCAGAGCCGATATTGCCTTCATCACGCGTTTTCTCCTCCCTCTGAAAGTGCAGTATTTCGAGACCACGCGGGTATTCGAGGTGGGGACGTACGTGGGGCTGGTGCGCCGTGCCCCGGAAGTCCCGGAGATCCTGAAACTGGTGCTGGCGTTCGAAGGCCCAGTCTGGCTAGCGCTGCTGGCCACCACTCTCCTGTTCCCACTGGCTTGGGCCGGCGGGAGGGCAGACCTTACGAAGTGCGTTTTTCTGACGTGGGGAGTGCTGGTGCAGCAAGGAATTCGCCTTCCGTCCTGCGGGTTGAGGCATCGCATGTGCTTCCTCCTGTGGGCGCTCTTCACTCTGGTTCTCGCCACGGCGTTTGTGGCCGCGTTCACCGACCTCCTCGTGTCGCGAGTGCGTCTGAAGGACGTGGACACTCTGGACGACTTCCTGGCCCGGGGCCTCACTCTTGTGATCCCCGGCAGCCTCAAGGAGCGCGACTTTAGCGAGCGCCTACGCGGGAGGACGCGAGCGACCACACACGACATGGGCAGGTAGGGATGGTGACGTATTAGCTTTTGAATGTGCGAGTGTATTTGGCATTTAGCCTCAAGTTAATCAAACATTTACCAGAGAGCGGTGTACCTAGGCTTGAGCACTGTTTTCAATTATTTTCCACGCTTGGGGGTAAGGAAGACACAAGGCGACATGTGGTATGACATATTTTCGTCACCCTGCCAAGCTCATTTGGCCGGTCTGGGCTTTCTTTCGTCATACAGCTATTAGACCAATCACTAGATATTTGACCCAGGAAAAGAAATCCGGTAGTTTTTTCTCAACTGTTTTACATGTTTTGTGGGTGATGAATCCTAATTTATGGTTTGACACCTCCAAAAAAAAGCTCGACTTTTCAGAAAAAAGTGCCAAAAAATGTCGCACTTTGTAAATGATAAATAGTGCCTACTTAGATTCCTATATTAGACCTTTGGTATCTATTTAAACGACTATTTAGAATGTTAAGTGCCTAAAAATTCGCGGCTCATATATTATATATTATGGTAGTGGACCCGGCAATACTTCGCCATTTCAATGTATTACACTTCACACGTTACTGGTCTACGGTGCTACTGAAGTGATTTTTAATCATATTTTACGCTACGCTCACGAAAAAAGTTTCTTAAATGGAAGACTTCCTCGCAAGAATGGTTTTGTTCTATGTCCTAATTTGAACATGTGAAATTTCCTAATGTTGAAACGTTCTCCCTCAGTTTTGGGTACGCATTCGTTATGTCATTGTCTTGGAGAAATTTCATTAACTTGTCCGAGATAACGTTAAAATGATAATACCGGCCGATATTTCATAGTCTCAGGGGCACAATATGCAGCGGAGACGGAATTAATACATCAGGGTGCGGCGGGTTGCATAGAGCCTCTGTTCAGGGGAGCTTGAGTCAGCATAAACGCATAAAATCATCAACGCGTGTTTACATGCCACAGATATACTCACATTCTCCTTACACTATGACTATATTCTTCGCGCAAGTGCAAACAATAAATTGACAAAGTTTTGTAGCAAAGGAAGGAACGGTACGGCAGCGCCTAACAAATATTGATATGTATATACAGGGTTATTCAAAATAATTGTCGGTAATAAGTTTCGTGATTTTTTTACGGACAATGGAAACAAATACTATTATTATAGTTGCTGCAGTTAATAGACAAACACTGGAAGATATGCAAAATTATAATTATGTCAGTTAACGTCACATGGCTGTTACAGCAGTGTTTAAAATACTTACGGTGAGCGGTAATGAGAAGTAGTTTTGTACTCTTGAGAATCATCAACATCAATCCATGACCATAGTCCAGAGGTATTTTCGAACGAAATACAAAAAGGACCCTCTTTCCAACAACTCTATTTGCAGATGGTACGCTCAGTTTGCTGATACCTGCTGTTTGTGTAAATGGCGAATCAGTGTTCGTCCCGCTATGTCAGAAGTGGAAGTGAATTGGATCAGGGAAACTTAGTCTCCGTAGTCCTAAAAAATCGACTACAAGAGGCAGCAGAAAACTGCTAACAGATAGGTTCGCTATCTCAGTTGAAAGACGACAGGGGCGATTTTCTACTACAACTGCATGGCGTACCTCCTCACTTTCGCCGGCAACTGAGAGCGTTTTTAAACCAACAACTTCCATAACAGTGGATCGGACGCGGGACGGACCGCGATGAGATGCTTATACCTTGGCCATCACGTTCATCAGACCTTGTGCAGTATGATTGTTTTGTGGAGATATGTTTAAGATCGAGTCTTTATTCCTCCTCTGCCAACGAATATTCTGTAACCGATGCAGCGCATCAGAGCCATCTTTCTAAGCATCACTTCTGAGATGTTGGAGCGAGTTTGCGAAGAAATAGACTATCGCGTGGATGTGAGTCGAGTGACTAAGACAACCCATATTGAGCTTTTGTAATGTATGTGAAAAACGTTTATGAGTTCCACTTCACAATAAAATAAGGTTGATATTTCTAAGTCAATTACCCCATTTATTAGATTTAGATGTATTAATAATTCTGCAATTAAGTTTGAGAACTTGGTGGCAGAATACACTAACTTAACATTACAGAACTTAACAACTTTACAAAATCTACAAACTTTACAAATTAACGTGAACACTTCACCGTGCAATCTTTCTTAGCACTCCACTTCACCACACTTCACTTCACTTCACCACACTGCGAAACATCGAGCTGTAGTCTTTCTTACACACTCGTTTCCCTCAGTTTCACAACGCCACTGCACTGCACATAATTAATAATAATAATAATAATAACAATAATAATACTTAATTACATAGAAGACATATGATTATTACAATCACTTTGAAGAGCGCTGGCGCAGATGTCATGTGCTGTTGGTGGATGTGGGCCACGCAGGTTCGAGGAGGTGCTGTTGGCGCCCAACGTGGGGCTGAGCGGCAGCCGCGTGTCCGCCGAGTGGGCGGCGCGCCTGGCGCGCTTCTGCGCCGCCGACGGGCAGCCCCTGCTGCACCTCATGCGCGAGCACCTCTTCTCCTACTTGGGCGCCTACGAGGTGCGCAGCGTCTGGCGTCGCAGCGGCCCTCCGCGACGCGCTTGCCACTACAGAATCCAGCGCCGTCCGGTAGCCGCATTGCGATGCGGTTGGAAAAGTCGGTCCATTTTCTTTATTGCATTTTTCACTGAACGGCGTCGGCAGCAGGGGTGAAAACAATGACCTAGAATATGTTACGTAGAGTGGCTGATCATGGTTTCAGCACTCTTGGTGGCCGCTCGCCGAACTAGGTTCTGCCATGTTTTTTGCAGTCAAAACCTGGGAGGTTTCTAATGGTGGCGAGTATAACAGCATTATAATGCTGGATAACTGGTGTACTGAATCGACCAGATGTTTGTATCAGATCATTTTTCTATATTGTTTTTTGTTTACCTGTATATAAATTATATTTGTGGTTAGAATAAAAATATTACAATACTTTAAGTATGATCGGCATATAACAGTAAAAATAGATGTCATCAATACCTATCTATCATTTTTCAAGTTTGCCGCCATATTTGTGCTCTGTTTGTTTGCTTCTTATTGAAATAACATTCACTTTCAGGCGTTATGTTAACTACAATAACATTTCAACAGATTCCATTCTTATGGCAATAACCGATACAGGAATCAAAGTTCCTCAATTCGTTCTCCTTGCATGTTGTGATTTCGCGGGCAGGGCCCACCCTGCTTTAACCAGCTCCAAACGGAATAGCAAAATATTCTGTTTATCTAGAAGGCGCTCCTTTTTCTGCAAAAACAACAACAACAACAACAAACATGGCTTCAACGTGTTGCAATGATGAGTGTGCTTCAGTCACTCTATGTACTATATTCTATCTCGTTGGGTGAAAACCATTTTTTGCTAAAGTTGAAATTTATAATCCCGTAGAAGGCATGGTGGTTTTCTGCTTGTGTTTGTAGTGTAAATGCAAAAGGTAAATCACCATGCGAATCATAAAAACTAAACCAATAGTACTCAATATTGGAGACAATTTTACACTGCACTCATTTTCGAGAGATTTAGCAACTACTTCGATAAACACATACGTACGTACAGCTTAATGGTTTCATACATTGTTTATTTAAATTTTTATCACTTGATCATAGCCTCAAATTAGAGGGTTGAAAATTCTATTGAATATATTGAGGTAGTTTTGTAAAAAAAAAAAACATATTTTGAAAGAGAACTCTAAAGGCTCCTGCATTCTTCTGATTTATTAACAGAGGTTGCACTAATAATATTATAATATAATTATAATAATAATTTATTAGTTTACTGATCGTAACAACCTACGAAAGAGCTGCAAAACCCTGATAGGATAAGATACCGTAGACGATGATTATTGCTCACACATTAAGAGCGCATGAAATATTAAATGGTAAAAACTTCAAACAAAGCTGTGCCACCTGACCATGTGAGAAGTGTATAGGGTTTTGTTAGATTACCAGGAACCAGGAAAAATCCAAAAACATCTGTATTACCTATTTCCGATGCATACCGAAATTGAAAGAATACTCTGCTGCTTCCAGCCGTGTGACGGGGGGGGGGGGTCAATAATTTTGTTAGATACGCAGTAGTAGTAACTCCGGAAGATTCAGTAGTAATGAAACCATTTCAGTTTTGTCTAAAAGGTAGAAATATGCTGGTGGCAAACTACGAGAATTTTTTCACTAAAATATCGGAGGAAAGTGTTCAACATTTGCTATTTTCAAAATGTTTGTTAAATGATTTTATTTCTATTTTACGTACATAACGTATACAGCTATTTATAAATTATGTTTTGAACTAAATAGGGGTTATTTGTGTTTTTTTTATTTTTAATCTCCAGAATTATTGCAAGCCCTATTGCTCTAATTCTTCCCTGCTTACAGCCAGGGCCTCTTACACTGTTAAGATGGTCCTTCGCATAGGTGTTGATATTTTATGCTCGAAATTACCCGTTCTGCGTATCAACGATAAAACCAAATATCGCATCCCCAATGCAAGAGGGCCACATCTCCGAAAAAATTTTAAATTGAGATTCAGACATTGCTAGTTTCTTCGTTTTCCATTGCGTGATATGCAACAATGCCATTTTTTAGTTTCACAAATAGCCGAGTAATAGCGATTCAATGTAAATTCAATTTCTGTTTTTAAATGCCTCCGAGAAAACTTCCGAAGGCTCTCCTGCGAAATGTGTGATTTTTAAGGCGCGGCCTTACGGGTCGGCCTTAAAAATATTGGCGCGGCCTTAAAAATATTGGCATCGGCCTGCGCGGCCGATGTACCAAAGAAATGAATCGGGAGCTTAGGGCGTGTCCCGGTTGGGGCAGCTTCCCGCTAGAGGGAGATACCTTGTTGAGGGAAACCGCGCTAGCCGACAGGTAGGAGTGGGGCAGATCTAACCATGCAGGGGAGGGGGAGATCACCGCTACCTCACGAGGAAAAACACACACCACACTTAATGACGTTAGCAGTTACGCCAGCGATATGAGGCACACGGTGTCATTCGCCAGGTGCGGAGCGGGTGGCCGCTGCTGGGGGCCGTGGACGCGGCGACGGTGGCGCTCCAGGAGGCCGGGCTGCCGCAGCGCTGGGAGGAGTACTCGGAGATGCGCGCGCAGCTGGACGGGCTGTTCGCCAAAGCGCCGACAGACGGCGCCAGGAGGCTCGCGCCCGCGCATCTGCAGGCGGCCGTCTTCCTGCTCGCCGCCGGATTGGCTGCTTCTGTGGCGGTGTTTGCCGGAGAACAGTTCGTATGGTGGTGGCGGCAGAACGTGCTAAAGACGACAGAAAAAGATAGACGAGACGTATAATAGGATTAACCGTGCATTTGAAGTAAATTAGCTGTTCACTGTTTCATCCAATCGGGAACGCCCCCGTAGTGACGTCACTGTGGCAACATTTTAGCTCCCTATTGGATGAAACCGTAACTGCTGATTTACTTCAAATGCACGGTTAAATAAATCCTATTAAAGGGATTAGATGCCTGTTAGCATACTAGGAGACAGACTTACTCGTTGCCAAGAGGAATCTTGCCTCTTCTATCGCAGCCTTCACTGGGAGCTACTCGACAGCGCCACCGGCAAGCGCCGGGCCCTCCTAGACAGCCACCCACCTGCGCCACTGAGCGTGAGAAAGGAAGGATTCGTGAAGCATAGCTGGCAGTCGCAGTGGCGCTTCCGAGTGGCCTAGTGTGAAGGCTGCGCTGCTGTTGGGGCAGCGCTTCGCTAACCGCCACTGCGCTGCTTAGTTATTTTTTTTTGTACAGGATCGTCCTATTACAAATACAAATAATACAGTAACATACATAAATACAAATATTACAATAACATTATAACAAAATAATACAATAGCGTAAGATACAAAATAATTGAGACAACAGAACATACAATACATACAACACGCCTTGTATCAAGTGAGTCATGACTCGTAACAGATATGGTAACGTTCTAATAATTGCATTATTAGAGTGCTCGTCTACGAGGTATTTAAACTAACGCTTACTTATACGAACTCGTACTCGACAGCAATTGTTGCTCGCACTACGACTCTAGCGCATGACTGACTATAAAAAACATGGTAGCCATACAATGTCTCAGGTGTCATGTTACCTCTAAGTTCGTATTTAGGATTAAGATGATGCAGCGCTGGCTGATAGTTTGTATTTGTAGCACCATTGGGTCTCAGAATTTTGCAGTGTATAGTGACTTTTTTGCTACGTATGGGTGATATATTATTATTATTATTATTATTATTATTATTATTATTATTATTATTATTATTATTATTATTATTATTATTATTATTTATCTTCTCATTATTCACAGTATCTACTGGTCGGTATGTCAACCACACACAGGAATGATGACCAGGTGTGTGGTTGCTTTACTGAAGGTTCAGATGGCTTCTGACAATACGGCATGTATTCAAAATTACTGACTTTTGCATATTGTATACATTCCTGGCATCCAAGTGAAGACACTCCAGTGCCCGAAGTGTAATTTTCGGGATCACTCCTGTAGATGATATTATTATAGGCATAGTTGTCACTTTACTGAAGTTCCACTGAGTTGCGACTTCGTGGGCGAGATCGGTATACTTCTGTATTATTATTATTATTATTATTATTATTATTATTATTATTATTATTATTATTATTATTATTATTATTATTATTATTATTATTATTATCATTATTATTGTTGTTGTTGTCGTTTGATTTATTGGCGTAAGATGTAGTTAAGTCATTCTAGAAAATCTGAAGAAAATTTAGAAATCGTATAGATGTTTCTTTCGCTGCGGAGTAACTCGTAGGCGCAAGAACACGTAGGGAGGCATTTCATGACTCACTGGACGAAACAAACTTACGTGCAAATATGTGTTGCTGTTAGCGCGCATATAAGAACACAGAGTATGCTGGGGCGGATGGAACTTTACCATTTTATATCCAGTGATTTTTTTAATGTGAGGCCGGATGGTTGAATAAAGGAGCGCGTTGTTGCGTGCAAGCCACCGCCAGCGATCGCAGAAGCTCCGGATGTGGACCGGCAAGAAGAGGCCGGAGCGAGGAGAGAGCGGCGGGGAGCGTCTCTGCGGGGAGGGGGGGAGGGAAGATGATCCATCGGAGGGCGGCTCCTAGGCTAGTAGGGATGGGACATCGGTAATTAAAACATCGGTATTAATAAAACATCGGCAAAAAACAATCCATGTTTTTAAACATCAGTGTTTTAAAGCTGGTTTATTCACTAAAACATTAAATTCGTGTTAAACATTAACATTAAATTCGTGCTTAATAAGATTTAATTTGACAGTTACCCAGTTTCTCTAAATTTATAATTAAGATGCAAGTAAAAACGAAGTTAAAAACTCCATGTGTGAATTACTTTAAACTAAAAGAAATACAAGGGGAGAGGAGTCTTCATGGATGAGAGAGAGTATGATTAATGGAGATAGTGCAAATAGCGTTCGTGTGGATGGAACACATAAAAGTGGCAGTGGTTCTATCAATTTCATATTAAATTTTACTCTGTTCTGTTGTTGCGGCACGATGACGATGTGTTCCGCTGTTTGGGGAGTAAGGTGGGATAAAATAAATGTATGTAGTGTCGCGTCGTTCTCCTTTAGGGAGATGGTCGAGTTGCCTTGTGTGTGACGTACTCGTCCCTTATGGGAAATAACAAGATCGAGGTAGGTCCGGATGGTTTACAGGGATCAGAAATTTTCGAGAAAAAATAGAAGTGTAGACATTTTGTTTCAGAAAATGGTATATTATAAACGAAAACAAAATATACATTATTTACACACTTCCTCCATTCATTGTACAACTACGACCAATAATAAAAAATAGAATGGCTATTTGTTAAACAGTTCTTAATTAATAAAATCCATGATTAACAAAATATCAAGAAAAAATATTCCTATTAAATTAATACACATTCTGTTAGTCATAATTATCAAAAACGAAAATTCCAATGATTAATTTACATTAAAAGGAATGTGGATATTATAAACTTCAAATATAAACTCTAAAATTACTTTAAACACTTATCAAACATTCCAGCAATTGGATCTTGGCACTATCTTGTTGCTAGTTTCTCAATTTTCTTTAACAGTGTCTCTGACTGGGAAGATTGTATTATTATTATTATTATTATTATTATTATTATTATTATTATTATTATTATTATTATTATTTATTCTGCAATTAAGTATCGCATCTTGGTGGCAGAATATCTTAATGTTACATGAATTAAGCTTACATTGAATAACAATAAATTACAAGAGAGTAGTTAATTAAAACCAATAATTATTAATAAATAGTACAAAATTTCACCGCAGAAGCCTTACATCACTTCACTTCACTGCACTATATTAATAGTAAGAAAGTAATAATAATAATAATAATAATAATAATAATAATAATAATAATAATAATAATAATAATAATAATAATAATAATAATAATAATAATAATAATAATACAACTACTACTGATGACAATTAAACAAACTTTTTTATTAGGAAATAATACTAATTTCATGGTAGAATCGTAGAGGCCAAAAGGGCATAGTCGACATCATGTCGTTATAGAGCAGGGGTGTGTAGAAGTGAGCTGTAGAGCAGCGAAGTTGAGTAGTATTCAACATTGATTCGGCAGTTAGAACATTTTGGGCGAAGAATAGTAGTCGTCGCGAGAAAGAGCGGCATTAATTATCACGAGGCGTCTAAAGACTTCGAACTTCGCAACACAAGTCAAAGTAACGCTAAAATGAAATACGCCGAAACTACGCTGTTAACCATACGCGTAAGGACTGTGTATCCGTTGTTGGCGTGTTACGGAGCAAGAAGTAGAAGTAGACGAGGGCGTGCGGCGCCGGGAGCGAAGAAAGAAGTGTTGGCACTGACTCCGTGGGGGAAGATGAAGACAACGTCGTTGGTGTGACGTCGTGGACGGAGGAGGAGCGACGGCGCGGCCGAAATCTGGAGCAAGGTCAGGCGCGTCGAAGGAGAAGCCAGGTTGGCGCAAGCCGCCACTGCGAGCGCTGCTGCAAAGGTAACAAATTTTGTGACGGGGGTCTAGATCAGGCAGATCAGCAAGCGCGCTAGAACAGCGGCAGAAAGACTGAATTCAAAATTTGCATAATCACATAGATTTCGCTGCGGACTATATCAGGACAAAGGGAAACCTTGTAAGCCAGTACAATATATTTTATTTGTGTTTAATGTTCCCGAGGATAGTTTTGTAAATAACAGTGTAATACATTTTCAATTATGTGTAAGGGAAGTAATTGTAAATAACTGTATAGTCGATATTTGTCATATTGTCGACAAGTCATATTGTTAATTTGTTGCGAATCTTTTGAGCCAAAAGAATGGTGTTAAAATAGAAATAATTTCACTGTATGTTGTAATAATTTTGACATGTAAAATTAACATTTTGTGTCTTTTCAAACGGTGCTGGCCAAGCATTAATTACCGTGCAAGGGCATTTAAAAAAGGGAATTAATTAGGAGGTAGTATTCAGTTAAATATTAAAGAAGTGTGTAAATCTTTCAAAGTGTTGCAAGAGAGTAACTTAATTCTGAGTAATTTATGTAAATATTATTTGCCATTTGCTTCCTTGTATTTGTTCAGTGCCTGTTGTCTGTAATAGTATTCTTGAAACAATATACGCATAGATTTACCTAACTCTGTGTCTAGGAGGAAAACTTTCTCATACCCCCAAAATCCTACCCCCTGAGATCACAAAGCTCGAACTGAGCGTTCGGTCCGACGTAGGTGAAGCTTGCGTTATATATATATATATATATATATATATATATATATATATATATATATATATATATATATATATATATATATATATATCGAAACAATAGGCCTCCATGGATGTGCTTCCTCATCATGTTTTCTCGGGGGGTGGGCTGCGTATAGACAAGTGAATATCCGTCGAAAAAGCGATTCTAAACTGCATCGTTGCGTTGCGAACCAATTTTCATTGTAGGGTTGTTTTTGCATTTCATTCCGGATGTGACGTGGGTATATTACTTATCACAAATCTTGAGAAGCAAAAAAATGTAAGTTGATAGCAGTTTTTTCCAGAAAAAATATGCATGTCAGTGTCTTCAGCTTGAATTGCAGTGTCATCATCCAAACTTCTATTTATTACTTCGTTATCAGAAGGTAGCTGCGGGATAAAGACAACGAAGAATGGTGAAGTCCATATCCTTGAGTCACTAATGTATTTACTGAAACTATTTTCGAATGATCTGTGAATTCGATTTGTAAATTATTCTCTGAAAGGAATTATTTTCGGAAACAATAGTTCAGATAAAATAATTTTCTTAATCAAGAATCATTGCATAGTGTATTGCAGTTATGAGTTGTCTTAACAACCAAAACCCAATAGTTTATCCGAAAATACTAGAAGAAAATTGGCTGAAATATTTGTTCAAACACAATTTTAATTTACACCCGCTGTGAAAACCAGACATTCCAAGTACAGCAATCAAATCATCAATCAACCAATCATCAATCGAGAGATAGAAATTCAGTTTTCAATTTTTTCTTTCTCGTGTACATACGCATAAACCTAGGTAAATGTACCGTAGAGAAAGTTTTATAATGCTACATACAATAGATTTCTTTTATTATAACGAAATACACCTTTGTGATACCCTGGATAGCGAAGAAGTGTTTCAGATTTGTTTTCCACATTTAGTAGTCTTATAAATGTAATGCACATATTTTAAAAAAATATTAGCAGTTTTCGTGGATTTTTGTGAAATATGAGAAAAACAAAATAAGATTTTTTTCAAAAACGGCGCACATTTTTTCTTGAATTTTTTTGAACAGATAGTGCTAAATGCACTGAATAGCATGATAGATACGCCATTTTGATGTATTAGTTTGATTTTTCAAAAAAAATACAATTAAACAATGTAAAATTTTGAGATATTTATCACGTTAAAATTTACTATACGGGCGGTTTTAAACTTTATTGAATTTTTAACAACAATTTCTTATAAAGATTTTCGAAAATTCAAAAGTTTTCTGTGTAAATGAATTCAAAATTGTGAATATTCAGAAAGGTTCAAACGAATTTTCTCTAAAACAGTTTACAATTGTTCTGTTGAAAGGAGCGTAAAAATCAGATTTTACGTTCTATAATAGTATTATTAAATTGATATTTACGTTTTACTGTTAAGGGACCGGAAAATTGAGAAAATGTGAAAAGAATATATTGTAGGTGCCAATAGATAGCATCTAGGAAGCGCGTGGGACAAAACCGAAAAGCTAGCTCAGACTAAAGAGATAAGAAACTAGTATGAGAAAGTATGAGCCATTCTATACCATTTTGGAGTGGTTTTTGGCAATGTGTTTTTCTACACCTCCATCCTACACCTTCATCTTTGTGTACAACACTAGCGCCTACTCCATTCACAGGATTTTCACCAAAATTCATGTTTCCCCAACGATCACGCTCGAACATAAAATGGATATTGTTGTTTTGGGGGATACTTTGCACGAGTTCAAAATAAAATTTCAAAAATTTAAACGCCTCCTAATCTTTTCATTACATTTTTGTTCGAATAGGGAAATGAACACTTCCAAGAATGACTTGAAACATCTTCACTTCTGTTATCCCGAGAGGCTTACTTTTATTTAACTATTAGGGAACCGATTGAAGTATATACAGTTTAATTTATGATAAATTAGGAAATTTACGTGTTCGTCACATATCCGAGAAAGTCTGTGCCATGTTGCAGCAGTGTTAGGTTCCTAATATGTTTCGTTTGAATACAGGACGCGCACAGTATATATTAGTAAAAGCTTGATCTTTTATTATGCTTTTATCACTTCAAAAACGAATATTAATGAACAGGAGTGCTCAAAATATATGTTACCCATTTGTAGGGCGTCAAGGGATAAGATGATGACCGCGTTTTCAAAGGTACATGTGGTGGAAAATATCAAATAATTAAGGTACTTATTTCAAGCACAGTTTGAACTATCATAATTATGACCTCGTAGAGGCTGAAGAGGTATTGTTTAAGATGACAATAACTGCAGTTGATATCTTTAGAAAAATATATAACACTAACGGAAAAATGTTAATAAGGTCTACATTGATCAACTTTCACTCAAGAATTTTCATACGTTTCATTAAGATGGAAACAGAATGCAATTTTTCTAACGTTTGATATGCATTTTCAGGAAGTTCTAAAAACCTAGAATGTGAATCAACTGTTTTCTGATGTAGTGTTCTTTTTCATGACTAAATGTTAAAGTGATAAGTGATCACAATTAAGTTAAGAAGATATTACTTTGTGTGGTAAGAAAACAAAATGTTTTAAACGTTATTAAATGCTTAAAGCTTTGAAGGTTTAAGACTCCTTGGATCCATCGAATTTATTCGTCCCCACGTAATATTTAGGTAATTATAAGCCAAAATCATGATTAAAACAAGGGCGACTAGAATTGTACATTTTCTTCATTACAAAAGCTAGCATATTGTGCTACCAAATACATATTTCAATTTCATAACATTCATTATTATTGTTTAGACGACAAGAAGTTACAATATTATCTCAAATCATGATGAATCAAGAATAAAAATGCGCACTGTCAGAGTTATTATTGAGTGTGGCGTTGAAAACGAGATAAAGCTTGTTCAAACGCATGAAGTCAGAGATAAGAGCCGTTAAAACTCGCTGGGCTGTGAAGAGGTTTCCAGTCGGAGTGGTTTCTGAGTTGAAATTAACCTTGTGGTGGAAACAAAACCACGTCAGAATATTGTTTATGATTAAGTCGATAACCTGTTCTATGTTACTTGACGTGTAGTGTTACTTGACATCATACGTGGTGGTTTTCTGTTGGAGTATTTCCGATCGACAGACATTGTACATTTACACGTGTTTGCGACTTTCCGTATCTGTAGTCCACTATATTCAAAGGTAAATATCTCGTTCTTTCTAAGCAATACTCATTTATTTAATGGTCTCTAACTTATCTAACTTTAAACTCCCGACACTTGTGTCTCTGGGTTGTTTGTAGATATTTCTTAGCCTAGAAATGTCTAGACTTGAAGTCCCAATCGTTGTTCAGTCTGTTATCTTCGTGCGGGCTTTTTCGACCTTTCCGAAATCGATATCTTTCCGATTTGGGGAATTTGTTTAAAACACTCCCAGAAACAGACTAAAATCAGTGTTTGTGAAACTTAACATTAAATTTGTATGTTGAATGTAATGTTGTATGTTTGTATTTTTTGTTGTTGTATGTATGTTAATTTGTATGTTGAATGTAACTTCTTGTGATATTTGTATACAATTAGAATAATTTTTATTTGTTTTAATCAACATATTTACCAGGTCACGTTAGAGCGAAACAAACTTTTAATAACAAATAATGTACATCATCTAAGTTGTTTAATTTTTACTTTCAACAGTGGCAATTCCTTATCTGCCAAGCGTGCTCGTAAGGGTTTTCCATAACGTTATGAAAGGTCCCGGCATGTGCATTTCTAAAAAATGAGGATCTTTTAACATGTTTTTGAAAAATTATACAATGATGTAATGAAATATTTAAGAAAATAATTCAGGCAGATAAGGCTAAACAAAACCGTTTAATTTTCAACCTTTAACCCCCATTACTCTTTAAAAGTCAATATCATTCAGCAATGCAATTCTTGAGAAATACTGAAGTGGATTTTTTAATAAAGTTAAATAAACTTGTTCAAATGTGCGTAAAAATTTGGTTTCGACACATAACTTGAAATTATGTAAGTCATAAACCTGGAAGGCGTACCCTACTGTGACATCCATAACTCGTCTATTTTTACCAGCACAACTATTTGGCGTAGACCATTTGACTGTAACATTCGGTAGCTGAAATAAATTTTAACATTAACATCACATTAATCAGTAACTACTTGCGTGCAGATGACGAATGGTGAATGAAATTAAAAGCACTTCGTCTCAAAAATTACCTTATTATTGTACAAAAAATTATTGTTTCGTTTCAAGATTATTCATTTGTTATTTACGAATTCCCCTTATGCCACAAACACGTTACAAACTTAAAACCGAAGTGATTTAACGAAGCATCTCTCGTGTTTCGGGCTTAGATGATGCTTACATTATAACATGTTAATTTAATGTTGTCACATCAAAAAGATAGTTAGAAATTTCTGCCTTTTCAAAATCAGAAGAGCTATTTAAACACTGTGGATCATAAGAGACTCCATCAGATACACATTGTGTTCATCACGTTTGTCATTTACTCTACTGTTACCATCAGGTGCAGAAATGCTGCTAAAGACGACCATTGTAATTTGTGGGATAATAGTACTTAAGATCCCAAGTGTGTGGTTACCAGTACATGCACTTCGCAGATCAGGCGAAGTTCCATCAGAACTATTCGATATTGTTACACCATAAACCGGTCAAGTTAAAAACTAGTCTACTATTCATAAAAACTGCACTTTTGTGAGCTACTGTTGTCGAGAGGATTGTATAAATTTTAAGAAACGAATTCTTTTGCATGCACTTTTTAGAAAAAAACAAAACAATATTCCTTCTCATTAAATTATTTTTAATTTCTTTACAGTTTTCAAAATGCCTCTTCTCTTTGAATCATTGGGTACCGAGGTTCTCATCGCCTTAGCTACAGTATGCACCTTCTTTTACTGGTTCTTCAACAACAACTGGGATTATTGGGAGAAGCGAAACGTGCCCTTTTGCAAACCTTCGCCTTTCTTCGGAAACATCAAAGACAGGGTTCTCTTCAGAAAATCATTAGGCGAAGTATCTGTTGATCAATACAATGAACTCGAAGGTCATAAACTGGGAGGAACATGGCTTTTTCGAAAGCCGAGTTTATTAATACGCGATCCGGAAGTAATTAAACAAATACTAGTGAAGAATTTCTCTAGCTTCCATGACCGTGGATTCAGTATTGACGTGAAGGAAAACCCATTAGCAGAACACCTGTTTTTACTCTCTGGATCGAAGTGGCGCGCCCTACGTGTCAAGCTGACGCCCACCTTCACCTCTGGGAAGATGAAGATGATGTTCTCGCTCATGAAGGAGTGCGCCACGGAGTTGGTCCAGTTTCTGACCAGCGAAGCTGAGAAGTCCGCCGGAGAGCTGGAGATGAAGGAGATTTCGGCCAAATTCACCACGGACGTCATCGGCTCCTGCGCGTTTGGCCTGCAGTTCAACTCCATGAAAGATCCGAACTCGGAATTTCGGGCGATGGGCCGGAAAATTACGTCTCCGAATGCACTCTTCATACTTCGAGTAACTCTTCTTCAATTGTTTCCAAAATTAGCAAAGCTGTTAAAAATTCGTTTTTTACCTTCTGATGTGAATGACTTCTTCCTCAACGCAGTAGCGGAAACAATTGAATATCGAGAGAAAAACAATGTGAGGAGGAACGATTTTCTGCAGTTGTTGATTGATCTCAAGAATAAAGGCAAAGTTGATGAAGATCAACATAAGGACACACTGATTACGGCCGACCGTATAATAGAAGAAATTGGAGATTTAGATACCATAAGTAAGTAAAAACATATGATTGGTCTATAACGTAAACAGATCTTAGTGTTAAGGATACTTGTGTTTCTGGTACATTTACACAATTTTTTCTACAATGATGATGATGATTCATGTACTCGCATTAATGATTTTCGTAATTATTATTATATTAATAACAATAATTGAGCCGGATAGCCGAGATCGCTAAGGCAGTAGTGCCGTTTTAATAAGATTTATCCACTTTTTCGTTCCCAGGTTCTGACAATACAAGTTTTTGTGTCCAAAAAATGCGTATTTCCGTCTCAGCTATACAATACTTTACTTTTTACTGAGTACGTAGTAAGCCAAAAAATTTATAATTGTGTTCTGAAAAATTCTCTGTAGTTTTATTAGATAATAATGGCATTTTCAATGACGCACTAAAATATTTTAAACCGTATAATTGCCTATTTTGGAACGCTTTCTATTTCAAGTCTGTTAAGTTTGTTCTCAGATTGTAGAACATTGAAAGGTGCATTGACTTGACACATTTTCGAATGAATGAATTTGTCATTTTTGCTTACACGCAACACGTGCTGGGTACTCTGATTGACATGAAATTTTATCAGTTCGTTCAGCACCTTTCAAAACTCATAATTATACATTTCTACGTGTTATGACGCATTGCGAGTAGAGTTTTTGCGACAATTCGTATTGAGACCTTTTGTGACCTTACAGCTGTCGAGCAAGGAAATCGCTGCGCGTTTCCGGTCGCCGTCACCGCGCCGCCGTTATCAGCCTATCTGTCGGCGGGACGTCAATTGCCTCGGAGGACATGTAGCATGTACGGTGAAAAAAAGCGTGTTAACATGTCATGTTCGGAGAATCGAAAAGGACAAGCACATGCTGAATAATCCAAATAAAATTATTACAAAGTTATTAGTCCCTGAAAATGTTACCTCGTCATGCGGTAAATAAATACATACTTGTTGGCCTACGTTTCACTTTTGCGTTGGAAAATTTTTTTTCACAGAAATGGAGTCTAGAAAGATGTCAACACGTAGATAGTAATATAGAACGCTATCAAGTGCATCGTATGTACGTTTCTTTTTCAATTTCGTAAAAAATTGGTTTAGGATATCCTTACAACTGACTTCGGCAGAATGATTGAAAATGGGTGTCACTCTGCACTTCAAACTAAAAAGAGACGAAGACATGTGGTTTTACCGTCAGTCGCGAATGAGCAATGGCGCTTGAAATCTGACACCGGTTGACAGACGTCACGTAACACTCCTGGCGCTGCCGATGCAACGGTTGCTCCGTTGCAGGACACGCGGAAGTCACGAAACGCCCCTAAAACACTCGTTATAATACTATGTAGCATTTTCGAATTTGGATATGTGGGTTTTGCATGGTGTTCTACCAGCTGGCGAAATTTCATGTGAATCCTTGTATCCAGTATGGTGAGTGATGGACTATTGGATGTTAGACGAATGAGGTTACGTTTACTATGAACGACCTGTTTGCTTTTTCCCAGAACTCACCAACAACCTGCTCGCCTCTCAGGCGTTCATTTTCTTCTTCGCGGGCTTCGAAACCACATCCACGACGATGAGCTTCGCCTTGCACGAGCTCTCTGTCAATCGCGAGGTTCAGGAGAGAGCGCGAAAAGAAATTGACGCTGTTCTGGAAGAAAGCGATGGGGAAATTACATTTGAAAGACTCAAGAAAATGGAATATCTTGATAATGTTATAAGTGGTACGTACAAGTGGCAAATATACACCTGTATGCATGCATGATCCACTAACCGAAGAGTTCTTCAGACTTCAGTCACGAAAATTAACTATATTCCTGGAAAAATACTGATTATATTTTGTTCATGGTAAACTAATTTGAAGTAAAATTTCTTATTTAAAAACACGCATTTATTATATTTATTTAAGCAAAGGTAAATCTAAAAGTACAGTATCAATTTTACTGAATAATTAATTTATACGCTCATTATACGGTTCACATCATTCTAATACGCCCTCGAATTTCATATTTTCCCAACTTACGAAATTATACAACCCTTGATCAGCTTCTACAGCTAGATATTTAGTTACAAATTGGGTCCAAATAAATATGTTTTTTCATAGGTAATACCACGAGTGCTTTGGAAATTGCTGATAAATTTCCTACTCGCGAAGGGACGGGGTTTCATTTGAGAATTTCCGAAGCACGAGTGGTTTTTAATAGGAGTATTCCACTAGTGAAATTATGTCCACCAGAGTTTCAAAATGCGTCAAATATTGAAAATAGCTGAAAGCTGTGTTAAAATCAGAGGGTATGGTATATTACATACGCAGCTTATTAGACATCGACATGGCGATCGATGTACAATACCGCCTCCTACGATAGATGAGTCACAGTTTATGATTGGCCAGTAGGTAGAAGCGATACAGTTTTTGACATACTTATTGGGGCATTGTAGTCACACACTATTGGTGTTAATTTCACGATTGTAATACTCCATATAAATTTGTTCTTTTTTGAAACGAAATGAACGAATTGCTTTGCTAATGATTGTTCCAAGCAGTAGATCCTATCTTCTGATTATGTTTCTCCAATCTGTTTAGAAACTCTTCGCAAGTACCCGCCGGCACCGACATTAATCAGAGTGTGTAACAAAGCTTACAAGGAGCCCGCAACGGGTGTTGTGATCGAGAAAGGCACGAGGATCGAGATCCCCGTGCAAGCGCTGCACTACGACCCGAGGCACTTCCCGCACCCGGAGCGCTTCGACCCCGAGCGATTCACGGAGGAGGAGAGGGCCAAGCGGCACCCCTTCGCCTACCTGCCCTTCGGCGACGGCCCCAGGATTTGCATCGGTGAGCGATCGGCTCTGCAGCCCCGGCCTCTGCCTTGTTGGCTTTCGTTAAGCGTTGGTTTTAGCCGTTCATTAATTGAAAGGCTGTTAATTCTCAGGAAATCGAGAGCAAGAAACACATTTGCCATCAAAATATATTCTTGTTCTCATGTTCTGTAATATGTCCACCTATTTCTACGAATTCTCATTGAGGAGAGAAATTGAAAGAAAACTATTCTGCCTCCGTCAATGTACGAGGTGTCTATGATTTCGCTAGATACTCAGGAATGCGTGAAAAATGGGGAAAAAATGAAAGTTTTAATTTTGAAGGAAAACCTCAAGTATTTGATTATGTTTATACTCTTAGAAAAGGTCCCTTACTATATTACTGGTATTACTGTTTTTTTTCGTGGAGAAAATTGAAGAAGCAGCAGAATATACCCGTGTATTTGATATATCTCCTCACCATTAAGGGAAGTTTATTTTAAATTTACCTCAAAATTGTTCAAATGTTTTTCGTTAACTTTTGAACTAGATTGGCCTACTTTTAGAAAAGATTTACTATTTTTAAACCAATGTAACAATATAGAACTCACCTACTTGTAAATAACAGAACCCTTGCTCGCCCACATTAATTGAGAAACTTTGTTATTTGTTAAGTAATTAAGAAAATATGTATCGCAATAGAGCTGACGATGGGGATGCTCTACGAAACGTCATTGGATTTACTTGATGTGGAATAAAACTTTTCATAATAATTCTGTCTAAAATCCTCAAAGGGACCTTTTCTAAGAGTAAAGACAAAGAACACAGTACTCAATTGTATAAAAACAATATTTGAAATAAAATTGGTTCACGGGATTGGTCAATGTACTTAGAAAAAGAATTATTTACGACAAAGTTTCGAAATATTTAGCTTCTTCATCAAGGCTAGACTATAAACAATGAACAGTCCATGAGGACAACATACATTACAATAAATTGATTGTTAATTATTAACTCAAATAAAACCAAAAAAATAAAAAAATAAATAAATTATAAACTAAGAAAAATAAAACACCAAAATATAGAAAGTACACACCTTACTAAGCACTTGCTTCAGTAACACCATGTGGAGTTGGGTGTGGAGGCTTGAAATGAGACGTTATCTGTATGATTACTAGTAAGTTGTGTGTTTGAAAATGACATGAAAATAATTAACTTTGCAATGTATTAAAATATGTTAAACATTTAATAACTGATAAAAAAGTGTGAAAAAAATTAGCTCCAATTGATCCGGGGCCTC
Organism: Gryllus longicercus; assembly: GCA_038098605.1. Taxonomy (NCBI): domain Eukaryota; kingdom Metazoa; phylum Arthropoda; class Insecta; order Orthoptera; family Gryllidae; genus Gryllus; species Gryllus longicercus. The sequence continues at coordinate 248,378 of JAZDUA010000806.1, forward strand.
AGCATGTTCTTAGTCTGCTTGTGCATATTAATTACGACTCTCTTTGTTCGCAGGAATGCGATTCGCTCTGCTGCAAGCGAAAGTCGGGCTGGCAGCGCTGCTGTCGCGCTTCGAGGTGGGTCGAAACGCCCGCACGCCGCACCCCATTCGCTTCGACCCGAAAACAAACTTGACCGCCAGCAAAGGTGGCATCTGGGTCAACTTAATCCCCAGAAAAAGTTTCACCAAACTGTAGTTAATCCTTCTTAGTAAAATGCAACATTGCAAATCTAACATCGCTTAGAACTACAAAAAAAGTGTTCTTCATTTATAAGACGAATCACATTCTTTAGGTGTATGAAATATCAATTAGTTGTACTTCATTCTTTAAATTAAACCTGTGACATCTGAATCACGTTTAATTTGAAATTGCATGAACGCACTTTCTTACACGATATTGTCTGTAATAGTATTTCGAATTTTATCTTTATAAATATGTTGTATTTTAACCTAGAATCTATAATACATTTTATCAGATTTGTATAAAACTGATGTACAACAAAGAGTAAGATATTAAAGAATTGTACCATAAATACAATGTGTACCGAAAATAATTCTTCAATTATGGGTGGCTGTGAATAAATACTCGTGTTCATTTTATAAAAGAAAAAAGTGTAAGTGAATTTCAAGAAACCTCCAACCAAGTAGGAGAAAACATGCTATCCGATTTCAAATATATTTAAAAAAACAGAAAAAAATATTTAACAATGACTTTTGATTTCATTTTATCATCAATCGTTTCCACTGTCTAAACGATTATAATCTTTTCCCTCACATTTATCAAATCCGTCAACAAGACGAAATATCAAAGCACACTTACGCAAATGTTTGTGTCTTGTGTCCCTATGACGTGGACATTGCATTCCAAAGGTGGAGGTGCAATAAAGTGATACCAAAATTTGTCTGGCCAACGACGAAATTTGACAAAATTCAAGACATAATTTCTATGTACAATCAGCCTAAACGAGAAAACATAGTCACTTCAAGGATATTTGATAGTATGAGGCTTGGCTCTCTAGTTTATCATAGGTAATACCACTCGTGCTTTGGAAATTGTCGATAAATTCCCGGCTCGCGAAGCAAGGAGAATTTCCAAAGAACGAGTGGTATTTAATTATTACTAGCTATAACACGAGTGAAATTTGATCCAACAGAGTTCCAAAATGCTCCAAATATTGAAAATAACTGAAAGCTTATGTTAAAATCAGAGGTTATGTTATAGTGCATGTACTGTTTATTGGACATCGACATAGCGATCGATGTATAACGTTTCATAAGATATATGAGTCACAGTTTATGATTGGCCAGTAGATAGAAGCGGTATGAACAATCGGATAGAAAAGACGATAAACGTTTTGAGATACACCGCTCTGATTGGCGCATTTTGTAGTATAGTTAAACACTATTGGTTTTAATTCCACCAGTGGAATAGACCAAATAAAGTTAAGGGGGTCGTCAATAAATTACGTACCGCTGAAGAGGGGAAGGCAGTGTTACGCTGCGTCACGTAGGGGAAGGGGGGTCATAGTTTAGTGCTACGTAATGCTGATATTTATTTTTAAACTGAAATTTGAAAATTTGAAAACTGAATTTTTTTACTGAAATAATTCCTTTTCATTCAGTCTTATACTAAAACATTACCATATTAACAAATTAAATCAAAAATTTAATAAATTACACAAGTTGTATTCTATAAATTGTTACAATAAATGAAAATACTTTTCATCAATGATATATTGATTGAGTCTTTGGGGGGCGGTTGTCGCAAGCGTGATGTAATTATTAGAGGGGGGTTCAAGTGCGCGTCCGTTACAGGGGGGAGAGAGAAGGGATATTCAAAATACTCCAAATTTGCGTTACGTAATTTATGGATGGCCCGGTACGGGAGGGATGGAATCAATTGTGTTCACTTTTAATAGCGAAAGAAAAAAGAAACAAGAATGTCGTCGAGTAACGAAGAAAGCCCAGATTCTAGGTTTATTCTTTAAACAGAACGATAATGGCAAAAGAGCATATCACGTATTACATTCCAGCCTTACAACCAAAAAATTATTTCATTACTTGAGGATGTCTCATGATCAATTTGAAGATCAATTGGATATTTTGAAAATACATGTTTACAAATAATTATTTTGGTAAAAATTGTATAGTTTTTATAATACATATTGAACTAGGGAACAAAATCATTACTACATTAATTTATTTGGAAATTGTGTAAATAATCGGCACACACAAGACAAAATTATTTACGCAAATAAAACACAAATATAATTCACGTTGATTAATAAACTATTTTGTCGTTACAAAATCTGGTACAATTTATTCGCCGTCCGCAAATGTATCGTTTCACTAATATTGCACAGCGTCTTATAAATGTTTTAATGTTATCTTCAATCAGATAGTTTAGCTAACCTGCTAAATGTCATTTCCTAGTGTTGGGTATAACGCTAAAGGGTACCATGGGTACCATGAAATGGGTCGAATTATCGATTTCGCCTTTTCGTCAAATAATTTTTTTTTTTTAACATCTGCTTTATTTGCAATTTGTTCTACACGAACATTCGGCAAATACAATTGTACATATATTATCGACATGTAAAGAAACCATACAATTCTGGTTCTTTCTAAAGATGGTTTTAAACTAATTGTCCAGTTCAGAGAGAGAAAAAAAAAGACAAACAAACAAAAGCAACAATAAACAACATCACATTGAAATAACACAAAACACAATAACAAACAAACATACAATAGTGCAAGCATTGTGACAAACAAAATATATCTACAGTAACAATTATTTTAAAAGAAAAATATTATTTATATCTGTGGTCCAGATCAAGAGGATGTACTCTTTTCAATCTTCTTGTCGTTGTGCTGTTATCTAAGATGTTTATGGCCAGATGATTAATATGATTTTCGAGTCTGTGTTGGTATTTGTGAGATTTGAGAGTGATTTCCTCTTTAACAGTGGTGATATTGAGATCTTTATGTAGAGTGGCGTTTGATACAAACCAGGGAGCATTGCTTAATAGTCTGAGACATTTGGATTGAAATCTTTGAATTATTTCTATATTTGAATGTGATGCTGTTCCCCAGAGTTCAATTCCATAAGACCAGATAGGTTTGAGTATTGTTTTGTAGAGTAAAATTTTGTTTCCTAGACTTAAACTAGATTTTCTTCCTATTAACCATATCATTTGTCTACTTTTCAGTTCTGCTTCCTTTCTTTTGATCGAAATATGTTTCTTCCAGGTTAGCTTTTTGTCTAGATGTAGTCCGAGATATTTGACGGTGTCTACGTTTTCAATTAGTTTTCCGTTTATTTCTATTCTTGTATTTCTTGTTCGTCTGAGGGTAAATGTTATACATTTGGACTTTGTTTCATTCATTCTTATTCTCCAGAGTTTACACCATTTGTTTATAAGCTCGAGGTGCTCTTTCAATGTTCTTGTTGCCGTTTCTTGGTTTTCGTGCGAAGCTAGCAGGGCTGTGTCATCTGCATATGTTGCAGTGGTGACGTCTGGGGACTGAGGTAAGTCAGCGGTGTACAGCGTGTACAGCACTGGTCCAAGGATGCTCCCCTGTGGCACTCCTGATAATACTGGATGAAACGGTGTTATTTCATCTCCGAATTTTATTTGAAAAAATCGATCTGAAATAAAGGATCGAAGTATATTATAGTATGGATGCGGCAGACATTTCTTGATTTTATATAGCAAGCCTTGATGCCACACTTTGTCGAACGCTTGCGCGATATCTAGAAACATGGCGGAACAATACTTTTTATTTTCTAGAGCTCCGTTGATGGTGTCGACTACTCTATGAATTTGTTCTATTGTAAAATGACGATTTCTAAAACCGAACTGATGGTCTGGAATTGTATCATTTTCTTTAAGTAATGGATATATGCGAGATAGTAATATTTTTTCGAATACCTTAGACAAAGAAGGTAATAAACTTATTGGTCTGTACGAGGAAACATCTTGTAGCTGTTTTCCTGGTTTTGCGATTACAATTAATTGTGCCAGTTTCCACTGCGAAGGATAGTGTCCGATGCGTATTATTCCATTGAAAATGGATGTTACAAGGGAGATGAGTTTCTTAGGCAGTTTTTTAAGCATTTCCCCTGTAATACGATCATGTCCAGGAGCCTTATGATTTGGTAGTAGTTTCAGCCCTGCTGTGACTTCTTTTGTTGAGAAGAATTTAATTGGTGGCGACATTTGATGGGGACATTCCAAGAATTCTATGATTTCTTTTTCTTCTGTGAGTAGTGCTGAGGGGTGTGGTTGAAATGTTTTTGCAAAATATTTTGCAAATTCTTCTGCCTTATCGTTTTCCGTCCTAGCCCAGCTTCCATCGGTTTTACGAAGAGGGGGGACATGTTTTGTAGGTCTTTTTAATTTTTTAGTAATTTTCCATAAGGAGTAATCTGTAGCTTTTGAGGGTGACAACTTTTCTATTCTTTCCTTCATTTCCTCCGAATGAATTTCTTGTAATTTTCTTGATAAGAGGCGGGAAGTTCTGTTGAGTATTCGTTTGTCGTCCGGGTGATGAGTGCGTTGCCAGGTCATCTTCATCTGTCTTTTCTCTTTAATCATTTTTAGTATTTCTGCTGGGTATTTATTTTTTTCAAACACTCTCATTTCTGGAGTTGCATATACGGCTGCCTGTTGAATGTGTTGTATTAAGTATTCAACAGCATCGTCGATATCTTCTGGACATTTTAGACGGACCTTGGCAGTGGTGTTATGGTAAAGCCAGTTGCTGTATTCTTCCCAGTTCGTTTTTTTGTTTGTAAGGTATATGCTTTCTTTCTTTTTGATTTCAGAAGAACTGATTGTCAGTATTTCTGGAGAATGATCAGATGAAAGATCAAAAGACGGTTCTATTGTGTGATAGGTCTGTGCCATTCCCTTTGTGACGAAGAAATCCAAGACATCAGGTACCTTGTTACCATCCGTTGGCCAGTATGTGGGATTTCCTGATGAAATTGTTTGGAGTTTTAGTGTAGAGATGGCTCCTTCTAAAGCGCGACCTCTTGTAGTTACCAGTCTTGATCCCCATAGTTGATTTTTAGCATTGTAGTCTCCTCCAGCAATGAACCTTGTGCCGAGCGTTCTAAAAAACTTGATATACTGATCGGTGGTTATCTTGTGTTTTGGAGGGGAGTATATAGCTGAAATAACGAGCGGACCGAACTTATCGTATACTTGTATAGCGGTTGCTTGCAGATAGTCTTTAGCATTATCTTTGTACATATTGTGTCTGATTCTTGTTTTAATTATTACTGCTGTGCCTCCATGAGCTGTCCCATCTGGATGATTTGTGCAATATACTTCGTAGTCAGATATACGTAGATAGCTTTTTTCGGTAAAATGTGTTTCAGACACTAGAAGTATGTCAATATTTTCTTGATGTAGAAACACTTCTATCTCTCTTCGATGTTGAAGTATTCCGTTGGCATTCCAGGAGACAATTCGCAGTGAATTACTCATAGTTTCTTCATTATTGCAGTCATGATATTAATTAGGCTGGAGATTTGTTCAGCTTGCTTTGCTAAGATGGACTCGAATTTTTTAAATGATTCTTGCATTATGGAAATCAGATTATTTTCATTCGACACATTTTGATTATTGATTTGCGAATGTTGGGCCATTTGTGCATATGTGAACTGTCTACCTGTTCCTATGGTTTGATTACTTGTTAGTGAGCTTGAATTGTTGCCTTCAGTTATGTTTTGCGTAGTATTTCTACGGTGTTGACTTTGACTAGGATACTTGCTGTTACGAATTTTTTGATATACTTCGCAGCCTTTATAATTTGCTGGATGGTCACGGCTACATAGAGCACATGTAGCTGGCGTGTCTCTCGTTTTAGTACAGGTTCGACTATCGTGATTTTTTCCACATTTGACGCAGCTATACGGAAGCGTACAATACCGAAAACTGTGCTCGTAGGACTGACATCGCTTGCATTGTACTATTTCTCGTTTTTTACGCGGTGGTTCAAAACTAATTTTTGCATGTAGTAAGTATTCGACGTCATATATTTTTTTGTTGTTACTTTGAGGTTCTAAGTCCACAAAAAACAATGGTAGAGGTGCTTTTGTTAAACGATGCTTGATATTATGAATTTGTCTTACTTTGTGGCCTTGTACTTCTATAGCTTCTTTAAGTTCCGTTACGTCTGCTGTTGGGTGCATATTTTTTAATACTACCCGAAAGGCTCTTTCTTGTTTTAACTGAAAAGTATAATGAGCAATATTTTTTTGATTCAGATGTTTAACAAGCGTTCGATAAACCTCCGGTGTTTGAGGTACGATTTTCACATTGTTCATAGTAATTTTGGCGTCATCTTGGTAGGTTTTGACAAGTTTATATGAGAAGTCTTCATCTTTAATGACTTCTTTAATAGATCTGATCATATCAGATATTACTCTGACGCCTGGAATGAAAATAGGCGGTGTACGATATTTGTCTTGTTCTTGCATGCTGCCCTTGGTTGTTGTATCATTGATTTTCTTAGAATTCGAGGTTTCTTCCAAATTTTCATCACAAGAGAGATGTTCATACCTGTTTTTTGATGATACGGGGTCCTGTTCACTGTTAGTCTTCTTAGAGGGTTGTATAGAGTTGTCATCATTGCGTCTTTTTTGTCGACGCAGCGGGATTGTTTGCCATGAGCTGCACAAGGTTGAGGCCGTTTCCTGCGTTGTAGATGCTTGGCCGTTAGTTGCTGTAGCTTCTAGGACGGTGGCTGGGGTTTCTTTTTCACGCACATATTGCTGTATTTGAAATTGTAACTGTTGGTTCTGTTGCACTAACTGTTGTAAGTGTTGTTTTAGCTGTTGATGTTCATGCAATAAAAATTGGTGCTGTTGCTGAAGGTTCAGTGTTATTTCACTGTGTTCTAAAGTCAATCCGTTCGTACTATTGTTGACGAAAGCTTCACTGTTTTCTTGGTTATTTAGTATTTCTGTTGTTTGTGTGATTAGTCCCCCGAAGGGGACGTGGTCAGTTAACATAATTCACTTCACTATATATGTGCGGTATTGATTTTCAATAGTTCTTGACGCACCACTGTTCACACGAGAATGAAGTCACCTTTGTACACAAATACGAGCGGTCACCACTGTATCACTTCGTCAAATAAATAGTTCAAAACTTGCTCTTTCCAAATATATCAACATTTTTCTTCTAGGACGCCTGGAAGTCCTTTTAATTCTTATCCTAGGGCGCATGAGTCACGCCCCCTTTTTTGACACTGCCTACAAATATGACTATTTTTCGTAATTCCGTAATTTTGAACGCATGTTGAGTTGTTAACGAGTTACTGACTCATTGGTAGCATTGGTCTTTTATGCTGCAGAAAATTATTCAGAATACGGAGCAGAATGTTCTAATAGAGCAGTGACAAGTATAGAAGTTTTTCAAATGCTTTTTCCCGAATATGTAATTATTTTGTAACTTATATCCCTTTTCTCAGAAACTATTACTCATAATTTACTGAGACTTGCAGGGTACATTCTTTATTTTATTCGCAATAAATTTACATTTTTGTGTACACATTCTTCAATATTAAAAATGTAAGAGAAAATAATATTTGTACGATACTGAAGAAATTAGCACAAAAATAAACTAAATATTTTAATGAACTCAAACAAATGTTAAAATAACAACAAAGGTTTTAGCTTTAAATGTGTGAAATATCAATATTTTCTTTTTAAACATTTTCTAGAAAAGGCACTCTCTCCCATTGATATCATGTTGTATAATCGGGATCATTTTGGATCAACTTAATTAAATTGGTTCATGATCGATCCACACGCGTCACATAAATTCACAACTGAAACGCCGGAAAGGTCACCCCGAACTGATTCACTTGGCGATGACGTCATCAAACTATTATTCCTCAAAACATATTTCGACTTCGCAAAAGTTCCTTTTAGACACATGAGAGTCGCCTTACGAAATTTTATCAACTCCTAGATTACCTCGGGGGGAACCCTAGACCACTTTCCACAACAATGTGTATCGTCCGACCTTTTGTCCACGTAAGTAAACATTTTGTGTACAAAAGTAGACCGGAATATGGTGCTTCAAAAATATGATAAAACTTGAATGAGATAATAGAATTTTGATAATTTATACTATTTCGGACGGAATAGGAATGGATATAAAGCTTGTGTTCGATGATAAAGTCGTTGATAAGAGCACTTAAAAGCAGCTTGCTCGGCCCGTAGAGCATTCAATCTTGGAAGGATTCTCGCTCCAGATAACCTTGAAAGTTCATACAATAAAACGAACACGTAATAGCGCCGAAGGCCGCGCTACGCAGTCGTAACGTTTGGCTCGTGAGCTCCAAACGCGGTTGCTGCTTGGTCTGTTGTCTCGTGTGTGACTGCTGAGTGACAGAAGATTTTCACTTCCTAACCAACTTAGGACGAGGGACGGAATAAACCCACTGCGTTGATGAACGCATAACTGCTGTACAAGGTATGAACTACAGAAAAGTGTAACATATTTTCTTTAGTTGTGAATGATATTTCCTTCCTAGTAATGAATAAAATACGTAAGCCTGTCATGTGTTATTATCATCTGATCATGATTTTATGACAGTGAGAATAATTGCTTTCTATCAGTATAAAATTGGCATGGGATTCTACGAACATATTAGAACATACTTTTCCGGTGCAAATGTTCAGGCCAGTTGTGTTGATTGTTAACAGATTAAGTAATTGACAGATATCCACGTGGTTAATGACAATACTATGCTTTCATTTGCACAAAGATCTTTACTTCTTTTCTGTTCGAGAAATTCAATGCTTAGTACTGTAGTCGTCTAATTTGCACTTGTGAGTTAGTATTATTTGTGTGTTTTTTTGTTGTTATCATTTCCACCAATCCCTCAGTGTAAAGAATTTTATTGAAAATACATTTTTTTTATTTTGAAGTTCACATAATGATTTTTAAAATTAAAATTCTCGTAAATAATGTCATGATATGTAATATTGATTGTTAGGCTGTTTATGTGTCATATTTGTTTATGACAAAATAACCGAAGACAAAAATAAAATGCTCAGTAAACTCAGTAACAGAAAAAGTATTCATTCCATATTGATTCTCATTATTCGCAATGATCATTTTAATTAATTTCTACATCCTCAATTAATACTTTTCTTTTTCCACACTATGTAGAAAACATGTTTTTTGCAATTAAATTTTCTTCAGTTCGATTTTGCTAACGCAACATTGACAAAACCAAATAATAGTGCGTCGTGAACTTTCGGTAAGTTGAGAATGTTAGAGAATGTGAGCGAGGTTGTTAAAGTGACAGGGAGTACTTTTATTTATCCATCACTCGCCCTTTTCCTGTACAGAAGGTACTAATCAAGGTTATAGTTGCGCGTACAATATCCGAAACATTTTCAGTGTACAAAGATCAAAATGCAAACATGGTTTCAAAGATATTTTGTGAGTTTGAAATAAGTACGAGGAGAGAAATTTTTGCGGATTAAGTATTACCTGAAAATTCAAGTGACTGTTTGTTTATTTCTTTATCCATTACTTGCGCTTTACCAATACAGTATGTTTCTTATAAAAGTTGTAGCTTCCGCTGCAATATTCGATACCTTTTCAGTTCACAAAAATTAAAATGTAAAAATTATTTCAAAGATATATTTGACAATTTGAAATAAATACGAGAAGAGATATTTTTGTGGATTAAGTATTTCTAAACGTGTGTTAAAAATGCACTTACGTATCACGTATAGTGATCACAGTAAAAATTACGATATCAGGTAATAGTACCATTGATATAATAGTCATGGTACAAAATGTTTTAAAGATATTTTGCCAAATATGTGACATCTGTATTAAGTGACAGCGACGCGAGATTTTAAAAATTGATCTGCTGACAGGTGATTTAAATCATTTAACCTTAATTTTACAGCAGAGATTATTTTGCGCTAGTTTGTGCTTATTTTATATAAAAGTTTATTCATCTGATTGAAAATATATTTACCGACAAATAACGCAAATAAGAATGATTGTATCTTTTACATATATTAAATATTTTATTTAGCAAGTAATAAATTACATTTTTTAAAGTAAAACACTGAAATAACTGTTTTAATACCGTAAAAATACATATGGGAGAGAATTCCAATTTTTCTAAGCAATTTGTGAATTAAAAGTAAACGTATTACTTTGTTCTTCCCTTTTCATTTTTTTCTTCTTGTTCATCAATATCATTTTGTACTGCATCTTGTAGTTGTGCAACATCAACCTGCCGATAATCATTACAAAGAGTATTACCGTCGCAAGTTTTATCTACGTTCCTTTTACACGAAATATTGCTTTCTCACAAGACATACTCCACAGCAATTAGCATTCAAGTAAACATACAATTGCCGATCCTCTTTCGGCTCTTCGCACAGTGCTGCTGAGCGGCCACTGCGAAAGTTGGACTTCGCCCGAGAACGTTTTGCGAATATGAAATCAGTCAAAATCACGAATTTAGTGCCTTGTACCACTCTGCCACTCTGCAGGTCAATTAGACAATGCCGTTACATTACGTGCTTGTTCACTATGACTACACATTACGGGTGTAGATGGACCCAAAATGTAAGTAAAAAGTACTTTTAATAACACAAGCTGTGTCGAAATCGTTTCGATTTCACCACATAAAACTCAAATTTGCGTTAACTTGTTAAAACCAATGTATGGGTATTATGCCTTTTTATGAAAACTCGTCATCGTCATCACGAGATCTGTCAACTAAAGCGAGGAGCGAATGGAGGAGATGAGGACATTCCGTTTTGTGGTTAAAATGAAAATGGCGATTAAAAATTGTGGTAAAATGCATTGGAAAGCAAGCCTTGGATAGCCTCAGAGATGTTTTGTCTTAATTCTACAGGGCGAAAGCCATAACCTCGTTGTGAAACTCAACATGCGTAGCAAAGCGTCAATTCGCCTTAATTTGTTCTTGTAAATTCGACACTATTCCACTCGCGGGCGCATGTTATCGTTAGCCAAGTCCTCGCGAAAACGAGCTGATTCCTTCCCGTTCGTTACGATTTGAGAGAAGAACCACACGGTGAATGATTGATTGATTGAGTGAATCCAAGCGCGACAACTGTTAAGGTCATTAGCCCCTTAAGTGTAGTGCATGCTTTTTAACGCGGGAGGTGGCGGTTATCTTCCTCTACTAAATGGCAAGATCCGGAGCCGACTAATGTCGGCTTGCGCGGTTTTCCCCAACCAGGTATCTCCCAGCAGCGTGGCACTGCGCAAGCCGAGACAAGCTCTAAGCTCCCGGCTGGTCTCCCGAGTGTGGCTGTGTAGTGAGAGCCTTATGTAATATAGGCAAACGAAGAGCATAAAGTCATCCAAAACAACTGTCACCAATTCACTGTGCCATTCACATATTGTCTATGACGTGAATTGAAATATGAGTTGCCGGAAATATGAATTGGAGGCTAAAATAATCGTATGAACATTCTTTTAATAATTACACATGTCAACCCTTTTTGTTTAAACACGTTTGCGCTTTATTTTAATGACTGCCAATAAAGTAATGTTTATGAAATAGATCAGAAAGGCATTGGTAGTATTTAGTGAACTTTAGAGTGCACTTCTAAACAGTCCTTAATGTAGGCCAGTTTTCAAGGATACAATTCATTTGTAGGCAGCTCTGGAATTATACGAAAAAATATTTTTTTGTTGGAGTTATTGTATTATAATATTCTATAATAATAGTTATAACAGAATTGGTATAAAGTCTTTGAAAATCGCTTGCTACTTCATCCAGCAAATAAACAGATATTCTTGCGTTTCATGATAAGCGAATTCTTTTACACATTTCCTCAAACTTTCAGTTGTCGTTGTATCGGTGTTGCAGTCCCATATGTAGCAAAGAAGAGAGGGTAATACACCTAAATATTGTAATGCAGTCTTTTAGTTTTCGGTTTGATCGACAATTCGGTCTTAAAAATGTGTTAAATATTTTACATCTACAGAATTGGACATCTTACTACGGGTGTGAGATTTACTCTGTTGTGTGATTAAAAGTTAAGGGAAGAAAATACTTCATATTTTTTTCGAACACATCACATTAATTATAGTTTTTTAATGGAAGTAAGTAATAAATATGAATTTTTACTCGCCATAATTTCCAGGTCGTGTAGTATAGGTCAGGTTAATAAAAAAAACACTAGAACGTACGTGCAATAAGTAACTTAATACAATAAAGTACTTAAAACAAATTAAAAGAAATTCAAATTACAATACAAAGCACCTAAATACAAATAACGTACGTAAATACATAACATTAATTCAATGAAAAAAAAATACAATAAATTCAATAACATACGTAATAGTACGAACTATATTAACTTATGCAAAACTTATGTTAGCAACTCATTTCCTTTTTTCTCATTAAAAACCAAACTTCTTAAATTCCCAGAAGTTTTAAAATTACCTACACCTAGTGTAGACGTACACATAGCAAGTAGAGTACAAACGTCAACATAGCAAATATAATTTCAAATTGTGCTTGTCACGAAACAGTTCATACTGTTTATATACATAAATAACTTATCATTAGTATTATGATAAATACCTAGGCACTTTGCCTTGCTATCTTCATTCCAAGAATTACGAGTAATTTCAAGAACATCGAGTTTTTACATTGTTCTACAAAAATACAAAATTGAATGAAATTTCATTTACTTGTCGATTTCCCATTAAAACTAAGTAAAGAAATATAGTAAACATGCGTAATATATTTTGCTTGTGTAACATTTTTAGCTTTTAAAGATTTAATGTTTATTTTCTTTGCAGTGACTAAAATGGCCCTTCTATTTGAATCATGGAGTACTGATCTACTCGTCGCCCTGGTTACATTGTGTATCTTCATCTACTGGTTCTTCAACAACAACTGGGATTACTGGGAGAAACGAAACGTACCCTTTTGTAAACCTTCGCCTTTCGTTGGCAACTTCAAAGACAGAGTTCTATTCCGAAAGGGATTGGCTGAACTAGCCGTGGATCAATACAATGAACTCAAAGGCCACAAGTTTGGAGGAATATGGCTTTTTCAAAGCCCGTGTTTATTAATACGCGACCCTGAGGTAATTAAACGAGTCCTGGTGAAAAATTTCTCCAATTTTCATGACCGTGGCGTGGACATTGACGAGAAAATCAACCCACTGGCTGAACACTTGTTCACTCTGTCCGGGTCGAAGTGGCGCGCCCTACGTGTCAAGCTGACGCCCACCTTCACCTCCGGGAAGATGAAGATGATGTTCTCGCTCATGAACGAGTGCGCCACGGAGCTGGTCCAGTTTCTGACCAGCGAGGCTGCGAAGTGCGCCGGAGAGCTGGAGATGAAGGAGATTTCGGCCAAATTCACCACGGACGTCATCGGCTCGTGCGCCTTTGGCCTGCAGTTCAACTCCATGAAAGATCCCAACTCGGAATTTCGGGCTATGGGCCGGAAAATTACGTCTCCAAATCCGAGTTTTGCTTTGAGATTCACCTTTTTGCAATTCGCACCAAAATTAGTGAAGCGATTAAAACTTCGCATTTTTCCTTCTGACGTTAGTGCTTTCTTCCTCAATGCGGTGAAGGAAACAATTGAATATCGTGAAACGAACAATGTAAAACGGAACGATTTCCTCCAGCTGTTGATTGACCTCAAGAATAAAGGCAAAGTTGACGAAGACCAACATGAGGACACAAAGATTACTGTAGCCGGAATCGCAAAGGAAAACGATGACACTGAAATTTTAAGTAAGTAAAAATATTGATGCATAATGTTGCCTAATGTATGAGACGTCTGAAGTACAGCGAATAATTTGTTTCTGCTCTTGAGGTCATTCACAATATGCAGTATTGCAGCTATGTTGATTCATTTCTCTACTTCACCGTGTAATAAACATTAAGCTCTCTGAACTGCACTCTAACACTGCACTCTGGTGCACTGTTGTACGCGTCCTGCAAAGTTGTTCTTTGCTGTTACATTTCTGTACACAACGCCCCACTTGGTCGTAAGCGGATCATAAACTACAAGTTTCCAATCAAAGAATAGTAAACGATGTAGTAGTTTCTGTTCAAGAATGGGCGAACACATTTAAAACTCTACACCGAGTTGAAGGGGAGAATATTTGTTTTGCCCTTCATCCATATGGAAGACCGCAATTCGATGTATATAACTTTATAACACAAACTTTGACGTATTGTCACTCGATAGTTACCGCAATCGCTTAAAATAAATCGTTTCTGTTGCAGAGTTCACCGACAACCTGGTGGCCGCACAGGCTTTCGTTTTTTTCGTAGCAGGCTTCGAAGCAACCTCCAGCACTATAAGTTTCGCCTTGCACGAGCTCTCCGTCAACCGAGAGATTCAACAGAAAGCTCGGAAAGAAGTCGACGACATTTTGCAAGAGTCTAGTGGCGAAATTACGTACGAAGCACTCAAGAAAATGGATTATATCGACAATATTATAAGCGGTATGTAACAATAGGTGACAAACTTTCTGCAGGTTCTAAACAGCATTTTTATCAGAAATATAACTCAATTGGTTTTCAGTAAAATATTGTTTTCAGTGACATAAATATTTGAACGTCGTATCATTTTCATGTATACTCCTCTACCAGACACGTGAAACCGCGTCCGAACCACTCGCTCGCCTGGGTAGCATACGGGCACGGGCACTTCCCCTCCCTCCGCACTCATTTCCCCTCAAAATCGAGAAAGGGGTGTCCACACCCGAGCTCAAGCGGCACGAGACGGTTAATAGTGGCTTAAAACGAAAATATATTTGCCATATTTTTTTCGATCAAATAACCGAAAATTGTATTACGCTTATACTCGTATTCTTTACTACTTAATACAACTTCATTTTTATTTTATTTTTCAATTCTGCCTTGTATAAATATTTTTGCCAAGGGGCAGGACTATGTTTTAATGACGAACTATTTTTTTGTTTTTGTTTTGCGTTATTAAATCTTTCTGTTATTTATTGCATTTAGCAATAATATGAAATAAATTAATAAGTCTCTAGAAGTCAACAATTCTCGCTTACGGGCGGACAGCGCTTTTATCAGGCAAGAATACTTGTCTGTAAAATGTAATGTGTCTGTGTTTTTCGTTTCCTTTATTGAATTGTAAGTTTTGTGGCCTTCATAAAACAGACTTTATTTCATGTTATATACTTAACGTTTTCACCCTATTTTGGGGTCTTTTTCAAGAAACAATCTTAAAATATAAACTAAGTTATATTCTATAAAATTGTATCACATATCTGATAATGTGATGAATTGAATAATAATAATAAATAATAATAATAATAATAATAATAATAATAATAATAATAATAATAATAATAATAATAATAAAACAACTTAAGACATACCCAGAGACCAGGTTAGTTGACATCATAATAAATGGAAATCATTTCGATGAAAAAATTGCCATTTACACAAATATGATCAATTCATCAACTTCATTCGGTCAACTGGTATTACAGAAGTCGTTCTAAAAAAATCGTTTTCTTTATCTCGCGTTAATTGCATTCGTGGCGTCCATGTTGTTCAGAGACCCTCCGCAAGTACCCGCCGGCGGCGGTGCTCCTGCGCACGTGCACCGAGCCCTACGCGGATCGCGAGACGGGGCTCGTGGTGGAGGAGGGCGTCCGCGTGCAGATTCCCGTCTACGCCCTGCACCACGACCCCGAGTACTACCCCGACCCGCAGCGCTTCGACCCCGAGCGCTTCAGCGACGAGCAGAGGGCCAAGCGGCCCAACTACGTCTACCTGCCCTTCGGGGAGGGCCCCAAGATGTGCATCGGTGAGTACAATTCAACTCAAGCACTTGTGCAAAAGTACTAAATTAATTTAGGCTATTACGAAGTAAATGAGGGACTTAACTAAGCATTCTACGTTATAGAGCAATGCATAAGTGTTACGTTGTGAAGTGAGCTGGAGTGCAGTTTAGAGCAGAGAAATAATGAAGGAAGTTATTTAAGGGTCATAGTGAAGTAAAGTGTAATGCAATGCGGTCTTAATTGTACAAATATTCAGTATGAAGTTAGATTATAGCTGTTTCTTTTTCTTAAGGTATTTTAACGTTTTATGAATCAGTCAGTTTTTATATTATTATTTTTATAGTTATTATTGTTAGTCTTATCAGGTTACATTTGTTACTATGATTATTATTGGACCATAATAACAATAATAATAATTATTATTATTATTTTGATTATTAATATTAATATTATTATATAATATGCATGTTAGTTATTTTATCTTATTCATGTAATTAACTTCCACTTGGTTACACCCAATTGCAGTTTAAATAAATTTATCCAAGCTTACAAACCAGTAGACGGAAAAAATGTTTGGGAGGCTGAAAGAATAGTGGGAAATGATCCAGAGAGTAGGTAAATCAATAATGCAAACTACAGCAAAAATCATAATATTACTTATATAGTGTTATTAATATTGTCGATAGTTACAAATATAACAGTACGGTACCTACATTTTAAATTCAGTACTGAAATATTTCATCTATAACTCTTTGTGTCTGGAAAACATTTATTATACAATTTAAAACATTCAAAAAAACTAATCTTAAATTTTTAAGATTTTTTCACGGATTTCATAAGGTATTGTTTTTAGAAATAATAAATATTTCGTTCTATGATTGGTTCAAGGTATGTGGATAACATATCCGCGACACCCCTATCTTCACCTAACCTTCGGGTCTAGCTGAGGGAATAATTGCACACACCTCTTTTGTATGAATAGTGTTCCTTACCCCGGTCTTGTGGCACAGAGGGAGGAGTGGTGGTCTTACACAGAGGGAGGGGATGGTGTGCATACACAAAGGCTGTGAGTTCCAATTTCGCGTAAAGGCGTGAGTGCGAATTCCAGTTGTGTTTGTGGCATTCACAACACTTCAGGTATCACCGAATACCTTAATCCTTTGAAATACTCTTGCCTTCGCTAGTAACTGTGAGACATCTGGGTGAAATTTGTGTCTCGCTCTAAGGAAGTGGCTCCCTGCACCAAGAACATTAACACAAACACCGGGATGGAACCAGAGGCTACGTCTGTTGTGTGTATGATGGTACATAGCCTGATGGCTATCTGGCATGATGTCCTGGTTGCAATAGAAGACTCTTCGCTGAGGATCCCACGGGAGAAATACCGCAGTAGGCTTTAGTAGGACCCCTTAGCGTCGATAGATGGTAGCCGGGAATGGGTCAGATTTAAAACATTGTTTTTTTGTATTTACACTGTTCGTGACGTTTCGGAGTGGTGTCACCAAACATCATTCTAAACACAATAAAACAATGTTTTAGATCTATCAGTTTACTGTTCTATTTTATCAGAAAGGTAACTGTCTAACAAATAGGGACATATAACATGATAATGGTTTTCATTTCACATGTTCACCCCCTATTTAATAATAATTTTTTTCTAAAAATATTTTGAATTAAAAAAAACTGTTTGGAAGGGTTTCATTTATTATTGATCATCAGATGATGTATACGGTGCTATGTTTTGGTGCAGGTATGCCTGAGCATTACAAGAATATGATTGAATTTGCATATATATGTACAAGTATGAAAAAGTTTTAATATCTTCCAATTACTTCCAAAAATTGAAAATAACTTGGCTATCTAAAGCAATAGAAATGATATGCAAAATCATGAAAATTCTCTCTCCTGTAATATTACCTTTCCCGAACTTATGAATAAATAGTATACCCTGTATCGGGTTTAATTAAAGTGTTGAACGCCTCCGTATGTTGTTGCAGGAATGCGATTCGCGCTGCTGCAGGCCAAACTGGGGTTGGTGACGGTGCTGTCGCGCTTCGATGTTGTTCGAAACCCCCGCACCCCGCACCCCATTCGCTTGGACCCCAAGACGAACTTCACTGCGAGTAAAGACGGCGTCTGGGTGCGCCTAGTGCCGCGAGACATCGACGTTACGAAGATGTAACTCCCCCAACTTGACGTATGAAGACTGATGAAGGAAAAGCCGTACAAGTGGAAATATTGTCTTCAAAGGTGTGAATGATAAGAGATTGTGGGTGGTCCTGGGAGGGAAAATTTTGGACCTGACGAATGGTCTTGATTTAATTAGCACACATTAGTCCCAATTTTTAGACCTCCCCCCCCTAGGGATGCATTTTAGGGGGCGCCAAATTTTAAACAACGGTGTCGTGGCAAAAGCCATATCTGTGTAGAATGCAACGAAATGGTCAAGCAGCTAAGCTACACTCAGAGTGCACCAAAAATGACAATAGTACCTGCTTTGTTCATAAAAACATCACATTCTGCTATTTCGAACTCAATGCTTTAACTTCAATGTTCAAACAGTCTCTATTACACTAATTGAGGGCTAGAATACTATCTAAGAGAGAGCATCAATTTCTACTTGATAATGTAATGCGTATTCAGGTGAGATTCTTTCCGATGTGAAAATCAACATCATATTCCTTTTTTAATATTACCATTAAATAACTCCCGTACCATTTTGGCCTTTGAGGCACGGACACTCGAAACATAGGTTTTGAATTTTGTCATTTTCTGTGTCTCGCTAGCATTGTCTAGAGCTCGGTTCCTCTGAAAGAATAAGGTCATGCGCCATCGCGCTGATGCAGCCAATTTTATAAATTCATAAATTTGCATTTTTTTTTTTTTTTTTTTTTTGAAATTTATTTTTGTTTGGCCTGATGGCCCAGAACAGCCGAGTACTATACATTTTCGGTACATTCAATAATATTAACATGGTTTACGAAACATGATTGATAGACGAGTAAATTAAGTACATGGATACAATAAGTAAATTCAATAAATAATTGCTTGTCAATTAAATGTCTGTAGCCACATCAAGCACATGATGGTCAGGGAGGGTCGAAGAACTGTCGCGGTTGTTTCTGCTTCCGTCTGTTGCGGTGAGGATTTTGTTTTCCGGTTTTGGAATGTACGGCTGAGGGAATCTGGGGGTTTTTGCGATAGAAGTTAGAGAATAGGAGGAAAGTAATGTAACTGGAAGTTAGGTACAAACCAGCATGCTTTTGAAATGGCTCGGAGGAATTTATTTTGGAAAAGCTGCATTTGTGGATATTTCATTCGGTGGCCGAGGTCCAGATAGAAGCATACGATAAGATTGGACGGATCATTGATTAGTATAGGTGAGTAGCAACATGAAGTCACACGGATGATGATTTTTTTAGTATCGGGGTGTAATTGAAGGTTTATATGGATGGCCAGAGTCATTTTGTTAATGATATTCATTTTCCAAGCGAGTTCTTTGTCAAAAATCTACCAAGATATTTGACTAGCTCGTTGGTTCAGAGCCAGGAAGAACTTTGGCCTTAATACTTGAGTGGGGGGGATTAATTGCTCTGCGGAGGGTGAAGGTTTTGACTTGGAATTTTTGTTGACTTCATTTGAATGTATCATTTCTTGGCGCAGTCAAAGAACTGGGAGAGGTGATGTTGCAGATCACCTTGTACGGTATCAATATCGTTATTTGTGTTCTCACAAAGTCGTTCTTTCCTCCCGTTCTGTTTAGTAAAATTATGTATATTGCTTTGACCAATTCACTTCACTATAAATAGAAATCTGCTTCTGGAAATTTTGGAACAACAGAATTCGTTGATAAACTGCTGTCCTGTTACAAACCATTTCTCAAGAATATTATTAACATTTGTGCATTTCTGTGTGCAAAACACGCAGGTGTAACTTTTTTAATTTTCTAACTTACTCGCTGCGCATTATGCAACTGCACTTGTCAAGGGACAATAGAGGTAGTGTGCGAGATAGATTAACATCAAATTACTGAGTATCCTGGAGAGACTAATCTCACACCCCTCTTCGTCGTTGCTTCTGAGCATTCATGTCAGAGCAGTGTCGTGTTACCAAGAAATTTCATAAGCCACATTTTGTAACTTGTACTTGATACATGGCTGCACTAGGCTCACTAACAAGTATTAACAAAAAGTAAATAAGTATTTTTAGGATCTAAGTTGTTTTTTCAAATAGTTTTTCCAAAACGAAGAATGTGGCATTCAACAGGAGTTGGATGTCTCAAGAAGCCACACTTAAATGTAAAAGTCTGATATACCTCAATTCTCTGTGTAAGCAATCTTCTCAATAAATTAATTTAAAGACTTATTTTATACTTCTTTATTTATTAATACATTTTACATGCATTCCTACTCCATTGTAAAAAGCATTAAAAATTGTGTTTTTTTATTTCATGAACTGCTTCAAATTTCATGGAGTCTCCGCTATCTGGGTCCAATTACTCTGCATTTGAAAATATTTTTAATTTTCAATGAAAATATGTGTACTTTGTAATATATTTTATATATAATGTTAATTATCTAGTATTTTAAGTCAAATGAAATGCGAATAAGAAAAGATTAATTATCCTAATATTTTTCTAATAAAATCAAAAATAGAACATGCATACCATTAAAATATTAGTAATAATAAGTCAGTAATATTAATAATAATAATAATAATAATAATAATAATAATAATAATAATAATAATAATAATAATAGTTTTATGATTGAAACGAAAATAAAATACTTACTTCAATAAAAAAAAGTAATTATAAAACACAGACAAGTGTAAATGTAGAACGAAGTCTTTCCGGTCTGAAACATTTATTAGTCGATAGAAGATACAATAATTTCTCAGAAAATAACTCGGAAATATAAACAATTCTAAACTACAATGAAAACAATTAAGAATATTTCTTCTGTAATTTCATTATTTTTGTATTTCTGAAGGTATATTTGTATTTTTCAATTTTTATACTAATTTAATTTTGTGTATGAATAATATTCAAAATGTCGAATAATATTGTTAGTTTAAACAATATATGCAAAGTTTTCTAGTAAAAACTCTATAATCATATTCCATTCATCTTAAATGTCACATTCTAACTATAAAATAAGTCGATAAGCTGATTAACTGGCGTTTTTAGGCTACATAACACTTTTGCAAAGTTTTGATCTTCTTATTGCATGTTTTTGCATGTTTCGATGTTTTTACTGTACGTTTTAGAGACTTTACTGCACGAAAATCCGGTCTTTAGTCGTGAAAAATGACTCCAGTGAGTATGACCTTTGTATTCCTCATTTCACGTACATTGTACATTGTAAAAACAATATGGAGAGAAAAAATTCAACTATGACAAAATACCACCCATTGCATTGGAATTGAAAATATACTACCTAGGAAAGATCTTAATACAATCTTATCGACAAGTAGGGGGATGATAAGAACCTATTGTGTTAGTGCAAACAATTTCATATCTTCATTATCATACGTTATACGTATTATATATCATACGTATTATATATCATACGTTCCCGCATTCACAATGACAAACTGAAACCTCTAATATTTAAGATATTGAAATAAATAAATACAGTGGTATATGCAGTTGTAAACATAGTGCGCCCCAAGGATGCTGGAAAATGCTAGAAAATACTGACATTTGTAATCCTCTCTAAAAGACCATATCTATGGGGTCGGAGGTATACGACTTTGTCGTATTTACTAAATTAGAGAGAAACAGTAAATTTCAGGACAGCAGTTTGAAGCTGTTTTACTTTGGACTTGAAAGTGGACTAGGTGTTTTTTAAAGGCACTGTAACTACGGTAGTTCTTGATATAGGCCGTATTCTTCCATACATCTCAGTGGAAGGCAAGAAATACATACGATTCTGCCAATAATCTCATTTCGACCAAATATGGACAGAATGTCCTGTACTTCCGACACACTGATACATGTCGAACAGAAGGAAAGAAATTTGAAAAAATCATTCTATCAAATTAGTGTTTTGAAATTGATGTCAGCAGCAGTAAAAGAGTATATTCATCAAGGGAGATTTGAGTCATAACTCGCCATTGAATGTGACCTTGGCAGCTACATTATTTTACATAACGCCTCGGGGCAGGAAATCCAGCTTCATTTGACCTGGGAACACCAACGTTGTGCTTCCTTTCATTAAAGGAGTATCTGTGGACAGCGTTGCCGTTTCGTGCTTAGGCCTTCGAGAGGGCGCAATGGTCTAAACATTTAGGAATATGTAAACGTATATTGAAAAACAACTTTGTTTCTTCTTAAATAGTAAGTATCTAGCATACATCTATAATTGGATAGTCACGGAAACTGATCCGATACTTTGTTTTACGACTGATCCCGCTTGTAGGGTTGTCAGGTCTCTTTTCAAAAACGAGTCTAGCAGGGGGGAGGGTAGGAAATATATTACAATTAAATTATATATTTTCTTACAGATTTCCTCTCCTTATTGTCTTAGACTGTATAGCTTTAGATTATGTACTAATTCATCACAAAGCTTTTGAATTAAAAAATGTCCACTATTTTATAAAAAAAGAGTAAAAATAATGTGAAAAAAGGGGACTGTCTATTCAAATATTGGACACCAGGCAACCATACTCCCTTATGTACCATTTGTTTAATATTTTGAGCAGACCTATTCTAATTACAATATGCCTAAAGTAATTAGTATCTTTACTAAAGTGATCAATAGCATAATTTTTACTTTCTCATTAAGCAATGTAGAGAATGTTCCATAGTAGTGTAAAACCTGATCTCGAAATGTTAATAGAAGGTACGTGTTTTCATGGCCTGTATATCGAAAATTGGTTTTTGTCGTTTTCTTAAATCCTACGTTGATGGTGTTTCTTTAATCGGAATTACAGCCATAGATACCATCATTGTGAAGTGTTGATTTTGTTGATTACCATGATGATCTCGTAGGTCACAAAATCAAGGGCATTTGGCTCTTTAATCATCCAAGTTCATTCATCGTGTTTTCAGGTGATTGAACGTACGGTCCTGTACCTTAGTGAAGGATTTTTTCGCACCCAAGAATTCATAATGCAAATTCACGAGGCTTTTGCATCATGAACTCCTCGTAAAGCGAAAGCGAAAAGGAAATTGTTTATTAAAAAGGATTTTTGCTGAATTATGAAATAACGTATCCTCAATGTCATTGTGCAAATTTATTTCCACACCACCTATGTCTTTCTTCTTAAATGGAAAAATTAATTAGTAAATCTTATGGTAAGACGTTAAATTGTATAAGTCAAATACAAATATCTTGAAAGCATAAAGAACAGTCAGAAGATTTCTTA
Organism: Gryllus longicercus; assembly: GCA_038098605.1. Taxonomy (NCBI): domain Eukaryota; kingdom Metazoa; phylum Arthropoda; class Insecta; order Orthoptera; family Gryllidae; genus Gryllus; species Gryllus longicercus. The sequence goes on from JAZDUA010000806.1 coordinate 271,617, forward strand.
TGATTTAATGAACACAGAATTTAACTGATTCGCTTGACGAAAAACAACATGAATATTCAAATATATTTATTTAGTATTTACTATTATTATTATTATTATTATTATTATTATTATTATTATTATTATTATTATTATTATTGTTGTTGTTGTTGTTATTATTATCATTATCATTATTAATACCCTTGTAAAACTTCTTCCTTAGAAACATCACAATTATTGGCCCCTTGGATCGATTTTAGAATAAGAGAAAAATTGTCCCATGTAAATTAGACGCGTCTTTGCATAACAATTCGATTTAAAAATGAAAAGAAACACATTTTCTAAAATGCATTCAATGTGTTTTACATTGATTTCATATTTGTGAAATTTGAACTCGAACAATGTTTTTAGTAATATGTTACAGAAATTTTCTTAATTTTAATTGTCCTAAATTTCAACTAATTGTTATTAAAATGTATTCTTTGGTTTAATATAACAATAGGAGGAGCATTTGAATTAACATTGTTTTAGTAAATAATATATACTTATAATATTAAAAGATTTTAGGATATATGTTATTTACAATTTTTTTAATGAAATACATTTTGTATTGATATTGTTTTTGGAATATCTATTTACAATTTCTTTGAACTAAATACATTTTATGTATCTTTTTTAATTTAATTTTTAGTTTAACAACTTTGGAGGGCCAAGTGGAAAACATATCAACGCCAATTTTGTCCAATAAGCAAGCGCCTCGTCCTTCACCCACACCTGGAACGAACTACCCTTGACCCTCATCGGCGCTGCTGACGTCACTCCAGTTGAACGAACGCCGCCGCTGGCGACGCAGCTCCCACAATTCCCAGCGGCAGAAGATTCGTTCTCACTCGCATGCGCTCGAGACGCGAACGAAAACGATCGAATCGGCGCTCCGACTCCAACTTGCCAACAACACGTCGTAACGCAGGCGAACACGGGCGCGCGTGAATGCGGAGCCACTGCTGGTTTTCGTTCTATAGGGGGCACAAATGTTCGTTAGTTGTATTTTAGGCAGCGCAGCGAGCGGTCCGGTGTCTGCTTGAGAAGGTATTTACTGAAAAGTGTTGGTGATTTCGTGATAAAGTTGATGAATCTTTCTCCATGGCGTTTGCTTCTAACCTCGGTCTTGCGCGTTGTCCTTCGATTTTGTTTTACGTGAACTGGCTTGTGTATATTAAGATTATTGAAATATAGAATACGTGGAGCTGGGAAAATGAGATCATTTTGCCTGCACAGGATTCGATATTCAAAAACTGCGTAAATAGGATTTTGTTAAGGGAACATTCTGGATTCGTATTTAAGATGCCCCAAGCCTAGTACTAAAGCTCCTTCTCTAGTAAGTACGTTTTCAAAAACGATACAATGTCCACCAAATAAATGTCTTACAGCCCCCAGATGCAATGTGAATTGCGCAATTCACCGAGACCTCTTTTAAGTCCGCCATTGCATCGTGACGTCATTGCAGAGCGCGACGCGAGGCGAGGCAGGTTGACCCACAATTCCCAGCGGCAGGGAATCGTTCTTCCTCGTGAACGAAGGAGGTGGGTGGACGAGAGTGAACGAGAACGAACGAATTCCGACATGGAATGCCGCCGGTTTGTTTCTGTACCGGGCCGCTCTTATTTTCTCTGCAAAAGATTTACAAATAGTTGCGTTTCAGACACCACATCGAGCGGTTTCGCCACATCCTGAGAAGGTATTTACTGTAAAACGTCGAAGACAGTGTTTGCTGGTAAAAGCCGATTTTTCATTTTTCTCTTCTTTAGCCTCGAATCTGCTTGTGCTTTGTTATTCACAAGGCTTTTAGTAATGGGGAAAATAACGTTATAAATGAGAAGGCTAAAATGTTGGTTTTAATGAACAATGTGTAACTGCTGCTTTTAAAAATTGCAAAGTCCGAAATCGTCACGTAGGATAGGTTGCTCTTTCACGTGCCTAAAAACTGATAAGATAAAAAGGTTCAAACAGAGATAGAACATTGCTTGTTCTTCCAAGTATCAACAATTCTATAATAAAATATTTTTACACATGTGACATTTTATTTTTTCATGTCCCCTTGCTTTCTTTTCATATATTAGCCTAGATTCAATAGCGTTTAATGCCATTATTTTGCATTAGTGGTGCTTCACAGTTAAAACATGCCTGACATGTTGAGTTTATGGTATTTTCAGTGTAAATAACATTAAAAGTTTTAAAATGATATATGTATTCATCATTCCCAAACAGTCCGGGATTATCAGTAAACAATTGCTGCCAACTGTCTCACCGCACCGTGGAAGGTCTATAAAAAGTTTTGTGTCTCACGGTCACAAAGAAATGTAAATATATCAAAATAGTTTGTTTCATAGTGTTCTTTTGTTTTACCATAGGCTTTGAAAAACTCAGTCTCAATTTTTATCATTCGTGAATACACAGTATATACAAATATTGAAAATATCCCAAAGGCCAACCCTACCTCTGTGTGAAGTGTGTGCGATGTCCAATAACCTCAGAAATGGGTTTCCAATATTTATGATAGATAAACTTGTATAAGCAATGATAAAAATAATAAAAATACATTGTTTTTTCTGCTTTTATTTTCTCGTGTACTATTTACTATCACATGTAATATTGAGGGGACACCCTTTTTCTCCTGATAAAAATACTTTAAGACGATAGTTGACTAATTGGTGACGCAGTGCTTGGACTGAGCACACAGAGTCGAAGACTGTGGCTTTGATTCCCTTAAAAGACATGGGAGGCCTCACGGTTATGACGGATTGGACGAACATCTTTTTCTACAACGAACCGCACTCATAATCATTAATTAATCTCTATCTTTCCTCTTCATGTTCATCCTTCAGAGACTTGGCGTCAACGTAAATGTGAATTAAAGCATGCAGAATCAGTTGTTACAGTTATTAACGTCTTTAGATTTATACGCATAAACAACAAATACTTTTTGTAATATCTTCTTATAAGAAAAAATAATATAAATAAGAAACGCCTTTGCTTTTAATACGTAGGAGTGCAACGCTATCTTCGATTGCAAATCTACACGATTCTTGCAAAATCTATACGATTTTGTCCCCTTGTCCCATTTTGTCCCCTTGTCCCATTTGTCCTCTTGTCCCATTTCGAGACGAGACGACGAGAGGAGACGAGCTTGTGTCATTGACTATTTATATAGAAACCACGAGCAACGGAGTGCTAGTTTCGCAGCAGTGCACAAAAACAAAAAATTGAATGTACTCACTATTTATACAGTTGAAAATTACTTTTGTAGATGTTATTTAGGTTGTGAATGTATGTTACTTATGTTGTTTTCCATCTGTTTTTTTTAACATTTATAAATACTAGTTCGAGGTTCACTTGGCTCCGTAACAGCCGGCCAGCGTTCAATAATGCTGCTAATCGATATACGGACCAGGAGTATGAAAACAAAATCAATCCGGTAGGAGCAGCATCATAGTAAGAATTTTTCAAGAGGTAATTAATAAAAAATAATTATTCGGCAGTTGCTATCTTAAACATCATAGTAATTCCTTAGCTGAATAATCCTCTAAACATTCATTATTTATTCTTTACTAAAATTCAAACTAATGGCCTGTTCTCAAATCAGGCTACTGAATATTTAAATGAAAGAATACAATATATTTTTCAATAGAAGTACTCGCTTGCTGGTACCCTGAATCAACACAACTGGATATTTATTGCACAACTGGATATTATAGCTATTGGATGTGTAATAAAGTACATTCTCCAATACAAATTGTAGTCAAAATTGATGCTTTGTTGGTTTTTGATACAGAAGAAGTGGTTTTCGGGAAAACGTGTGTGCGCCTGTGAACGTTAACAACTAACTAGTATACAGAATGTTGACTAAAATTAAATATGGAATGGAAGAAGAGAAAGCCTACCAATTGTGAGAGAGAGGGAGAGGAGAAACCAGAAAAGTAGAAGAGGTAGTCAAAAACAGATTTAAAATTGACTGCTTTTCATTAAGGAATGGAAATACAGGACAAAAAATTTGAAAGTTTCTAGAATTTTAATTTATAAAAATAACATATTTTAAACAAGTTGACAAGGTGAAGAAATTTGCAAAAAATAATTAAGGTCAAAAGAATGATTAGGGGCAAATCAATAAAAAGATTTTAAATGTGACTGCGTTTAATTAAGGAATGTTCATTCAAGATTTATGATATTACGGATACCACAAGCTATCTGCTACCACGGTATTTAACAGAGCAATAAGTAAAGTCTGTGTGTAAAATGGGCTCGTACCTTTATGTGCTTACTATTTGTTAGTCTAATGTTCTGAGCGGTGGAATTTGAAATGGATATTTTAATTTATGGTGTAACGTCGTGACAAGGGGTCAGATGGACAACACATGTCGCAAGCCCAGCGACGGGGCGGGGGCAGTCCTTTGGCGGCCGCCACTGGCGGGCCCCGCCTCGTGGGCTCGGGGGGGCGTGTCTCGGAATGCGGGTGTCTACTGTCGCAAAGGAAATTGATTGGTGCGTCCAGCTGCGGTGCAGCTGGACTTCCAAATTGCAAACAGGCCCACATTCCGGGATGAGAGAACGCCGCCGGCATGTGGGGTCTGTCACGTGACCCCTCGCGAGGCGGCTGGAAAGTAAACCGCCGGAGTCATTCGAGTCTGAACCGGATCGGAGTGCGGCAGGCACATTTTCACCCGCCAGGGGTTCTCGTGAGCTTCGGCTGCGAGGTGTGGCGATTGCCACGGGACGCAGACTGGGAGCGGCGCCAAGCCGCTGGGGTTAGCGTCAGGCTTGGGCGAGAATGCCCCAGAGGTATGCTGTGTTGGGAATGCAGCGCGTTTCCAGGGAGTATGTATATACTGTAAATATCTTGTAATAAAACTGTATAAACAACTCCGTGTCTGTGAGTTACTCGCACCCGACGACGCCACAATGGTTACGTTACATAAATCTCTTGCATTTACAAACGTTTCCCGAAAATGTCACCGTAGTTTTTCTTTAACTTTTTTGCACGAATGGAACAATGTAGTTTGTAAAAATTGTGCAGGCCTTGTTTTTTGAGAGGTTTGTTTTTTCAACTTTCATTGCCAACTTGTAGGTTACTGCACAAACATATATTTTAATGAACTCTCTTCTTCACAATCAGGTCTTTAATAATGTCACGTGTATTTTTTTGAAAATACAAATAGATTTTACTTAATTATGGTAAAATTGGTATAACTTAAAAAATATCGTAAACAAGATTTTCTAGAAAACTGAATTTTTACTTCAATAGTAAAGGGAGGAAAATTTTAGTAATCATCTCATCAATAAGATCTCGGATATTGGTCGTAAAATCTGTATGAATGGATGGATGGATAACTAGACGGACGGATGAGCTGACAATTGCACGGACGGACAGACGGGTCACGCATGACTCTGTTACATTGTTCTTAGATTGAAAAGTCTAATATCTTTGGCCTGACATTTATTTGTATTATTTTCTACTCTTTAAATTGAAATCTTCTTGTAACGTAATCTTCTTGGCACGTCGTATAAATAAGTTATTCTGAGTCGCTTGTAATAGCTTCAACTACAAAGAAGGCAGTTTCAGTATATGTTAAATTCGAAATATCGAAAATGAAATTGTTAATAATGATAAGTGAAAGTCTGTTCGTGTCTTTCGAATAATCTGATTTTTTAAGTTTAATTGTTCTGTAAGTTTACGGCAATAAAGGAAGTTATTGAGTTGGATACAATAAATAAATCCAATTAGCCTTATTTTGTACAGAAAACCTTCGTTCATCTATTACTTGACGCTCCAACGAGGAGGTGAAATTCATCAACTAGTGGTGGCACAAATTGCACAGACTTTCTCGTATTCATTTTCTATTTTATTTGGTCTCGGCTAGCTATTCGGACTTTCCACATACTCTAGCCAGTTACCATCTATCGTCGCCCAAAATACATTTTTTTAAAATTTTCCCAATTGTTCGGTTTCCTATCACTAGCCAATGGGAATTTTCATGGAAAAATTTAGGGTTTGCTTTTAAGAAAATGGCATTGATGTGTTACTGAAAATACGAAATTTAAAGCTCTTTTTCCGTTAAACATTTTGGGTTTTCGAAAAACATTATTTGAAGTCGTTTGAAGCACTGTAATTCAAAAATAAAATAATGTTTACAAATCACTGGAAATCGCATATTAACGGCGTGAGAGATATTTCAATAAAATTGCAGTTTTCTAATTTTGGAAAAAACGAAAGAATACCCCAAAATGAACGTTATGTCATATTAAACAGTTTAACTAGCACTAAACGATAGAAAAAATTGAAGAAAAAATTAAGAACCATTTTTTACAAATTGGCGTTTGAGCGTTTCTGAAAATGGTGAATTTTGAGCTCATTTTCACAGAAAATTGTTGAGTTTGCCGGAAACGTCAAATGACATTATTTAAAACGCATGTACTTATAAATATAACAATATGAACAAACTGCCGCTAATGTAAATATTAACGACGTGAGAGACATGTCATAAAAACTAAATTTTTGTGATTTTTGAAAAACAAAAGACAAGAGAAAATGAAGTTTATACTATCTTATAGAGTACACTGAGCACTCCCCTATCAAAAGTTTGAAGAAAAAAATATTGGAGTCGTTTTCGAGAAAATCTTGTTTTTGTTATTTGTTAATATTGCACATATTGCACGCAATATTGCGCGGAAAATACCAATACATTTTAATAAATATACGCGAAATTCTTGAAAGAACTAACTATGAAGAACAAATTTTATATCAAGGAAAAATATCTCACTTCAATTTTGTAGTTGTAGGGAGACGCTGGAAAATATTCAAAAATTTTCAATATTCGAAGATTCAAAGCTAATAGTGAAAGGCGGACCTAAGCTATTTTCCTAAGTGTATTTCACTCTATTCTTTCAAAAAATTTAAAGAAAAAAATTGGAGTCATTTTTTAGAAAGTTTTGAAAACGTTTCAAAGGTTTCATGTAAAGCACCCCTAAAAATTAATAAATGATTTTCAGAATCACAGTTTCGACTCATACCGCATCGTCAGGGGTTTATTCAGTTTGAGAAAAATCTTACGCATAGATTAGGCTCTAGTATTGTTCAAATAACCAGACAGACAGACAGACAGACGAACGGATGTTTTGAATAAAGCAACACTTTTGCGGTATCAGGAAATGGAAGGAAGGATTTAGAAAACTTAATGCATCTGGAGCATAGAGTCTTTTGGTTGTTTGGTTGAGTCGATCGACAGTCGGATGTTCTGTCAGTCTTCACTTACTCAGTATCTCAACGAAAAATTAGAATTCTATAAACTATCGACATAAGATTTTCCACTTGCAGTACTTGACTGCATCACAGGTTTCAAAAATTCAAAATAAACACATTAGTTTCTATAGTCACTTTAATAAAAACTTATAAAAATACTGAAGTAAAATTTTCTTCAATCTTATGGCAATCAAGTTGTGAAATTAACAGGATATATTTAAGGTAGGGAGCATTCCTTGTCAAGTTGCCTAAGTGTGGAGAACTGCGCGACCATCTCGAATTTTGACATTTTGTTCGAGTCCCACATTACTCAAAGGAACTTTTGTGAAGTAGCTGATTAGGTGGAATAGTTTTTCAGATACGGCGATTTGTTTGACCCTATTCTGCGTCGTTCCACAGTATGTCTAAAAAATGTTTGCCAATAAGAGCAAGAATTTGAACTGCAACCCCACTGCTGAAAGGGTCAGGGGGGAAATCCTTCAAAAGAAATGTCTGAAAATTATAACAAAATATTTAAATATCATTGCTTGCAGTAAAAATACATCTACGTATAGAAAAAAATAGGAAAATCAAAGAAGGTTTTGAATATGGCAAATACATTTAAATAAACACATTTGTTGTCAAAATTGATAATTCATTTGAAATTCTGAGGTCGCCAATTGAATTTGCGATTAGTGCAACCTGTTGACGGTAGTGGTTATTGTACTGGTTTCTTGCCAGCAATCTTCGGATATGACCGCTTCAACAATGTGTTTGTATTGAAAATGTTAATAAAAATGACAATTATCATAGATCAGGACAACAAGCCAGCTTAAAATGCAAGTGGGCTAAACCGATGAGTATTTTGTTTCAATAAAATTCGCCGCCATAGCAATGTTTTCCAACCTTGCCACAAATGTGAAACATTGGTTGCCAGCCTAGGCCTAACTTAGCGGGGAGAGGGTCAAGGGAGGCGGTTATCTTGAAGAATAATTCGAAAGAGGCCCCTTCCCCACTCCGTGAAGTGAATAATCCCCTGACATGGCGGTCTGGATAGCCGGAGGGCCACGCCTGCCTCGGCTCCAAGCGTCGCGGTTTCGAATCCCACCTCCACCATGGATTTGTTTGTGTGGGATCGTGTTTTCGTTATGTCACCTTACAGTTACCCCAATATTAAAAATCACAGTGGTTGCTGCGTGACCAATCAGTTAAAAACGACCTTAAATTTAAAAAAAATATAATCTAATATTTCTCTTAAGCGTCACATCACACTTCTTGCGAGCGAGGTTAGCGCTGTTTCGAAGGCAGCTTCATACAGTCACTGTTTCACCCGAGGGAGCCTACATTTTGGCTCTGGTAGTTGTTTTTGCACTTTCCGAGGAGCCGTCTCCATGTGGCCATCAGATGCCGCGAGAAAACTTATTATCTACAGCACCTGAATGAATTGGTCCTCTCGAGTATGAGAATATCCTCGGGAGTGTGCGAAAGGATGAGTTCTCGCGTTTTTACTGAATATGCATTAAATAATAATAATAATAATAATAATAATAATAATAATAATAATAGCCGATCAGATGGCCAAGATCGCTAAGGCAGTAGTGCCGGAGTGGTTTCGGACCAGAAGATCGCGGGTTCGAGTCCCGCCTTGGGCATGGATGTATTTGTGTATGTCTCTATGTGTTGTCCTTTCACCCCCATTATCATCATATCATCATTTCGTCTTCCATACCCCCAGGGCTAACAACCGTGGGGGATAAAAATCGGATCCAGCTAAAATGCTGGTCCCCCCCAAAAATTGTCGCAAGCACCTGCCACCGTGATAATAAATAAAAACTGAGCCACGGTAAATGCAGGATGCTTGCATGCGTGGTCCTAGTCGGCCGATTAACGAAAAATAATAATAATAATAATAATAATAATAACAATAATAATAATAATAATAGTAACCATTGATCATATCGCCCCAGCTTGTCAAATTTTAACAAAGACCTAATACTTGAAAACACACGACAGGGTCTGTAGTTACCTCCACTGGCAGATCTGTATCTCACTCCAAACAAAATCTCCTAGTGGTACGAACACTCACCAAAACTGGTGTCATCTGTTGGACTCTATATCATTTTGTACGACCAACAATTTCGCACGATAGCAGCAAAGAAACTGGATATTGTTGTCCAGGATTTGGATAAAAAATAGTGTATAATTGTAGATGTTGCTGTGCCTTGCGATCAAAACGTCGAAGCCAAGGAGGCAGAGAAACGCCTTAAATACAAGAGTTTGGAAATCGAGATCAGCCGAATGTGGGGCGCAAAAGCACAGGTCGTACCGATAGTCATCGGAGCTCTGGGATTTGTATAAGAACCTGGCTAAACTCCCAGGTGATTCAAAAGACTGGGAAGTGCAACAAATTGTTTTATTTGGAAAATACCATATTTTGCGCAAAGTGTTGTAGAGGCACCGTCAGCCCCTAGATCCGTCCCTTAGGTATCTCGTTGCAACCTGAAGTAGATTTTCTATTCAGCCGAATTATTACACCCTAGTCATGTTGTAGAAGAAATAATAATAATAATAATAATAATAATAATAATAATAATAATAATAATAATAATAATAATAATAATAATAAGGTTCACATATTATTTCACATTCACATATTATTTCTGTATTACGAGACTGAAGGATTTTTTATCGCAGTCCAGGATCAGGTAATTGCGACAAGAAATTACCTCAAACACATTATTAAAGACCCCGAAGTGCCTTCTGATATCTGCAGGGCTTGTGGTGTTCGCCAAGAAACGATCCAGCACATCACTACGGGTTGCAGTATGCTGGCCCCAACGGATTATAAACAGAGGCAACGGATTATAAACGATATGGTGGCACGAATCATCCACGCCAAACTTGCAAGAAAATGTGGAATTCCTGGTGAATTTGATACACCTTATTACAAGTACCATCCACAAAGTGTCATCGAGAACGACATCTATAAGCTATACTGGGACCTAAGTGTATTGACAGACGGAACAGTCCCTCATAAAAGGCCGGATGTAATACCGTGGGATACATCTAAAAGGAAAGTATGGCTGATAGACATAGCAGTTGTAGATACCAACAACCTCGACACAACATACAAAAAGAAAACACAAGTTGTAAAGGAGCAGTGGCATGTCTTGGACGTGGAGACTGTACCGATTGTCCTCTAAGCAACAGGTGTGATACCTATCGCTCTCAAGCACTCGCTGAATAAATTGGGGATCGAGAAGAACATTATTATCATTCTGCAGAAAGCTGTGATCCTGAGCACGTGTTCTTTAGTTAGAAGATTTATGGGTCCCTAAATAAATATTTATGTTAAGAATTGTTTTAGTGTTTATGTATAAATTAATTTAAGTGTTCATGCTTGTAGAGTTGTTTGCCTTTTAATTAGCTCTTAAAATTAATTCGATTGTAAAACTATTGTATTATGGAAATCATGCTTTGATAGAAATACATGTGTGACTCCTGAAACATGTACCAGAAAGCTGTGAAAATAATAATAATAATAATAATAATAATAATAATAATAATAAACACTATACGAATTTCGGAACAAATCTTTCGCTTTTTAATTCACTATTTAATAGATTAAATGAATGTTTGTCTCTTGCTTACGCAAACCTTGACTCTAATTTATCCCCATGAAAGGTATTTATATTGGCAAATAAATTCACGATTATAAGGGCTGCAAAATGTGCTCTTTCTAGAGAGATTTGTTTAAAATCAATTCATAAAAGTATTTTTCTGTGAATGTGGGTTGGAAATATTGTTGGAAATATTGTATTTCCAAACTACATTTTGTAAAATTGCATAGCTTTTTGTAAAATTCAATAATTTTACATTTAATTTGTAAGACCTAGAAGGTAGGGCAGTAATTCAGTGCAAAAATCTGATTTTCTCAAACACAAATTCGGAGACTTTGCTGCAATGTACCTAATGTGTATTAATAAAGAAAAAATATATTAGTTTCATTGAATAGAACGAAATACATCGTACACGTCAACACAATTTTATTTGTTTGGAAATAACTATGAAGGAAATGTTGTATCCCAAAATTTGCGGAAATCTTTTAATCGTACTGTGGAACAACGCTGAACGGTGTCGAACAAATCGCAGTATCTTAGAAAGCAATTCCACCGAAGCAGCGACAACTTCACAAAAGTTTCTTTGAGACATGTGGAACACGGCAATTAAAGTTCATAAAAATATATTTTCGCGGTGACTTGACATGGAATGATGCGAAAGCAAATGATTTTTCGAAACTTGGCAGTTCAGGGTAGCCTCATGCAGCCCAATGAAAATGCACACTCATTCCTTCGGTCCAAAACAATGTTTGCCATTCATTCTAACGCTCGTCACCACCGTTAATTTCCAGAGTTAAGTGGACAGAAAACAAGACTTCTGTTTCATCCGTTTTTACGTAATGACGTAAAGTAACCACGTATCCGCGATTCAAAGTCTATGAAATATCTTCCTCTCTTGGACTTGTGATATTTGAGCATTTCACTTGATTCATAGATTAAAGTCTGAGAGTTCCTTGTTTTGTCAAATATTATGTAAATTAAAAATGAAACTTTAACCTCCTACGTTATACAACGAAAATATATAATACTGCATATGGAAATATAATTTTCTGAAATCAGTGATTTCTCATTAAAACTCTTCTCTTTGTATTAATTAACTTGAAACTGTTCACTCGTGCCGCGTCTGAGAAATATAATTATTTCTACAGCAAGTAATTGATTTGCTGGGTATGCGGTATGAATTTTCTAATTTAGTTGAACCAGTATGTAGTCGTATTTACACAATTGTTCTAGTTATTTGATAATAAAACACCACTTTGTAGTGATATAAAATGTGTTATAACCACACGAGATCCAAGAAGGAGCCTGCCTATTAATTTCCTGAAGAAGTTACTCCGTTAAACGTACTTATTCTCTTTATTTCGATGCATAAACGCAAGATTTTCATATAAGGATGAGTACATTGTATAAAATAATTATATAAATTTTGAAAATAAATCTTCATTTTCAAAAACCTTTCACATTACCTTCTTTAATATACCCACACTTTCCAAAAGCAATTTGGCAATAGATTCCGCTAAAAGAAATTATTTTGCTTGCAGTGACAACATGGTGTGCCTGTGCGACTCGATTGTCACCGGCGTCCTTATCGCCGTAGCGACGCTTTGCCTCTACGTCTATCGTTCGTTCACGTGCAACTTCGACTACTGGCAAAAGCGGAACGTGCCGTTCTGCCAACCCACGGTCTTCTTCGGGAACTTCAGGGACCGGCTCTTCTTTCGCAAGCCTCTGGGCGAGGTGTGGCTGGACCTGTACAACGAGCTGAAGGGCCACAAACTGGGCGGGGTGTGGCTGGTGCAGAAACCCATACTGCTCGTTCGAGATCCCGCCCTCATCAGGACGGTGCTCGTCAAAGAGTTCTCGCGCTTCCCCAGCCGCGCGACGGACGTGGACGAGAAGAAGACGCCCCTGGCGGCGCACCTCTTCAACCTGAACGGCGCCAGGTGGCGCTCGCTGCGCGCCAAGCTGACTCCCGCCTTCTCCCCCGCCAAGCTGAAGGCGATGCTCCCGCTGGTGCAGGAGTGCGCCGACGAGCTGGTGCAGTTCGTGCTGGAGGAGGCCGACGCCCGCGGGGAGGTGGAGTTCAAGGAAGCGTTCGCCAGGTTCGCGACGGACGTGATCGGCACGTGCGCCTTCGGCCTTTCCTGCCACGCCCTCCGGGACCCGCGCTCCCACTTCCGGGCCGTGGGGCGGAAGGCGTTCGCGCGCTCCGCGCCGGGCACGCTCGCGCACGTGCTGTCGCAGGTGTGGCCGGCGCTGGCCAAGCTCTTCCGGGCGCGGACGTCGCCTACGGAGGACGTGCACGACTTCTTCCTCAAGGTCATCGACGAGACAGTGGAGCATCGCGAGAAGAACAACGTGCAGCGCGACGACTTTCTGCAGCTGCTGATGCAGATCAAGAAGAGGGGGAAGATTGAAGAGGACCAGAGTCAGCCGAAGGCGGCGGACAATGCAACACCGGCAGACAATGGACCGGATGCTTTTGGTGAGAGAGAGAGAGTGATTTTGTCACTCATGCACCGAAAAAAGAATATACTAGATCCATGATACTGTAACAAGCTTTCTTGTCGTAGTTTCTTGTCACAGTCACAATCAAACAAGTTTTCTGGTTACGGTATCGTGGATCTGGTAGACTCCAACGGTTCTTTTTTTCTGTGTGTGTTATTTCCTTCGCACCCACGTGCCATTAGGATTCAGAAATAAAATGTTGTCAGCAATTGATGAATAGGGATTCAAAAACAATTGAGATAATATAAAGGGAACTCAAACCTCGCTCAATAAACAGACATTTTATTATTCACACCCTTTAAATTAAACCATTCCGGAATAATTTTATATTATTTATATATGACTTCACATTAAAGTTCTTTATTTCTTAATGTTTTTTTCATCACACAACAATGCTTCCAATGCTAGTGATTTATTTGTAACTTTTTCTAAGTTATCGTGATGGATATTTCTGAGAGTTTGGATGTTGGATTCTTTTTGCAATTGTAGATGCGATAGAACATTATTTAGAAATCTTTCTGGCACAACACAATACTACTATTTATTGCAATGGACTAGTTTTTACAAGAACTCAAAAGAAATAGAAGTTGAAATTAACAAAGTTCAAATTAACCAAGAGTACGCTTGAATAATACAAATGAATACATTATACGAAAGCAATTACAAAATAGTCTAATAGTTTTATTTAATTACTACAATCCATATGTTCTGATATAAATTGGGGAAATGAAAAAGAGAACGCTCACTGAACGCTCACTGAACGCTCACTGAACGCTCACTGAACGCTCACTGAACGCTCACTGAACGCTCAAACGCCCCAGTAGAAATTACACGTGACTTAAGGGGAAAGGCAGTAGACCCGCTACATTCAAATGTGCATGGTTACATTCACATTTACGAACTTGCATTTCTTACAGAATTTTCAGCCGTGTGTCCATTGTGTATGTTTCAGCACTGAGCAACAACGCCCTTCTCGCTGCCCAAGCCCACGTGTTCTTCTTGGCGGGCTTCGAGACGACCTCCACGGCCATGAGCTTCGCCCTGCACGAGCTCGCGGTCGACCCGGCCATCCAAGCGAAACTTCGAAAGGAGATCGACAGCATTTTGAAGGAGACTGGCGGCGATTTATCATACGACGCTATCCAGAAAATGGAATACCTTGATAAAGTCCTAAATGGTTGGTATGATTTTGAATTATTTTTTTAAACTTGCTCATTGTAATTGTAAATAATTTTCTACAACACAATAGTTTTGAGAAAGAGACGGAAATGTCATTTTGCTGAGCGAGTTTCATAGTGAGAGAACATGTATATTCAGTACACTTGTATATAATGTGTAATATATTTGTGTCTCCACGACTGGTCGAGAGGGCTTGAAGTTCCTTCGGTCTTCTAAATAATATAATATTTTACTACAGAATATTCTGTGCTATTCAATTTCCTCAATATGTTATTCAAAATGTATAGTTTTTATCCATATTTTAAGTAAGTAAAAGTAAGTCCTTTTCAATTCTAAACTCATTGTTGCTTGTAAAAAATTCTGTGAGATATAGAAAGCTATTCCATTAAAAGATCATTCAGATTTGCTTAATTGCATATTATTTTCGTTTGTTGAAGAATCATACAAAGTGAGATATATGTGCAAATCTCATCAATGAGAGATTTTTAATAACTTTTGAAGGCTGTCTACGAAAACAGCAGGACAGTCCACTCCGGTTATAGTGAACTCCTGGGGACTAACATTTTTGGTTCACTATATCAGAAGTTCACTATATCCACTGATGTCAAAATTAAATAGTATTTCTCTAGACTTGAACATATTGAATTAAAATTGTGCATTCTTTTAAAGAAAAGAACGAGTGCAAATCACGACCGTTGAAAAGCACATAAAGGTACAAGCTCATTTTACACATACACTTTAATTATTGCTGTGTTAAAAACCGTGCTAGCAGATATCTTGTGGTATCCATAATATGATAAATCTTGAATGAACATTCCTTAATTAAACGCAGTCCCATTTTAAATCTTTTTATTCACTTGCCCCTAATCATTCTTTTGACCTTAATGATGTTTTGCAAATTTCTTCAGCTAGTCAACTTGTTTAAAATATGTCCTTTCTATAATTTAAAATTCTAGAACCTTTCAAATTCTTAATTTTCTGTCCTGTATTTACATTCCTGTATGAAAAGCAGTCAATCTTAAATCTGTTTTTGACTACCCCTTCTACTCTTCTGGCATGCCCCCTCCCTCCGTCTCACAATTGGTAGGCTTTCTCTTCTTCCATTCCAAAAGTCGGCTGCCACCTTGCCGTACCCAGAATTTTTTTTGCGGTTTTCATATTTTTTCCAATCATGTGATGAACATTTGTAAGTGATCCACGGTGCTTGGGCAGTAAGTAGTGATAAGTTTTATTTATTATAATAATTTTATTTATTATTTATTTTATATTATTTGTTAATATAAATTTGTTAATTTTTACATAAATTCGCTGTATTTCTTTTGCTCCCTTTATGTTAATTTTTCAATTTTCTTCTCCTTGCTAGAGACCCACTGAGGATGAAAAAAGTGTTTTTCCGAACGTTAACTCTGGGTAATAATTAATAAAATTATTAAACCTTTTGTGGACGATTATTTCTATCTCTATCGTATTCTTGCTCTGTGTGGCAGAGTCCCTGCGGAAGTACCCGCCCGTGGTGCTCCTGGTGCGTGTGTGCAGCGAGGACTACGAGGAGCCGGACACGGGCGTGCTCATCGAGGAGGGCGTCCGCGTGCAGATTCCGGCCTACGCCCTGCACCACGACCCGCAGTACTTCCCCGACCCGCAGCGCTTCGACCCCGAGCGCTTCAGCGAGGAGCAGAAGGCCAAGCGGCCCAACTACGTCTACCTGCCCTTCGGGGAGGGCCCCAAGATGTGCATCGGTGGGTGCGCAAGCTGCGCTTCATTGGCTGACGATTAGTGATCAACTGCTAAGGTCATTAGTCCCGTATGTAGTGCTCATGTTTGCCCCGGGAGTTGGCGGTGGTCGTCCCCCTTCTGTATGGCGAGATCCGGCGCCGACCTACTGAGGGGAAT
This sequence comes from Gryllus longicercus, assembly GCA_038098605.1. Lineage (NCBI taxonomy): Eukaryota > Metazoa > Arthropoda > Insecta > Orthoptera > Gryllidae > Gryllus > Gryllus longicercus. The sequence continues at coordinate 288,069 of JAZDUA010000806.1, forward strand.
TCCCTAACCAGGTATCGCCCATCGGGGCACCGCCCCAGCCGGGACGAGCTCTATGTTCCCATGTGTGGTATCTCGTATTCTCCTACCATGTGTGGTAGTGTAGTGCATGTTAGTGTGTGTGTGTGTGTGTGTGTGTGTGTGTGTGTGTGTGTGTGTGTGCAAGGGGTGAGGATAGGCCAAGTAAGAGAAAGGTGAGATCGCGCGCGGTCCGTGGCCCGTTTTTTATGGTACTAGTTCGGCATTGCCTGGTGTTGATCAGAGAAACCACGGAAAACTATCAATCAGAACAGCCGATCGAGAGAAGTCTCCTCCCGTGACTGAATTCGATCTAGCTATCTGGCTAGTCGCGAAAATCCTGCCACCGTCGGGGCTCCAACCTAGGACCTCCCGGTCAGAGGCTGTGCAGTGACATCATTGGATCCCCTGAGCCACCTCTCCGAAGCGGATATTTTTGTGTTGTGGGTGCTTGGTTCTCCGCTTGTTTTCTTTAACGGACGTACTAAAAAGGAAAGGACGGGAGTATGAGGCCACACATGTTGGTAAATTCTAGTTTGATCTTGATCTAAATCAGCTATGTCAAGGTCGCCGGTCCAGTAATTAGCTTTCTAACGTTCGTAGGCACTGCATCCGGAGCAACTGGCGCGAGATTTAAAAATAAAATGTATACAAACATCTCCGGAGTGCCGTTAGGTCACTGGGTACGTAGCCCATGATAGTCTTTTGAAGAACTCAATTGACAGTTATTTCCCCAAATGTAGCAGTATTAGATTCCATTTCCTCTACTAAAGCAAAGTAATGATCCATTAATATAAAATAAATCATTCAGATTTTACATCGTCAATCGAGAGAAAAATAACATTTTTAGTTGAAAGTATTTTGATTCCGTAATGTGTTTACTTAAGGGTGCCGTATTTGCATTAACTTCCTTCCTTCGGGGTGATTTCGTGTCTGTTGAAGGAGCTGCCCCCCCTAAACATTAATTGCTAATTTATAGAAATTAATAGAATCTATTTTATATTGGCGCTGTATACAACAAATTACTAAATGATTTTTTTTAATATCACAAAACGAAAAATATAATTTGTTATTCAAATATAGTCCTTTCACTTGTCAAACTTTTTTAGAAAAGGCAAGATTTAAAAATAAAATAAACAAGAAATAGTAATTAATAGCACGAAATGTAATCACACAAATTTCAATTGTTTAATGGAACAAATCTGGCAAATATATTTCCGTATGAAGCCACGATTCTCGACTGGCGTTGCTTCATCTTGCGATTGTACACCCCTTGTGGGTTTGCAGCAGAAATGAGAGCGTCGGGGGAGTCGGGGGAATTTGCCCGAGCAGGAGCAAGGCATGAGCGCCGCTTTGCCCAAGGAAGCAAAAAGCTCGAGCGGCCGCGGCCTGACATGCGTGTCTCAATACAGGTTTTCAAAATATCAAATTATGTGTCTCATTTGATCTGTGAGGTACATGCAATGCACGCGGCGCCTTGAGTGATACTTTGCCCTGTGAATGTTTTTATTTTATAATCCACGCTTATGTTCGTAAGGTTACAAAACCTGTTTTCTTCTCCTTGTTTCAATTTTGTCTCGTACAATTCTTGCTTTGCTTCAGAACAGTATTTCTTGGATGTTTGTTTTTAATAAATGTCTGTAATGTTTAGAACTTAGAAATTCATCCGTTGGTCTGTAACCGACGTTCGTGAATATACTGTAAACTTTTTAGTTAGCATCTAGTAGACTCGCAGCGTTGCCAGTAAATTTTCATTTTTTTCGTGTTTTCTGCCAGGGAGTATCACAGTAACGGGCTCATTATTATTTATCCGTTACTTGAAGCGTTTCCAGCAAAGTAAATATGAGATCTCAGTGGGACGGGACTGGAAATGTGGCACGATTTAATTTTGCCTTGCATTTGGCCAGTGCTCCCTCATATGCTGCAAGGACAACAGGGCAATTGTGAATTTCACGTCCTTCGAAAATCTACTCACCGTAGCCGAAATTAAATCCGCACGAAGGGGGTTGAGAAACCAGTAACCTTACCACTCTCTCATCGAGATGCGCGAATTCCATGGATGCGACTGAGAGAACTTGGTACTGAAGACAAAAATGTCTTGTGAAATTTACGAAACATTAGGTAGTTGTAATACGCTCAGATACAACCCCCTGTTTCACCCATTTAGAGGATGTAATTTGAAAAATCTATTACTAGTTGATGCACATTTTATATTGCAAAATAAAATGTAATTTTGCAAATATTATTGCAAAATATATTCAAAATTACATGTTTCAAGCTTCAGTAGTTTTGGAATACTCGCTCACTTTTGGTTTGTTTAGCCATAACATTCGTAATGTACTCCAATTGAAACAGTTGTCTTAAAGGGTACAATCTCACGGAGATACCACTATAATTTAATAGCATTCTGATAATGAGGTCCGAAGATGTAATCAATAAGAAAGTAGTGCCACATTTTAAGCGTAGGAAATAACTCTAGACTTTATATAGCTGAACCACGTATAATATGAAGTATCCCGATTGCACCCCGCTATCAACTTTTCGTAAGACTTTTACCCCCTTCCCAAAAAGGCATCGCCAGATTGCATCTCGTTCGGATTCTCTCCTGAGTACGAGAAAGAGCTCGCTGGGCTCCAGTGCTTCCAAGATCATTCTTTGCACAAGTTCTTATTTTAACATTTATTATTTTGTCTTAATATTGTATTGAACTAGTCAATAGAAATCTTGTTATTTTGTAAATGGACTGTATCGATTTTTTTGGGATTTATTGAGATTTATTTCACTGTATACCGTGGGGTAATCCAAGGAGAAGGTCTTCTTTAAAATCATGCAGAATTAAAATATTTATAAATTCGATAACATTCACAACCCCGATGATTTTACTGTGTTAACTTATGATAGAGATTTTCCCTTAATTGGTACGAAAACACCTATTTGAATTATTCATGAATGGAAACAACTAAATTTTTTCCTTCTTTCCCCTCCCGAAACACTGGCCGAGATATAATCTGGCTATTCCTTATCAGGTACCCAAACCTAAAAGGGGATTTAGTGGGATACTGGTGTGATGGAAAACTGACCACTGATGCAACCTAGCGATTCCCATTTAATCGACTTCTCTCTTTGAACTCTTTTGAGTCCCCCTCTCACTCATAGCTCCATCACTTCTTGGGTCGAGTGGTTCTTGGCTGCGTAGTGGCTACGCTTCTGCGAACTGCGAAGAATGATATATCTTTCTCCTCGCGTAGCGGGAGCCTGACTGTCTGACGCAATTGTGTGAACGAATGACAGAACACCTGGTTCGGACAAATCGTGACACAGGCCTCCCACATGAGAGACCGAAGTTCAATTTGTAAACTACTCCTAGAACAAAAAAGGAGGTTTCTACATACGCAATTTCCTCTCCACTTCCTGCCTTGTGCGCTTTATGAAATATCTTTTCTCTGCAACTCATTCTTCCTCTTTTATGTACTTATGCATAATTACTAAATATATGTTCACTTAATATTCATAGCAACATTTGTACCTATACATCATCCTTGTAGTTGTGAAGTAAGTCTAAGCTATAACAGTTTTCGGCAAATGTCAAAGAATGGGATTGTCTACTGATAACTGCGCATCTGCCCGTATGTAGTCACATGTATGTATGTGTATTATGCTGTTGATCCAAGATAAATTTCAAATTACCAAGTTTCTTGCGTTAATTAGTATATAATAAAGAAATATGAATAAAATAATTTTCTGCGCATCGTTTAAAAAGTTGAAATTTAATTTACTAAAACGTTGAATAAAATTTCGCTTCCGATGTCTGTTTGTATCTTGTTAGAATGACTTTCAATCACAGTTGAAATATTTGTAAATTACAACGTTTTTTTTGGTGTAAATTCCATAATTTTCTTTGAGAGAAACTGATCAGCCGCCTGAAATATTTGATGTCTCCAATTTTCATAAAATTTATTCACTCGTACTTACGCTGCTGCTGGCAACTGTTAAATGCTTGTTCTAGCTATCGCTATAATAACTATCGGTCACAAATTAGAGCTAAAAATTATTATTTATGGTTTCAATATATTGTTGTACACAAATGCGTCTATCAATGAATAATAAGGCAAAGCGTCAGCAATGACTTCACTTGGAATTTGCTCTTTTTGATGAAGCTAGTCAAAATTAATATATTATGAACACGTGCTAAATAACTGATAAATAAAATAAAATGATCGTAAGTTATGCATTTCATTGCTTGTTTAACATTCTACATTTGTATCTCTTTGGCGCTTCATACTTCATTTTTTATACCCACGTTACAAAAAATATTTTGAAGTAAAATTAAATGGTTTTGAGAAGTTTGTTTCATATCTATTTATACTCCAAAGAACCAGCCATGACATCTTACTTCACTCAAAGAAGCTACGATGTAATTAATTGCATTATAACATACTATTTTTAACTATAATAATTTTAAAACTGCTGTTTAAAATGGTCGAATACGATGAGCCCTGATTGCACATATTTTTGGGCATTTTATACAAATTATCTTTTACGCAAGTCTAATAATTTAAAAAAATAAAATTATGTTTCTATTTTCTAGCAAGCATGTATGTGAATTGAAGTAACAAGGAGGTCAATTATTAAACAAAGTCGATCGTGGATGTGGAGAGTGTTGGGTAAAATGAGAAAAAGGCCCGGAAGGCGTTGAAGCGGTGCCCGCTGGCCTGCGATGAGGTGAGACGTTCGGTTGGTGGTGTGCGCAGGGCTGCGGTTCGCGATGCTGGAGGCGAAGCTGGCGCTGGCCGTCCTGCTGTCGCGCTTCGAGCTGGCGCCGAGCGCGCGCACGCCGCACCCCATCCCCCTGGACACGCGCGGCTGCATCACGGGCAGCCAATGCGGCGTCTGGGTGCGCCTGGTGCCCAGGACCACCGGCGCCACCGGCACCACCGCCACCACCGGCGCCACCGCCACCACCGGCGCCACCGCCACCACCGGCACCACCGGCACCACCTGCGCCACCGGCACCACCGGCGCCACCGGCGCCACCGCCACCACCGGCACCACCGGCACCATCGGCACCATCGGCGCCACCGGCACCACCTGCACCACCGGCACCATCGGCACCACCGGCACCATCGGCGCCACCGGCACCACCGGCGCCACCGGCACCACCGCCACCACCGGCGCCACCGCCACCACCGGCGCCACCGCCACCACCGGCGCCACCGGCACCACCGGCGCCACCGCCACCACCGGCACCATCGGCACCACCGGCACCATCGGCGCCACCGGCGCCACCGGCACCACCGGCGCCACCGGCGCCACCGCCACCACCGCCACCACCGCCACCACCGGCGCCACCGCCACCACCGCCACCACCGCCACCACCGGCGCCACCGCCACCACCGGCGCCACCGCCACCACCGGCGCCACCGCCACCACCGGCGCCACCGCCACCACCGGCTCTGACAGCGAAACTACCAAACTCTAACCTCAGAAGCGTACGAACCTTTCCAAGCATTCTGTAATCCTTGCACTACAAGCTTCTAATTTAATCTCAATTTCCCTAGGTAGCTTAATGACTTGTCAAACTTTATCTCACTGAATTTAAAGCAGAGGGTTTTGGGTGGGGGGCGTAGTTTAGGGGGAAATGCCCCTCGCTTCCCTCTCACTATGCACTGCAGTATCGAAAGTAACAACAAGAAGGCAATGGAAACTACCACTACAAGAAATTCAGGGACTCGGATCGGCGAGTAGTCTCGTCTGGGGGTTCAGTACCATCAGTCAAATTTATTTAGACGATTGTAAGTGAAAAATAAATATTACTTAACATTAATTACACGTACTTTGTTCAGCTATATGTTATATTTTACCAGTATCAGTATTCTTCTTTGGCGTTCAACTTTGCGTCCCCCACCAAGAGTAACAACTCTTTCATATTAGTCTATTTGACTCCTTCATGCATTTGTAGCTTCAGCAGGCAATGCCATTCATTATCTGTGAAACATCCGCCTGCTTCTTTGTAATTAATTTTACAGTACTTACGATATGAATATGGAGTTCGATTAATTCCCTCCTATTTTCTTCTATTCTATCGCCCTCTTTTGTAACTCTACCGTATCATTTAACATTAAAAAAGTGAATTTCTTCTTGCACCGTATTATAAACGTTTCAGTATTATGTATTTACACTAAAAATGTAAAGAACGCGCGGGTACAGGTCCGGGCGGAAAAATACTAGTTATAAGATTATGCAGACAAATCCTCTCTGAATGCTTTACTCTAAGGGAAATGTGTGCATGCATTTGGTATTTTAGGGTGACATTAATACGCCTTTCTCCAACTAGCGGTGTTCCCAGGCTTGAGCCCGCCTTTTTATTCATATTATCCGCGCCTGAGGGCAAGGAAGACACGTGAGGAGCAAGACGCATTCCCACCACCGCATATTTGGCCTGACTGAGCTCTTCTTTCGTCACACAGCTATAGCAACTGAGAGGATTTGTATTAGAAAGCATTAGTAGCTTCATTTTTGCCCCTACCGGGAATCGAACCAGGAACCGTCTCACTGAAAGCTAGCGTGATGTCCATTAGTCACCCGGCAGGCGTCATAAAGAAACAAAATTTAGTCAATAGTTGTTAATACACTTTCACAAAATTTTCAAAAGTTTTAATTGTCAGAATAAATAAAAAATGTTTAAAGGTTTTAAACTTCATTGAGGCACGAAAATAAGCGCACGAAAATTAATCTGCAGAGATCAAACAATAGTTAATATTTTCCAACTTTGGAAATATTTTGTGCTCTCTAAAACAGTAAATTATATTTTTATGTAATGCAACGAACATTTTACATTATTATTACTGTCTATTTTGACAAGTAATGAAGGATATCGGAAATTACAATAGTTCTAAAAACCGACATGAATTTAATTTGCAAAATTCACCTTAATAATAACTAAACTGGTTAAAAAACGTCAATGTTTTAGAGAATTCTACATAAACGAGGCAAGTTTAAAATAATATTTACTTTTTATCTACATTTTTATTCAGTACTTGTAATTTTAGGCAAATGCCAAGACTGTGCTGTTACTACTCTCAAGACTGACTTAATTTTAGTTTAACATAATATTTATTTAATTTTTTCAACTTTCCGGACCTTGAGTCACACGACTTCATTTAATGCTTTACGGGTATTTTTGGGTCGTAATGGTAATCAACTCTTTGAATTTCTTCATCTATATCTGGGTATTAAATAAAACTTACGTTGCGTATGAGTAATGTACATGTAAATCTCAATAAAAACGAAGTTTGGAATCACCAAAGAAAAACATTTATTTCAAACATTTCCTTCATTCTGTACATATTACACTCCTAATCTTCTTTGATATCAATATGTGATCCAAAGGAAGCAACGCACTCACCTACTTTCTACAATCTCGCCTTACGAAATGCTTACGTAGAGTAGATTACGTAGTAAAGACAAAGTGTTGTAATGCAGCGGCAGAAATCAACGATTTTTCGACAGAAACATTCGTATTGTGGAGCTCTAGTACCTAAATGTGGATAAATCTTGTTCCTGTATGTAATATATTACTTCATATAACACGTTGCGTAGTCATAGTTCACGTCTGGAAACACCATGTCTGTCCGTCTGCGGTCTACACTAGGGTCGAAACCTTTTAGGCGACTTTCTCCAAAACTGATATTGCTCATCAATTAAAAACAAACTGTAGAAGAAATTAAATAACAACTGTGTTTACATACTTTAAATAGTATATTTGAAAAGTCGTGAAGAGATCTCTATACTTTTGGTCCGGTTTATACATAAGTCGGTACAGGCTTTAAAGCGAGGAAATACACATTATACCGAATTGAGTTTCAAGAAAAACACATCTTCCCTTAGTTTCGTTTCGACCACATTAATCGATCGGTCTTTCTGCCGCCTACGTAATGGTGAAATACAAGCGTTAACGGAAGACTTTATGCCGTTATAACCCCCACATATTGACACACAAAAAACCAGTAGCCAGCGGTTTTTCAGACAATATAGCCAAGAATTTCTAAAATAAACATTTTAGTATTAGTCCCTCTCGGCAGCCGAGGTTACTATGATGGGTGTGCTCAAATACCTTCGATTCGTCGTGAGTAGGAATCCGGTATGAGTAAGATTGTTTGTGTGTGTATGTAAATGTGCACCCTAATTATAAAAGCATGGGAAAGTTACAAGGCCTTCCCTGGTGAGTAATAACAAACTCCCTAAAACTGACAATTGTGGGTGTGGTTTGCGCGTGGTCCAAAGAGATTGAAACGAAACAAAAGTATTACTTCCAGCCTTTCACACATTACAAGACGCAATGCCGGTCCAGGTGGCCGAGATCGCTAAGGCAGTAGTGCCGTAGCGATCTCGGACCGAAGGATCGCGGGTTCGAGTCCCGCCTCGGGCATGGTTGTATTGTGTTCGTCCTTTCGCCTCCTATCATCATCATATCGTGTCATCCCCACAGTTACCATACCGTTACAATCAATAGTGGTCGCTAATGACCTAGTAGTTGATGCGACCTTAAATAACAAAAAAAAAGACGCAATAATGATGCAACACAGCAACGCGAAACACGATTAACTGTTGCGAAAGAACGTTAAACGTACTAGTCCTAACGGATGACTCGCCAGTCGCCGGAAAAACGAGATAAGCTTATTTAACTCTGCGTCCGCGGCGATACCGCGTTTCAAAGCCCGGGCGTCGGAAGCGGCAGTTGGCGCCGCCGAGGCTCTGTGCCCGTTCCGGTGGTCGAGACCTTGGCAGAGGTGTTATTTCGGCCTTACGTCACCGCGCCGGGCAGGTGAGCGAGGGAGAGCACCTCTGGCGCTCTGCAACGCAAGCACAGCGTCGCCTGCTCGCCATCGAGGCGGTCGCCGCCTGTTCGACAAGAATTTGAGGCCCGGCGTTTGACGTCACTTGCAGATTTACGATCGACGGCATCGTTGGTGCTTTATTAGAAAGGTATGGGCATGTTTGTTTGTCTCATTTTTATTCATTTCAGCTCTGTAAACCATAATTTGTGTCGTTGGCATTGTCAAGATAATTCAATGTTTCGATTTCAAGTTATTTCATTGTTTTAAATTATCTTTTGTGTATTTTAGTTCACGGATAATATAATCTATGTAGTTAGAAACTGTTTATTTATTTAATTCTCGTGAGTAGCAATCTCATTTACAACCAAAGGTTTGTTTCATTTATACATTTCATTTACATATTCTCACTTTTGTGTACTGAATGGTAACATGAAATAAAGTGAAGATAAAGAGAGCAATATATTATTCACTTCTGAACATTAGCTACTATTGTTGACTCGGGTTCAGCTCATGAGTTAAATATATCTTATTTCTTTTTAAGTTTCTTTTTTAGTGTAGATTCTTCAATTATTTGTTTGTAAGTTTCAAGTTATTATGTTTTGATGAAGATATTTTCGCATTTTCTCTCATGACTCTTTGTGCACTATTCAATTTATATTATTTATATGTTGTTTTGATTTACATCATTGTTTATAGTCTGTATTTGATGTCTTATATCTCAATATAGAAATAATTTTACCACATATTTGTTTTATGTAGTTAAGAACTGATATTGAAATTTGAGTAAATACTCGGTATCCCAATGGAAGAGCAGATTAGAGGGCAGTTTCTTTTGTTTCTATGTAGATATGCGTTGGTCATGGCTGTAAACCTAAATATTTCAATTGGATAATTATGTTAATATAAAATTAATAATAAAACAAGGGAAGTAATCTATTATCCATTCTTACTATTTTAATATAATGGGTTTCCAAAGAAAGATTACTTTCTCGCTCTTTTCGAGGTCATTGACACTTCAACTCTTCCTGCGCTCACCTTGCATTAAGATCCCGTTAATGCAACGAGATGCACATTTTGCCCTTGTCACTGCGTTTAACGTTATTTTTGTACTTTATAGTAGTCAAGATAATTGCTAAAGATTAGCCATAAATATACATCGTAATCTGACTTATTTAAGATTCAAGTTCATTCTATTTATTGCTTTTAATACTCGTAAGGTTTTCATTGTGCGAAATATTTATTTTTACGCAGTGAGCCTTGATTAATTACACATTTTTACTGCCAATGTTTGACTTCAAAAATATACCCGCTTCCCCCCTCCCCAAGTGATCTCGTTAGTCAAGAAGCATTTATTTCGCATTGTAGTACACTTCCCAATTTTTTGTTGATATGTCCTTTCGGATTCTTTTATTTCTTAATAAGTAGCTTTAGATTTGAACACCTTTCAGTAATGAAATAAAGGTAAGGTAGACTTACATTTTTCATGTGAGAATAATTTTTTATATTTAATTTTCATTATCTGTTAATGGAGATTGTATTATCAACATACATGACTTAATTAACACTGCATAATTCAATAATTATTGATAAAGAAAAGGAATTTGAAAAAAGTATTAAATTGTAGGTGATTTAATTGCAAGTAAATTATTTACATTGCCTTGGGCATGGTTGTTTGTTCTTTGTCTCTCACCTGTGTTGTCGCGGAGGGCTTCGCGTTCTAACTCCAGATCAGAGGAGCCCGCAAGTGTGTTGGTGTCTAGTCTATGATCGAATATGAACGTGAATGTTTACTGGCTGTTGGCTGGATAAAAGCCTTAAGTGGAAAATTTGAACCCCTGGTTTCCCCCTTTTGTTTTAATGGAAAAGAAAGCCCAAAAATGCTAACCTGGATGGCCGAGGAGGCCAGGAGCGTTTCGTTTCGAAAGGCCTTGGGCATGGGTGTTTGTCCGTTATCTCTCATGTATTATGCGCGTGTTGACGCGGAGGGCCTCGCGTTCTGTTGACCCCAGTTCAGAGGAGCCCGCATGTGTGTTGGTGTCTAGGGAATGGTCGAATATGCGTCCCATCGGCACGTGAAGGGTAGCCGGCTGACGGTTGGACAAAAGCCCTAGGGAAGAAGACGATGAAGCTCGGAAATGTTAATTGCGCCTTTTCTTTATCCTCACTTAGCCGACCAACTTTATACAGTAATCTATTTTCACTGCTAACATCAGATCTCCATGTTAAATATTTAATTTTGAAAGTTTTCAGTGTGATTGCGGAACTGTCGTTCAGTAGTTGTCGGGAAATATTATGACCAAGTGAAAGTACTGAAAACTAATCGAGTCGTTATGCACTCCAAGGTTTGAAACGTTTGCAGAGTATTATATCCGATGAGCTTGCAATTCTCATGGTATTTCCCAGGAAATTGTGGTGAACGTGACTGATAACATTTAGTTTCTTGTACTACATGTGCGACGTTCCATGTAGATAGAATTCTTGAGTAAAAGAAAACGTTATCCTTTCATTTATACTATGGTCAAATATATAAACAATAGTGGCAAAATTTCAGTACGGCGACCCTTTGAAGAGATTTATTGCTTCCCGTTAGAGACTACTTTCTACTGTATTAAGGTGTCAGTATGATGCATTTTCGATGCTGATTTTTTACATTTTGGTAAACGTATATTTTCTTCATTCAGAGGAACTATTATATTTCTATTCAACATTTACTCCACTTAGCTTCCCGCAAACAAAAAGCAAAATTAGACATTTACGTATTCATCTTCTGCTATTGTTAAATTACCTTATAGACCCCCACAGTAAGAGACAATCCTGAGAACTTGCTAGCGGAGATAACGAAGTTGCCGTTTTTACTTCACTTGCATTTCGTATTTTCGTGGAGTCATTCAGTACTACCAGAAGGGAACCATCCGTTTCATGATTAGAGATATTCCTATTGTGTCCGTGAAGAACTGGGAAGATCTAGAGAACAGACACAACACTCATCTGTTTGCTTCTATATCCTCAGGATATTTATATTTATTTAATACCACTTTCCATGTTTCTAACTATGATCTTGAGTGTTTACGAGGTATGTGAATCTTCCCTCAATATGGTATCCCATTTAAATTATTATTCGAAACTGTACGGGTATTCGGTATTTGTGTTGTTCTTCCTTACACATTGTGAGAAATGTGTGTGCGACATGGCAAAAAATGACTTCATTTAATGCTCTGATGATGACAAAAGCTTACATGTACCTTAATAGCGAATAGTGAATCCATTCTTTACTTTTCATTTAGAATAGTATTTTAGTATAGACATTAATTTTATGTTATGACAAAAGAAAATGACCCTTTTTTATATGACATTTGTTTACATTTTTCATCGATTTCGACTAATAATTTCGTGACACCGGTGCTCTTGTGGGGAGAGGGAAGAGTCCGCAAGGGCTATCTTCCCCAAATGCGACAGTTGCAAGGGCTGCCACAGAAAATGGTGCATGTATAATTTAAAATCACATGTCCGAAAGCGTGGTTTTATTCTGAAAATACTATTAAAACTTTAACATATTACCTCATTGCATTCCAATTTTTATGATTTATCTATTGCTAGTGAGAAAACGGTTCCGTGTACAAAATTAATGGTGAACAAAATTTCTAGAAATCTAAAAATATTTCAAACAATTCTTCTACAGCATATTACTTGTCCCATGCTTTCGCATCGTTGAGTGAAAACTGCATTTCGATATCGTGAACAATTTGGAAGATATGAGGTGACTCGTAGTTGGTAGGACTCCCTGAATTTAAGAACTAAATTTAAATAACCTTAGCAATAAATGTCAAAGTTAAAGCAAGTTTGTGTTAAAATATTTTCAGTTTTGAAGATAAGCAAGGGGCTACTTCACTTCAAAATGCAATGTTCTTCTAATTTCACAACGTTATCTTCATGTGCAAATAATAAAAACAGATTGCAACGTGTTTCGGCGTATGTCTGCCTGTAAGAGAACGTGGCAGTTACTACGAGACTATTAATCATGGCGCTAGTTTAGTTTTTTCTAAACATCCGATAAACGTTGAAAGGCGAAACTAGTACTAAGCGTTTAAAATGATAATGATAATATTATAATAATAATAATAATAATAATAATAATAATAATAATAATAATATTAAGTCCTAAACGAACTAAAAGTATCTCCTTACGGAGGTTATAGGAAAAAACTGCGCTGAAATCTCTCGTTGACATCCCCTCCCAATGGTGGGAGACTGATAATGAATTCATGGACTTCTAAACCAAAAATACACATTTCAACTGAGGAGAGTTTTTCAAAACCCAATAAATGTAAAAGAAGTTCAATGTGATTCGAACATCGTTTATGCAAGTTATTTATATTTTGACCCGTTTTATCTTCCCTCAAATCGTTTTTTTTTTAATTCGACAAATTCTATTATAGTTGACTTTAGCTTTAAGCATTCAAAATCACTCATATTATTTTAGCAAAAATTGATATAAATGCATTCTCAACATTCCTTTTACAAAAAACTATATTTTGCAATTATCGAGTTTCGAAAAAAACACTCCTCAATTGCCCTTCAAGTTACATTATTACGTACTGGTGTATGTTACTTTTTCTTGAAATTGAAATGGAGCTTACTGATGACATCTGAGATCCTTGTATTTCTTTCTTCGTTATGTCAGAGAGTATGAACGCGAGCACAAAAGCACGTTATGCAAACTCTTAGAAGGCTTGCGTTCTGTTACAAGCAGGATGAAACAACCTTTCCCACGCTACCGTTCATTTCGAAAGGAAGCAGTACAAATGCCAAAAAATAACATTTGCTAAGCTCGATTCCTTTCTACGTTTCACATGAATAAGTTCAAATTTTAAGTAATCAGCTAAGCTCATCCACGTGCAAGTGAGTTTACTCTTGTTAACACTTCACAAGAGAGCAGCTGTGTGAAAAGATCAAAGTTACTGTTTTGATATACTTGCGTACAATAATTATCTTCTCATTTTATAAATGTCTATCTCACGTCGTTCTAGTCATATCTTTTCTCTTTCCCTATTCTCCCTGTTGCTTATTTATGTCATATTTCGCTACTCTTCACTTTACATTCCCTCAAATTTTCTGAAATTCTTTTCTCTTTTCGTTTCTTTCTTCTCACATTTCTGCATCTAATCTCAGGATCATGTGCCGTTCTTTTGTAAGTTTTATTTACTTCAATGTGATTTTTCCATTGTCATTGAACATGTTTATTTCTTTGCTTGTTCTTCTTTTCTCACCTTTCCATACATGTTCATTTCCTAATTTGCCTCTCGGTACAATTCCCAACTTTTTCGTTCCCTTCTTCTTTCAAACATTTCTTACCTTCTAATTTTGTGCTGATATGTTGGTATCATAAGATAGGAGAGACAACGTATCAATTCATCAGTTTTGTACCCACACTTATTATGTATTATAAAAAGTCTGGGGTACATGCTTCAAAGATTTTTCAGCCCATGGTAAGAATGATCTTGGACTTATTTCACTTTTAATTATTTTTCTATTTGTGTCTTCTGCCAATTCGCCATTATTTCAATCTTCATTGTGATTACTCCAACACAGTACTTCTTCAATTATTCTGCTAGTTGCCTAACTTATGCCGCAGTTACCAGACCACACCATATGCAAAACCAAAAATACTTAGCAGTTTCCCATTTATCATGATTTTGTTTTGGGAGCCATTCCAAGTGCTCGCTAAAAGGCAAATAAATAATTACAAAGAAGTTTGTTCTCTGAAAATAGCTTACCACAGTTTTGAAGTTCAGGGCGAAAAATTTTTTATAGATGTAAATAAAGGTTACTTTTATACGATCCTGAAACTTTCAAAAATTCAGAGGATCGTTGTTTATAGATTTTCAAAAATAGACTAGTTAAAATATATAAGACATCTGGACTCGCGTCGTAATTATAACCTATGGAGTTCAAGGACGACGAGTGAAATCGTGACCGAGCGTTTTCAACAGCGGCTGAGTGTGTTTCCGCGGCCCCGTTGGGAACCCATTTCAACATCAGTGCTTCAACTTTCACCTACAGTCTTACTATCTGCCAGATCTCAAGGGCACCTTTGCGTTATTTAAACGAAAGACGAAGCAGAAGATCAACATTAGGAAACTACAGAGTTGAATGAACCCTCCGTTTTGCTTAATCACTCGCTGACAAGCGTATCTGAAGATAAATATATACCTGTAGGAAATTAATGTCAGAGAAATGGAGTGGACAGTTAAAAATTCCAAATCAATGGAAAAGGAGTAATCAAGCTATACGCATGTTTTTGTCTAATTCTATATTAGCTATGGAACGATCTGCAAATGAGTGAAAATTGTTCCGGAGGCAACAACTATGGAGGTCGTTAGTGCCATCAGTGCAGTGCATGTCATAACCCCAGGCGGTGTTCCACTCTCGAAGACTCGGGATATGCAGCGTCATTCAGTTGTCTTACAGGTTTTCTCCTCCAGGTATTTCCCCCAGCGCGGCACCGCAGCTGTAGGACAAGCTCCTCCATGTCACTGAGAGAAGAGAGAGAATTCTGAGAGAGCCTAGAGAATTCTAGAGACTGCCTGCCCTGTCTTATAAACTCCGAATTTACCGCTTCTTCGCTTTAATATAAATTAAGGGGAAGAAGAGGTAAATTCGAAGCGGCCCGGCCGCTAGATGTCGAGGATTAATTGCCAGCCCGGATTAATCCCCGGATTAAGTCCCGGATTAATTGCCAGTCAGGAGGACCAGCGTGAATGACACGGCCACTGGGACTAGACGCGGACCCGCCGCGCCGGCCCCTCCTGCAAACGGGCGAGGAGCCGTCGCTTCGTGGCTCCTACTCGGAGGGTGGGTGAGGGTAGGTGAGGGGTGAGGGCAAACCCCCGTTGACCCATGGTAGTACGTTTATATTCGATTTTGAAAAAGCTGGTTTTTATTTTCTTTCCTTGGTAAATGCACCCCACTACTCCTTAGATAATTTAATAGTAATTCAGTTTTCTATAATGTAGCAAAGGGCTTCGCCATCCATTTAATTTTGCTTATTCTAGTAGTTCATTAAGCAAAAACACAATGTTCCCCTCGCAATATTTCGTTCTGAGGAGTCAAACTGCGCGAACTTCTTCTCTGAATTTGAACTTGGAACAATGAATTTGTTCGTGCACTTAATATACGCAGGACAACTCTTAACAATATTATATCATGTATATTTTCATACAGTTAAATAATACACGAACTGAAACGATCGTATCGTTATTCTAAACATATGACGTTCTCATATCAGAGTCGCAATGAAGAGGTACGTACGTCTCCACTATAATAGCCTAGAAATTGTTTTGCGACAGCAACGCTCTCAGTGAGTCTAGTAATGTAAGTATATTCCAACGTCTTTATGGCACGTATTTGAAATATTTACCCTCCTTTTATTTTCTAATGAGAGGTCTGACATATAGTTTTTTACATGTTGTCTGATTTTGTTACATATGTTTAGGGACTTGAATTTATCAGTTACGTAGTCTCCAATTTGCTTAGTACTGAGATACGGGACACAGATCTTACATCACTGGCATTAACAATAGAAGCTTATGCCGGTCCGGATGGCCGAGATCGCTAAGGCAGTATTGCCCCTATCATCATCATATCGTATCAGCCTCATAGTTACCATACCGTTACACGCAATTGTGGTTGTTAATGACCTAGAAATTGATGTGACCTTAAATAACAAAAAATAGAAGCTTGTCTTTTGTGGTTTTTCCTTCTTGAGGGTATATTATAATGACTTGGTCCTTTGTCGGGAATATCCCTGTCAATGCAGCACTGATGAAGGATTTCTTGTCTTCGGCGTTTGGTTGAACGTTTGATGAAACTTATATTGATGATGATGTTATGAGTTTGATGATTATATTGATGCTTTTGAAAGAGGCCAAGGTGGCAGAAGGCTAGCCGTAACAACGGTCGCCTGCAAAATGCCGCTTAATATTCCTTCTATGTGGTGAATAGCTCTACATCGCACTGAATTTAGGCACAGTTTACGACTCGTGACACAGTTAATTATGAGATATCACAACTAGCGGGGCACGCCCTGTGCACTGATGTATTTGGTGCGAAAGCCGTTAGCGAACAGACCTGCTAATTTTATTATAGGATAATACACGAAATTCTTTATTTTCAACTTCCTTTCTCTCAATTTGAGGGGGAATTCCCTATCCAACAGCAGTAAATCTACAATGTTTGGTTGCGATGGAGTTTTCTTATATATCGTGCACAATTTTTTTGTTGGAGTATTATATAAATAGAAAGTTCTGTTATTAAATAAATTTAAGAGATGTCTTTAAAGATATTTTGTTTCTTTTTTTACAGAGAGCAAGATGGGTCTACTGTTTGAATCATTGGCCACAGACATACTCGTAGCCGTAGTTTCGCTATGCATATTCATTTCCTGGTACCTGAACAACAACTACGACTACTGGAAGAAACGCAACGTACCGTTCTGCAAGCCTAAACCCTTTGTGGGCAACTTCTACGACCGCATTTTCTTCCGCAAGTCACTGAGCGAAGTTTGGCAGGACATCTACAATGAACTCGAAGGAGAAAAAATCGGCGGTGCCTGGTTAGTCAGAGAACCGATGCTTTTCATCCGCGATCCCGAGATAATCAAGCGAATATTGGTGAAAGACTTCGCGCATTTCCAAGATCGCGGGTTGGTGGTGGACGAGAAGACAAACCCGTTGAGCGCGCACTTGTTTAATCTTGGAGGAGGCAGGTGGCGCGCCTTGCGGACCAAGCTCACGCCCACCTTCACGTCCGGGAAAATGAAAATGATGTTCGCTCTGATGAGCGAGTGCGCTCACGAATTCTGCCAGTTCGTCTCCGAAGAAGCTCGCGCCACGGGGGAAGTGGAGTTCAAAGAGGTTCTCGCCAAGTTCACCACTGACATTATAGGGTCGTGCGCTTTCGGGCTGCAGTTCAACTCCATGAAGAATCCCGATTCCGAATTTCGAGCGATGGGGCGAAAGGTTTTCGCGCCGTCAGCCTCAAGGACTCTCGTGGGGTTGTTTTTCCAGTTCGCCCCGTCTTTGGCGAAGGTTTTCCGCCTTCGATTTCCTACGCCAGAAGTCTCCGATTTCTTCCTCAAGGCTGTGCATGATACAGTGGAATACCGCGAGAAGAATAACATCAAACGCAACGACTTTCTGCAGCTGTTGATTGATCTGAAGAACAAAGGGAAGATTGAAGACGATCACCATCACCACCACGATGCAAAGGATGCGGATAATGGAGTCGCACATGAAAATGGTGGCGATGTTCAGGAATTTGGTAAGTGGAAGAAATATTTTTATTTCATGCCTGGATTTCATTTATATTGTCCAGTGCACTTCACTTTCTGAAATATGACATTAGTTGAAGAATTGATAATCACGTAAATAAAAGGTGTTCAGTATTAAAAGTATATATTAACTTAATATCTTTTCGACAGCGTAGCCATCATCGACAAGAATATCTGAAAAAATCAGTCATCATCAGATAGCTCTGATGATAGCTACCCTATCGAAAAGAAGATAATACTTTTTATAATGGACAACACCTTTTATTTACTTAATTGTTAGAAGGTATCCATCTCACTTATCGTATTAAAGAATTGATAATCTTATTCAGATAAATCTATTAAATAAATATAACAGTAACACTCAGAAAATAAAATAATGTAAATATTGAATATTACTAAAATTGTACACAAGTGAAAATTAAATGCGAAATTGGATTGAATGTGGGATATACGCTTTCCATGTACTGAATAATTTGGACAAGCGTAGTAATTTGAATAGTTGAGTAAATGGGATTCAAATGCGCAAAGGTAATAAATTGGATCCGACAGATAGATGGCTATTGATGTTCCCTCGTTTGACATGAATTTATGAAACCTCTGATGATATTTCGCCTCTGATGATAACCGCTTGCAATTGAAAAGTAGTAAATGGTGTTTATGTATCCATCGTCCTCAATTGTAACAAAGGTATTAAACACCCCAAAAAGTTCTTAATTATTTAATTTCATTCCATTATTTTATATTTCATATTTACAGTATTTATTTAAATGTGAGAATGATAACTCAAGTGGTTGCATTTTGTAAGTTACCGTCTGTGAGTGGGCAGACCACGCGGAGTCTGCAAATATGCGAGAGCTGGGAACAGATGGTGGTTTAGAGACAGCACAGATAGCACATAGATTCTCGCATTATTTCTCACTTTTGCAATTTTCGAAAATTCCAAGATTTCCACGAAAATTATTCATTCAAGCGTTCCTTCTATTCGTAAAAAAAGTAACAAAGAAGACAATTGGAGCAGCTCCTGAGATTTTTTTGCATTAATTTCAAGCACAAATAACGCGAAAAATGATCTTTTTTGATAATTGTCCTTCATTATTTTTAAATATCTGATTTTTTAGAGCAAATTTTCTTTAAGAAAAAAATCTTTTATCAGTACTATACTTTCCAATGTTTACTTTTATCAAGTTTCAAAAATTCAGAGAATTTGTCAAAAATAGGACTAGCATAATTTTTTACCGTCCTTCGATACATATCACGGAAAACTGTAAAGAAAATTTGGAGAACTTTTTCATAAAGTAATTTTTTGAGTGGCCTACATTTCATGCAAAATTTTGCGGAAACCACTCATGATGTGGACAGGCGCCGAAAAATTTTTAAACTTTCGTCATTTTTGAAAAGTCAAATATTTCAACGAAAATTAGATTTGTGGCTCTTTACGCAATCCGAGTTGTTCATCTTTACGCTATTGTGACTCTTCTTTACGCTATTCGAGTACGAAATTTAATCAAAATATTTGGTGCTATTTTTGAGATCTTTTTGAAAATGTATAGGCCTCATATTAAGTCCTGCCGAAAATCAAAATAACCGGTTGAAACTCCCAAAGCCTCGAGTTCACTCAGATCGATCGGAGGAATATCAGTTTTGGAGAAAATCGGCTGAACGGTTTCGGCGCTAGAGTTGACCACAGGCACATGGATGAACAGACATAGAGACGTTTTGCCATGAAACGATTTTTTTTAATGAAGGGCCCACAAAATTTGGAGTGACGTTAGAGGAATTAATTTACTATAAACATGAGCAAGATTTATCTACTTATCAAGGTCCGGCCATAAAGAATTTTTGTCATAAAACCAGTTTTCCGGCGCACGATTCCAATACTTTCTCGCGTTGCGTAGTAAGACGGGAAAAGAAGAGCATCTCTCACTGGATGTTTCGGTTGCACTTTCCACCGGAAGAAATGGCTCAGTGCATCAAGTGATGTCATTGCAGTGCCTCTGATCGGGAGGTCGTAGGTACAAGTCCCAACTGTGGCAGGATTTTCGACACTAGCTTGTAAGTTAGTTCGATTTCAGTAGCTGTCTAGAGGAGAATTGTAGCGGCCAGCTGCATGATCGGTAGTTTTCCATGGTTTTTCCTTTCAACACCAGGTGGAGCAGTACCCTAACAAACCGGCAGCGGACCTCACGCGATCGTTCCTACATCTTCCTTGTCCTATCCTCACCCTCTTACACACACTTACACTACACGCATAACTTACACACAAGCCGGGAGGCCGGTCGGGAGCTTAGAGCTGGTCCCGGCTGGGCCGGTGCCTCACTGATGGGAGATACCTGGTTAGGGAAAACCCCGCTAACTGGCGATAGGTCGGCTCCGGATTTTATTCATACAGCGGAGGACGATCACTGACAACTCCCGAGGAAGAAAGATCCACTACACTTACGGGAATAATTGTCTTATTGGTTGACGCGCCCGGAACCCATAAGAACCAATGAACCAGAACGTGCGCAGATAATATTTCCCCCTCTACGTCACATACAGGTTTTACTGTTTTTTTTTACTGAATAAATCTAAATCTAAACCAACTGCGCTTTGCAGAGCTGACCACCAACCTGCTGGCCGCCCAGGCGTTCGTCTTCTTCCTGGCGGGCTTCGAGACGTCCTCCACCACCATGAGCTTCGCCCTGCACGAGCTCACCGCCAACCCGCACGTGCAGGAGAGGCTGCGCGCCGAGATCGACGCCGTCCTCAAGGAAACGGGCGGCCAAATCACGTACGAGGCCCTCAAGAAGATGGACTACCTCGAAATGGTCATAAACGGTCAGTGTAAAGCCTGTTTTGCACGGCCATTTTTGAATCATTGTTCATACGTATACAAACGTCGTGGACCAGACATGATGTAGATTGTACAGAAAAATGACGTATGCTTCATTTTTCGATACAGTTTGCATTCATTTTGACTTCAGCGCTCCAGGCGTCACTTTCGGAACCATTTCTCGTTTGCAATGCGTGTGGTGAGATTTGATCCCTGTTGTGCAGCTTTGAGAGCGTTCTAATGAGAATGATGAGATCAGTGTGGTGAGGAATAAAACATGGACTGTGTTCTAATGTCGTCTCATGCCGTGCTCAGTCCTAAATTAACCTCACTTAATTTGTTACGATAGATGTGTTGTTCAATTCTTTGATCTGCAGCGCTCTTTGCGGCGTGTAGTGAAAATAGTTTCATCACGATTACGTGCGGAAGTTGTAAAATGCTGGAAATCGTTCATCCACTTTTGATACCGAAACACTATCGCATAGAAAGCAACGTACGTTTTCCATCAATTTTCTGTACAGAAAAATGATGAGAAAATGACCGTGTAAGCAGGCTTAAGCCACGGGTGGCTGAGAGTGAATGGTCGTTTAAAAAGATAAAGGAAAACTTTCCTTATTACTGCAGTAGTCGCGAAATTATATTTCTTTTTCCTTTTAATGTATTTGAGGTTAGTAATCATGTAATGTCAGTAGTTTCGTACAAACGTGGTTTTAAACAGTTATATCAGAGATATCAGCAACAGCGGAATCTCAATCCAGCACAGCCACTGACTCTTTCCTCAGAATGTTTATTTAAGGAAAATAATGAATTTGCGAGTAAACTAATAAGTCACCTGATATGGGTAATGTATTGTCTTTATTTTTCAATAACGAACGACTTTAAAAAGTTTGTCAAAAAGTCACGAAAATGTTACTCAAACTCACTGACACAAACTTTTATTACACTAATCACTTCTCCAGACAGGTAAGTGACAAAATTGTGATTCCATTGTTGTTAATGTTTTATTTAAAAAAATAAAAAGTTAATAAATATGTGTAGCACTCCCGAGCTTTTTCAAAGTCGGTCCCATTCTTATCTAGGTCCCTACCTTTTGGCTTCTCTACATTGCCTTTATCCGTACTACGCACCAATTCACAGTCCGCCGTGACTACTGACTTTTGTGGTAATAATTAATTTATACCTTACTTTATATTAATAAGTTTAAAAATCTAAACTATATTTTGTAACTATATTTTAAAATGCTAATTAATTAATTATACCGTTAATCTCCGTTACCACGTAGAACATGCATAAAACGGAATTCGCCATAACACGAACACCAATTACTTCGGTCCCTTCAAATTCGTATTAACGCTGTATTTAAAAGATGTAAATGAAGATATCACTTTGCTGTTTATTTATAATTCTTTATATATTTTTAATATCCCTCACTGCCAGAGGGGGAGTACAGCCCCCAAGGCCCCCTGAAGCTGCTCTTGGTGCAAATTTCATAAAACCTAAAGATCAAACATTTCTGCGGCTCAAGTACGCCCCCCCCCCCCCCTTGTGCATATTTCCACCATTACTGACGGGTAGTTTCACCGGTTGATTTATACCAGAGCCAACATTGGCCCTTCCACGGCAGTGACTCTGACCAAAAGGCTCTAGGAGGAGTATGGTAGATGTGAACTCCCGATCTACCCGTATTGAAAAACATTTCATTTCTATTTTTAAAAGTATTATTTTTTGCATATACTTCATTAGTAAAAATACTCGTAGAACAAGTGTGTTCTCCGTAGCTATCTCGGACCGAAGGATCGCGGGTTCGAGTCCCGCCTCGGGCATGGTTGTATTGTGTTCGTCCTTTCACACCCCTATCATCATCATCATCATCATCATTATCATATCGTGTCATACTCATAGTTACTATATCATTACACGCAATATTGGTCGCTAATGACCTAGAGGTAGATGCGACCTTACAGATGCCAAAAAAAGTGTACTCTATATTTTGTATAGACATACCGATATTTTACGTATCATTCTGCCACTTTATAAGGGCCTCATATAGTCTTTTGTAAGAAATCTCCGACGCCGCTCCTTTCGGCAGAGTCCCTGAGGAAGTACCCGCCCGTGCCCGTGCTGATGCGCAAGTGCAACAAGGCGTACCGGGAGCCGGAGACGGGCGTGCTCATCGAGGAAGGGATGCGCGTGCAGATCCCGGTGTACGCGCTGCACCGCGACCCCAAGTACTACCCTGACCCTGAACGGTTCGACCCGGAGCGGTTCAGCGAAGCGGAGAAGGCCAAGCGACATCACTACGTGTTCCTGCCCTTCGGGGAGGGCCCCAGGGTGTGCATTGGTGAGTGAAGGGTTTGGAAGGGAGTGGTTATCTGCGACACAGAAGATAATTAAACTATACTGCGATTTCTCCAACGCTGCCCCTGGCAGGTATCAGCTGTTGGCGGTTTCATCCAATCGGGAGATTCAACGTCACCATACTAACATCGACCCTAGTGACATCGACCCTAGTGACATCGACCCTAGTGACATCGACCCTAGTGACATCGACCCTAGTGACATCGACCCTAGTGACATCGACCCTAGTGACATCGACCCTAGTGACATCGACCCTAGTGACATCGACCCTAGTGACATCGACCCTAGTGACATCGACCCTAGTGACATCGACCCTAGTGACATCGACCCTAGTGACATCGACCCTAGTGACATCGACCCTAGTGACATCGACCCTAGTGACATCGACCCTAGTGACATCGACCCTAGTGACTAAATTCAATAGTGACTAAATTCAATAGTGACTAGGATCGATTGGATGAAACTGTCTACAGCTGATACCTGCCAGAGCTGGGCAGAGCTGGGGAAACCGCAGTAAAGTCGGTGCAGACCTCGAATAAGTTAGTTTCTTAATATCGTGAGTCAGGGCCCGCTTTACGCTTTTGCTCTAGCCTGTTCGCGGCTGACATGTATCGACACCTATAAGACCTAATAGAATCTCCTGAGGTATAGAGAGATTACTCTAAGAAGGGACCACTTTGACAGCTACTGCTTGGCTGACGCTGGAAGGACAACTGCGAGTTATGTCATATGCTTAATTTGTTAATGTCTCCCTGGAGACATTACCAAATTAAAGCACTTTCGCTCTCCCTAAACATAAAGCCTTGGGTCCAGCTCGTTCCTGTACCATTACATATACGAATATGCTCACAGTATCCCTTGGGCGTATCCCTATGCTTTTATATATGAGCTGCTGGGAGGTAGAGTGGTGTAAGTCACATACTTTTGATTTTACTGGGCAGCATTTGTTTCGCCTGTTGAGTCATTTCATTCTGTTTCGATTCTCCTCGCAGAACTTCTGATTAGCAGCCGTTGTGAAAGTTAGACGTAAGACACTTTTCCTGAGATTGTACGTCTCCCAGTACCATCCAGATACAGAATAAGTCAAAGTCGGGATCTAAGTGACTTACACCATTCTACCTCTCAGCAGCTCGTATATGAAAGCACAGGGTTAATCACAAGGAATACTGTGAGCCTATTTGTATAAGTAATGGAACAGGAACGAGCTGGACCTAAGTTGTAACTCGGCTTTACGCTTCGTGGAGGTGTGAAGGTGCTCTTTTCTGGGAATGTCCCCATGAGTGAGGTAGGTACCGCGGGAGGTCCTGGTAGACCTTGTAGGCGCCGATGGCTGATAGTTGAGAACCTGATGGGGCAAAAGAGTAAAGTTGACCCTGATTCAAGAGATTAGAAAACTAACTAAGAAATTCTGAACAGATTTGTAGCACTTTTTTTAAAACTTTAACCACCTTTTTTAACATAGTTGCGTAATACTCGAGAGAGATGTTTTAGGAAACACGTCATGTTCTGTTTTCCGCAGGCTTGCGGTTCGGAATGCTGCAAGCCAAGCTGGGCCTGGCCACGCTGCTCTCTCGCTACGAGTTGGCCCCAAGCCCGCGCACCCCGCACCCGCTCACGTTGGACCCCCGGGGCTTCGTCATCGCGTGCAAAGGCGGCGTCTGGGTGCGCCTCACCCCCAGGAAGCACCCGGCCGCCGTCGCCACCACGGAGCTCTGACGCGCTGCAACGCCACACTGGCGGTTGCATTTATTAACGCCATTGGAGTGCGATTGGTTTCAATACGCACCTGAGCACTGCCTTCACTTTGGCATTATCACTGCATTTTGTGTCTTTCACGGCCTGCCGCCAGAGAACGCATGATCGCGACTGAATCAACCACTACTTGATACGATAGCGGCATCTAGCGGCACGACCGAGAAAGACGTGAAATGCAGTGATATAATGACAATGTCAAGACGGGCTCTGGGGCACAGTTTAAAAAAATTGCACTATAAGCCGATATAGCGCAAATAAACGAACAAGTCAGTTATTTGTGGTCGTTCAATACTTTTCATTTTACCACCTTCTTATAAGAAATAATATAAATAAGAAATACTTATTTAGACAGCCACTAGTAAGAGGTTAATTTTAGGGCATGCAAAGCGTGCTTGAAGTTCAATTTTTAGCACTAATGCTAAAAGTGAGTCGATGCTCAAATGTTCAGGTAAAACTGTAAATGCAACAAAGAAAACAAAATTACTGTCGTAAAATCAGCTACAACTGATGTGACATGATACCCAATTAAGTGATTTGTATAGTGAAATTAAAATAAAAAGAAAGTCGGAAGGCAGTATAAAAAATAGTGTGTGACGCGCGATAAATGTGATTTTATTTCGGTGGTAGAATTGCGCCACCTGGCTTGCCAGCCTCGGGTAAAAATATGTCCTACTCGGAAAACAAAATGTCACTTTTATGACTCGCATCATAAACAGCTATCCTTTTCGGCATCTTCAGCTATAACTCATTTGTTTCGATTGTCTTTACGGATGGTGGAAAGTAAATTTAAAAAAATATATTTATTACCTGTTCAATTGCACATAATTTTTCAGGAGAAAAATTCTTAAGAGTGATTTTACGCTTCCCTGTTTAGTTGTATTAAGACAACATAACATAAGTTTTTACGAAAATTTGTGAACACTCAACTAATTTCATCATTTGTCGAAGGATGGTAATGATATTTTTCTTTCAATATGTAGATACATGGATAACGAAACTTTGTTTCGGTATATTTCAATAAATCATAAACTTTTCATATTTTAACATAATGTATTGAACAAATTCCAAATTTATTTCAGACACTATTGTAATTAAATATTAGAATATTTATTAATTTAATTACCTGGCAAGTTTACTTGTTCACATCGGTTTTAAATTCGTTGACTTTGCCGTCAGGATCGTATTTAATTATGTTTCTTTTAATTAGCAACTATTTACCGTTTTACCGGTCTTTTTTTAGTTTTTAATTTTTTTTTAGTTTTCTATATTCCTACGAAAATTGGTATTTCGAAATACCGCTATAATTTATGTAATTTATACAGCAAATTACAAGTTGTTGAGTTGTTGGCCTCACAGTATTTTACAATAGAAATATTTTGAAAAAAATATCATTAATGTTTTTGTCACACTAGGAAGTGAAGATACTGCTTCATATGAGGCAAAATACATTTAGAAATGTGACTTAAAAACGCAAATTGATAATACATGTGTAAAGAGGTTCAGTGTTAAATATAATAGTTAGTATGAATAATATTGAATAATGGTGAACTATATACTACGTGTTATCTTACTGGGAAAATTGTTTCTGTCATTCTAAAATGTTCCAGTAGGGATGAAATCTGAATGATGAAATATAATTGTAGTAGATATTAGTATCGTTCCTGATAATACATCATGAAATACAGGAAATAGCCATTCATAATTTCAAATATTAATTTCATTTTGTATATGTCTTTTAATAAAAAAAATGTGATAATACATGTTTGT
The DNA here is from genome assembly GCA_038098605.1 of Gryllus longicercus. NCBI lineage: Eukaryota > Metazoa > Arthropoda > Insecta > Orthoptera > Gryllidae > Gryllus > Gryllus longicercus. Next base: position 314,941 of record JAZDUA010000806.1, read on the forward strand.
GTGTTTTCGCCACAAAGATCGAAGTTGAAAATAATCTACTCAAAACGCACGACGTTTTTGCTTATTCATCTAGTTTACGTAGTTAAATTACTGCAAACTAGGAGATTCTCAATTAGTGGATGGAATTACCCATTATTTACACTTATTCTTCTTAATTATTTTTTTTTTTTTACTTATTGAAGTTGAATAAAATGGTTTTTGACTGTAATCAGATGAGTGTCCGATAAGTAAAACTTTAAATAGTCTAAGCTTATTTAATTTAGCTTAATGACTCTGTAGATCATTGCCATGAGAGATCAGTCGCTGTAACTTTATTGGATAACCGCAAAAGAGAACGAGTAACTGTCACACAACAGACATGTGACTCTTAACAATTTTATCCACTTCAGTATGAATTGTGAGTCATGATTCTTCTCTACTATTCATCAGACATTACATTACATTACATATTACATGTTATTACATATTTTTCCAATAGTAACATAACTAAGTACATAGGGTACTGACAATAACATAAGTAAAATATTTAAGGTCATTAAATTACATTAATAAATCTCCATTTTCTTGTGATGGAAACTTAATCATTAGTACTTCTTCTTTTGATAAAATGATTCAAATGTGAATGAATCATGGCGTTACGTGGTAAATGAAAAATGTGACATTGATTGCCTTGTCATCACAAGGATATTTACCTTGCGAGTCTCTTCACAATGATTCATCTAGCATTACTTTTATCACAAATCCTCGCAGTTGTTTTAAGTTATATTTACATTGCTACGGCATTGTGCTTGACATGTAACCAAAGACAAACTTTTTGTACCCTCACCCCCCACTTAATCCACATCGTAATGATTATTAATCGTTCGTAAACTTGAGGCTTCTCGAATTGGTTCGGCAAAAATGCGCAGTAAAGCATAAGAAGTCGTGGCTTTAACTTTTTCGATTGACGAAATGCATTGGTGACTTACAGAGCATGATCTAATCAGACAAAATCATTTTAATAAACTGAGTTTGTCTTTCAATCAGTGTGATACCTGACATCAATCTCTGGGAGTTTTCTTGCGATGAATAAAATTATTCAAAATGCGAATGAATCAATGAATGAAAGAAATGCATATATTTGTTTAGAAAGAAAAATTAATCCAGAAATGAAAAAGAGCAGTCGAATTGTTTAAATTGGGTGCGTTTTTATTTCTGTGTTACTTTTTTAATTCTGAACAAATAAAATGAACACACACTAGTACATACACGTGTGGGACCATTTTGGAGAAAATTTTGAAAATGTTGATCAGACATGTAAACTACCTCCAAAAGACAAAATATCTGTTGTTTTGCATAGCATCGAGTTCGGCTAGATCGATAGAGTTTTAGTTTGGGGGGGAAATCTGAATGGTTTAGCGCTGGCCACGGTTGACCGCAGACGGGCGGACAGACTGTCTGCCCGCCCGTCAAACAGGCAGACCGTAAACCAGTTTTTCGGTACGAAAAATGGATTCTGGTAATAAAACGTTGGAGGAAGTCATATACTACATGAATGAACAACTTTTTCCATTTCAGAATCCGAAAACTCGAGTTTTTTGACAAAAAAAATTGTCGTTTTGTCCACATTATTACAATACTGTTTCGCTACTACGTAACTAGTACACGAGAAAGTAAAATAAATTTGCCAGTGTTCTCCATGTTCCCGTAGGGAGTGACCGAAAAGTTCTATAAAAAGAAGAAAAAAACATTCTTGAGTATGAAACAAAATTTAAAACCAGTAAATTTTCATAATATCATTTAAAAGAGTCTGTAGTTGTGCAGTTGTTCAGATCCTGAAGTACAAACAACTGCGTTCTAGGGGGAACATGCCGAATTAAAGTAGTAGATAAGATACTGCGTAACTTGATGTATTGTGACGGGTAGGTGATTATGCATACGAGATAACAGTGCGCACTTCAGCATTTGCCGGCGCACTTCCCGGCCAACCTCTAACTATATTAACAGCACGAAGACAAAAATGGCGTGCAATCCAAGGGGAGTAGATTGCTAGGTATTATCATGGTGTATTCTATTTAGAAGCATATGTTTATACTTGGTCTTTACCAGATGTTTTTGTGTTTTTTATATTGTTTTCTCTAAATCAGAAGAAGGCGTGACCGCTGTAATTTGCCATTCGGTTCATGTATCGAGAGAATTGCAGCGCAAGATCGGAAGGAACTGAAGGTACGTGGAGTTAACACAATAACAATTAAGCAATTAAGAGCACACTGTGCGTAATGGTGAGTGAAGACCGGAAACGTTCAATGTAAGCATCACTGCCAAGACTGTGGACAGTAAATATCCTCTAATTCAGTGCCATCTCATTCGTCTTATGTCAAAACTTTTAAAACGGAAAGTAAGTATCCATATTTCTTCACTAAATTGTAAGGTAGTCACGGCTAACTAGTATCGCTTCTGCTAACGACAAACTTGCAATTTACTTATTTTAGTATAACAGAGTTAAATAATTTAATGTATCACAATGAAAAGCTATACAAAACAAATTACTGATATGAGGCAATAAAATTATTGTATTTTTTTAGCAGTGAGAAGACGAATGGATGGGTTTTAAAGACATGATAAATATGTATAATTATAATAGAATTTAAAATAATATTACTATATTTCTTCAGTGTGTTTAAGGACTTCTCTTGTTTTTCAGCTGTAAATAGTTTTACCAGATTGATTATAAAGGAGAAATGACGTTATTTAAAACAGTCAAATTTCTTTGTATATAAACATAAAATTCATAAAGCTATGTTATTCACTTTACAAGAAACATTAATTTACATAAAACAAGTTTTATAGTTACATTATCTTTGAAACAATTTATTCTGTTACTGGGAGTTTAATCATTTACTATGATATACGAATATAAAATATATTTCTCTAATAACTTTTCAACTTTAATATTATTCTTTTTGTAAATGCAGATATCACAATGGCCTTCATTTTGGAATCATTTGCTGAAGAGCTGATTCTTGTGTTATTTACGCTATGCATAATTATTTATTGGCACTTCACAAACAACTTTGACTACTGGGAAAAGAGAAACATCCCATTTGCAAAGCCTGAGCCATTTTTTGGAAACTTCAAAGACCAATTCTTTGGCAGGAAGTCAACTGCCTTAGCAACACAAGACCTGTACAAGGAAATGAAAGGACATAAACTGGCAGGCGCATGGAGAGTCAAAAGTCCCATCCTGTTCATTCAGGACCCCGACCTGATCAAACGCGTGCTCCTTAAGGATTTCGCCCATTTTCACGACCGTGGAATGCACGTGGACGAAGAGAAAAACCCCCTGAGCGCCAACCTGTTCTATCTCGCTGGGACGAGGTGGCGATCTCTTCGAGCCAAACTCACGCCCACGTTCACTTCTGGCAAAATGAAGCTGATGTTCGCACTGATGTACGAATGTGCTCAAGAATTCGTGGAGTTTGTGAAGAGCGAAGCAAGCTCCACGGGCGAAGTAGAATTCAAAGAAGTGTTTGCAAAAATGACTACCGATATCATTGGTACTTGTGCCTTTGGAATTCAGTTTAACTCTATGAAAAATCCAGATTCGGAATTTCGTAAAATGGGACGCAAAGCGTTCTCGTCGACGAAGAAATTGTCAATTCAGCGAATAATTCAGCTGTATTGCCCACCTCTTCGGAAACTCTTTAACTCACAATTCCCACCCAAGGACGTTGGAGACTTTTTTATTCGAGCAGTGAGCGAGACTGTGGACTATCGCCAAAAGAATAATATAAAGCGTAATGATTTTCTGCAACTACTGTTGGATCTGAAAAATAAAGGAAAACTTGATGTTGATGATGAATATTCAAATATTTCTTCGAATGACGTAGGAGTTGAAAATGGTGATATAAAAGATGTAGGTGAGTACTGAAGTAATAACCTATACTATTATACTCCTTTATTTTGATAATAACCGAATATTAACATTGCAAATTGTATTTCACACGTGAGTTCTTATTAATCTATTTTTTTTGTTTCCGAATAACTCAAAATAAACCAATTTGCAATGATAAAATGGAATTAAAGAGTGTTTACAAATCTAATAAGTATATATGTTTATATATATATATATATATATATATATATATATATATATATATATATATATATGAGAGAGAGAGAGAGAGAGAGAGAGAGAGAGAAATATTAAATTAATTAGCAAGGAATTCAGACTATGCAGAGAGTTTCCGATCAAGATGATAAAGCTGGTATTACTAGACAATATTGTTGGATTCTGTGCAGATGCCGAATGAAAATAATGAAATTCTCCAACGAACAATGACAAATTGCACAATCAAAGGATATTATTTTCAAAAAATAGGAAAAGTACATCATATTTAAGATCAAAACTAATATTCAAATTCAAAGCTTGAACATTTGTTTATATCTATTTCGACCTAGCGAAAGAGAATGTAAAATTACAGAAATGGTATTATCTTTCAAAGAAGTAAATTGTGATAATGTTTGTTGATAAAGGAAGTAATGGCTTTCAGGCTCTCCGGAAGTAGTTCAAACAACTCTTGTTGCTCTAAACATTTGCAAAATATTATGATAAACATTGCCAAATGAAGTTTCAAGGCCTAAATAATTAAAATGTTGTGTAAGGATATATATTACGAATCTGAAGAACTGCTTTTTTAATTCACGTAACAAAAAAGGCCAGTTTTACTGTATTTATTTCTCGAAGAATATAATATATTAAGTTCCCTATATTAAGTGATCATTGTAGCCATATGGAAACATTTCATAAAAATAAACTAATGTGCGGAAATATTAAAAGCTTATTTTTAAGTCTTCTGATGTTCCCCTTTATCAATTTTATACCTTCAATATTTTTCTTTTCCATAATAAATAATTTGGGATTAAAAAGGTAGCACTTCACCCTTCTTTCTGACAGCCATCACAGGTCGCCAATTTTACTCATATATGTAAGGCTACTACACACCTTTTACATTCTTAATGAAAATATAATATGTGTACATAATGGCCAATTAATATTGTCTACATCGTCAAGGATCATTTTATCGCCTCAATGTGATTTTTAAGATTCGGAAGTCTACACATTAAAGGGGTGTGATATAGTAGTTGATGTATTTGCGAATATTTAAAGTAACAATTACAGAACATGATTCCAATGATTGTATAACCTCTTTGCTTATCAATTCAAATTTCTCAAATCCCATGTCCACTTTTATTGTATTTATTGTGCATACAAACGTGTTGACTTGAATGAAAATAAGTTTAAAAAATGGGTTCTGATTTTGTACTGGTTAATTTTAAGAAGAATGAGTGATAATTATAAACGAGATAATCAATATTCGTAATCGAAATATGTTTTTTTACGGATGTTTACCCAATAATAGAAATTAAGTGGAAATTACCTTTCGAAGCTTTGATCGCATTAGAGTTTTACGTACAATACACGATGAATAATTTAGTGACGTCTGATACTGATCCATTTTATTTTATCAGAACTGACGGACAACCTGCTGGCTGCGCAAGCTTTCGTCTTCTTCCTGGCGGGCTTCGAGACGTCCTCCACGACGATGAGCTTCGCCTTGCACGAACTGACGGCGAACCCAAAGATTCTGGAGAGAGCCAGGGAGGAGGTTGACAGGGTGCTCGACGGCACTGGAGGCGAACTCTCGTACGAGGCCATTAGGAAAATGGAGTACCTAGATAACGTTGTAAATGGTAAGTGTGCTTCTCAGAAAGCTTAGGCCAGGGGTGTTGTGACCAAAACAACAAATAACAACAAAATCTCTTAAAATTCTGTTTATTCCACAAACCAAAAGAAAATCCAATAACATAAGCCAAGTCAACCAATATTCCAATAGATGTTCCGTATGCGTAGCGTTGTTTACAATTTCTCCGTTGGGGCAGTCCAAGTTCGTATTCACTCGACGTAGCACTGTACACTTCACTGATAACTCACTGGCGCTCGCTTCTTGACTGCCCACTGCCCGCCCGGGCAGCACTCTTATACCCCGCTCGGGGTGAAGGTCCGCCGGCCAGCTCCGCGATAAGGGCGAACCCTTCTGCTCCGAGGCTTGCCCGAGCGTGACGGAGCTGTAGGGTTGCTGATCGGCGCTCTCTTTTGAGCGGCGCCGGTACTAACTTCTGGCGGCAACTTTAATGGCGCGTGTTCGACCACATCAAGGGGTGCCCAACTCGCTTCAAACGGACGCGAGCGCTTGTCCCGGCTCCGAGCTCAGAGGGAGTCATGGCGGGGAGAGGGGCTCTTGTGGAGGGTGGACTTTGATTATTTGACTAGTGATTCCAGGCGCTCAACTGCTAAGGTCTTCGGTCCCGTATGTGTGGTGCGTGTTTTCATCGAGGGGTGGAGGCGATCTTCCCCCGTTTGATGGTGGCATCCGGCGCCCACCCACCTTCGGCTAGAGAGCTTTTCCCCAACCAGGTATCTCCCAAAAGCGGATATGTGTGGTAGTGTAGCCTCTCGGCATGTGTGGTAGTGTAGTGCATGTAAGTGTAAGTAAAGGGTGGCGATATGACAAGGAAGAGGATGGAAATACGACGCGCGGTTCGTGGCCCGTTTGTTAGGGTACTGCTCCGGCGTTCACTTGCTGTGGATCGGAGAAACCAGGGAAAATTACCGATCAGAGCAGCCGGCCGCTAGAATCCTGCTCCAGACCGACTCGATCTAGTAGTTGTTAAGCTAGTGTCGAAAATACTGCCTCTGTCGCGACTCGAACCTTGGACCTCCCTGACAGAAGCACCGCAGTGACATCATTTGATGCCCTGAGCCACCTCACGCAGTGGGAAGGTGGAGAGTGAGTTCTGAAAAGGCAGCGCCCTCTGATGGACGAACGAGTGGCCGGTGATAGACGCCCAGTGAGGGGAAGCTCCAACTTTCTATGCCTATTTTTATTTTCACTATTCATACAGTCTCTATAAGTAAGAAGTGAATCATTGCCATCATCACACAATCTTTATATCTATCAAGCATCTTTCTCTCCCTTTGTTGTCTTTGATTTAACAGAGGATTTGGTATGAAATCATCTGAGAGTACATACTTTTCAGAATCATAAACTTCATTTTTACTGAAAGTTTCTTCATTGCCTTTGTTTTCTTCACTTTCATGGATTTATTTATCTTTGAGGAAGTTTTCAATTTCTACCCGCTGCCTGTTAAGCAGTTGTGTTTTGGATTATTTAGTATCAAGAGCTTTCACTTCACTTTATATATATATATATATATATATATATATATATATATATATATATATATATATACACAATTGACGGTATCTTCATCCCAGATTATAAAGCCATTGTTTGAGTATTCCACAAATCTTCTTTTCTTTTGGCTCTAGAATCCAGTTTCTTGAGAGGACCTAAATTCTTGGTATAAACCATTGGACCAATTGGTATAAACTAACTTGGTATAAACCAACCATTAAACCAATTTGAAGGAGGGACAAATCAGGCTTCTTTTTATACCTCTTCTCAGCAGGTGCAGCATCTACAGCTACTGTGGCCATCTGTTTTGGAGATAAGCAGCAGTCTGTCCTCCAGTGCCCCACACTTCACCAGGAAAATTAGCTTCTTCAAGTTAAGCTCTCATTTTATTTGCCAGGGTAGAATTCATTCTCTCTGCCGTACCATTTCACTGTAGAGAATGAGGAATGGAGTAATCCAATTGGACACCTTTCCGCTTACACCACTCCATAAAGTCATTTGAACAGAATTCACCACCATTGTCCGTTCTTATTTTTGTCACTTTTGGGTTGTGGTAATTTTCTGATTCAGCAATATATATTCCCTTATGAACTTTTCCTCTTCACCCTTAGTTTCAAGAAGATACACTTGAACAAAATGTGTATAATAACCCACAAACACCATGAAATAACTCTTCTTGTCTAATGTAGGGGGTTGATTTTACCACACAGATCAGTATGTATTATTTCCAATGGTCTTTGATCTCTTTGTCGAATTGTATCGTAACGTATTTTTTGTAAGTTTGGAAACTATACAGGTTCCACACACAGGATTAGTTTCCCTCTTTATGAGATAAAGTGGTTTACATGTAAACAAAACTGGCAATTTCTTCAGATTCACAAAACTAATATTACTCAATCTTCGATGCCATTTCATATATTCCTCCATGTTGAGTAAACAAGGATTCTTCACGTTGACGGCTCATATCAGCAACAAATAGTCCACTAGCAGTTTTATGTCCTTGCAGAACAATTATGTCATTTCTAGATATCTGCAAAATTCATGTGCCGATCTTGGTAAATATAAAAACATTAATAGTAGCATCAACTCAATTGTGTAAATTGCACAAATATAATTTAACTGGTGAAAATAGCATTTAATGCAACTAATTTGAAAATTTTATTATACTCTCGTATTATGTTCGAAAATAAACTTTAATTCAGTGCTTCCCTTACAAGAAGTTTTGTTTTCAATCCCATCAGATATCTAGTGTTTTTTTTTTTCTCATTTAGTAAAACGTATTTAGCCGATATCACGTAAATGCACTGTATATACCATACTTTTTATTATTAAAACATATCGATATTTATTGCCGGTCATGATAGTCGAGATCGTTAGGGCAATAATGGTCTCGGACCAGAAGACCGCGGGTTCGAGTCCCGCCTCGGGCGTAGGTGTATTTGTGTATGTCTATAAGTGTGTGCCGTCTCATCATCATCATCATCATCATCATCACCTTCATCATCCAGGGCTAACAATGTTGGGGGACAAAAATCAGCATTCAGCAAAACTGCTCCGCCAGAAAGGTACTTGCACCTGCTGAAGAAGGATGCACGCATGGTCCGAGTTGGTGTAAACGTGAAAACCAAATCGATATTTATAATACTGCTGATGATGTTCTCTTCACAGAATCTCTGAGGAAGTATCCACCTCTGCCCGTGCTTATGCGCGTGTGCACGAAGACGTTCACGGAGCCTGAAACAGGAGCGCTGATTGAGAAAGGAACGCCGGTTCAGATCCCAGTGTACGCCCTGCACCACGACCCCGAGTTCTACCCCGACCCCGCGCGGTTTGACCCAGACCGCTTCACTGAGGAGCAGAAGGCCAAGCGGCCCAACTTCGTCTTCCTCCCTTTCGGGGAGGGGCCCAGGGTCTGCATCGGTGAGCGAGCGCATATCGCCACTGCACAAAGAGAGTGACATTCTCAAAATTTAAATTTTGCAAAACACTCTTCAAATAAGTGGAGCCGTTCATTTAACAGCCAGAGACGCGTGTTTTGCTTTATATACCTGCTGCCTTGTGAACAATGTTTAAGACATTTTTACAAGTAAAAATGTTATTCTCTAAACTTAGTTCTACACGATCTCCCTAATGACGACTTTTTTTAGATATGTTACTTTCCTTGTGCACCGACGACAACAGTACTCTTCTATTAGCTAACGAGTAGTCATCCCTACGTCTTATAACGAAGTAAAATTTTATGTATTTGCTCTTATGTCAAACGTAACTTAATTTCACAGTAAGTAGATGTTTTGTACGATATTTTTAAATGTAAGTTGAATTGAGGATTAAAAGATTATTAAATTATGTTTAAGGTATTCAAAGAAAACGCAGGGTGAAACAAGGATTTAAAATATAATCGTAAAATATTGTCAATGCTAAAATATTAATTACTGACGAGAGATAAAAATGTCATTCAATATACTCTTATTGCTGATCGTGACAACTTAATTACTGCCAATCGTGACTGTGTCGTGCTCGTCATGTTAGTTTGTTAAAGTTGTGCTATTTCCCCATCCGATTGTTGCATTTCAATACTATTGAAAGTCGGTTTTGTTTATTTCCCTGACAAATGCACTCCACTTTGTGGTTCCGTGCAATAGAGGCAAGTTGTGTACATTTAAATACCCTTTTCTTCGTTTCCTGCAAACATTGGTATAGAGATAGGTACAGATGAATGTACATTTCACATATTCATTACAATGATGTCCAGAATATATTCTCAGGTATTTTACTTAACTCAAAGATTACAATTTTTGTATGTCTCGTTTATTGTACATCGATAACATGTCGAGAGCTGTCGACTAGCGGAGCACACACACTCGCCGTGCATAACCTTACTTAACGCAAAGTTACCAATCTCCAACTTCAACCACGTACAAGATGTCCATAATAAAGACTACCTTTTTGTTATCTCATTCAATACGTTCAAAAATAACAATACTTCACTTGCCTTCTGTTAACATATTTAGTCTTCAATAGCTGCACCAATTTGTTTCCTGCCCTGGACAGCGCTCTGTCGCTCTAGACAACTTACCTGTATCACACCATACCAGCTACCTGTCTCTTGATGGCAGCCTTTTCCAGGATTGCCCAAGTGCAAAAAATACATAAGGACAACATAAGGAACTCCAGCTAGTTATCAATACAATAACAACAACAACAACAACAACAACAACAACAACAACAATAATAATAATAATAATAATAATAATAATACCGAGCGAAGTGGCTCAGTGCGTATCGCGCTGACTTCGTAATCGGGAGGTCCGGGTTCGATTCCCGGGCCGGCCATCCTGACCGGGGTTTTCGTGGTTTCCCTCGGTCATAAGGCGAATGCTGGGATGGTTCAAAAAGTCCACGGTCACCTTTCACCAATATCCTATCACCTCCTAATCCATTAATAATAATCACACTTCAAGGCGTAACAACCTTGTTGTAATCCAAGGATACAGCTGAAAAGCTGATCCTGGAAGAATTACACACGTTAATCGTGTAGCGTGGTCAGTAATGGCCTATACGCCAATAATTATAATAATAATAATAATAATAATAATAATAATAATAATAATAATAATAATAATAATAATAATAATAATAATAATCCGTTGCAGGGCTCCGCTTCGGGATGCTGCAGGCCAAGCTGGGCCTGGCGGCGCTGCTGTCGCGGTTCGATCTCGCCCCCAGCGCCCGCACGCCGACGCCGCTGCCGCTGGACCCGAGGTCCTTCATCACCGCCAGCGAGGGCGGCATCTGGGCGCGCGTCAGCCCCAGGAGCAGCGCAGCCAACGTCTGACGGCTCAGCAAACACGCTTTTCTCACACACTCAAGTTCCTCTCATTGTGTTTTGCACATCCACTCATTTTTGTTTTGTATCTAATAGTGTTATTTTGTTGCACCAAACTGTTGTAGAAATGTTATTTCCTTGTTGTTATAGATAGTATATAGAACATTGTTTTTAGCACTCGTGCATGGAAACTACCACATACCTTCACTCTTTGTTGATCGGAAAGTGTTAATTTACGGTTCGCATACGGAAAAATTGACTTTGTCGTATGCCTATTGCAAAGAAGTCATGGCCACGTAAAACAAGGGTGTACTAAAAAGTAAACAACGCACTGGGATGAATTAACATAAATGTGCCTCACATTGAGAATAATTCCAAGAGAATGTATTTGTATGTTTCCATTAATTCGTACTACAAATAATGTATACGAAAGTGTCTTTAACGTACTCCTTTCAAAATGCTGGACTTCGCTCTTACGTCGCCTCATCCGTCTGCATTTCATTCCAACGAAAAGACCCACTTTCTGCACTAGTTATGTAAATAAGGTTTTATAGAGAATGTGCACTGTTATTTTTCATTTGAATTTAAATGATAATTAGAAAAAATTGGAATTATTAAAAATTCGAAAATACCAACTTTTTTTTATTTTAAAACATTTCATTCTTAGACTTTCCTTGTTAAATAGTCTTGACTTTGAATTTCCCGAATGGAACCAATTAAAAAGTATTGTGACGTCGTCGGGGTGCGAATGAAACACAGACGCGGAGTTGTCGTGTACAGATTTATTTTTCTATTCAATAATTACACTCCTGAGGAACTAGAGCTGCTCTCCCAGCACTGCACAGCCCTGAGGCATCCCCGCCTCAGCCTGACAGAGACCCCCAGCGACTAACTCAGCGCCGCTCTTGGTTCCTTGTTCTCTTTACGTTCGCTGGGATTTTTTGTGGCCTCTGGTCTATATTCGATGTCCAGATGACTCGTTGCTGTGGAGCTAAATCAGTGTTATTGTACTACAATGACTAAAACCAATTTAAACAAACACGAGATCCATTTTTAATTTAATATTATTATATATATTTTAAATTATATAATAATTATTATAATATAGTGTGAGTGTTAATTTTTCCATACTATTACTCTCCCTCGTTCCCGTTTGTTACTAATGTGGGAACAACTCAAGACACACTTACACATACACAAACGCACACACACTTGCAAGGTATTTTTCAAGTTACCCCACGTGCGCAGATTGTGCGTCTCCCACTTATGTCACGTACAGTTTTTTCTGTTCTTTTCAAAAGTAAAGCAAATTCCAATTGAAGATACTTATTGCGATTAAATATTATAGGATTAAAAACTAATTTGAATTAATACGTTTCTTCGAAATATACAATAGTATGAATTATCCGTCTTTGATTTAACGAAGTGTTGTATTGGACTATTTTATTCCGTAATTATCCATTATTAATTTTAATCCATTAATCTGTTGAATTAATCATAAGTATTATCTTACAATTTTAAAATGAGTCACGTTTGCCAAATATTTTTGAAGATGTCTTTAAGTTTAAGGAAAATATCGTCGGTTTACAAGGAAAGTGTCATTTTGACACAATTGTAAATTTGCAGAGGAGTGGTTCTACCCTGAGCGGATCCGAATATTTTGCGGTCATAGTATTAAGAGCAATTATTATAAAATGTTTACTACTGAAAATAAAATGTTTTCTTAATCCAACGACGGTTTTTGAGATGTGTCACTTTTCGTGTGATCCGATGATAATAGAATGATTTGTTTAATGAACTTGAGGCATTCTTAGAATGTCAGAGTATGGCATGACTCATTCTAAAGCTCAGAGCATTATATTTCTGGCATATATACTCTTCTGTAAAATATTAAGTTCCGTCGTTTCGGAAAATTTATTTTCAACCTCAAAGCTCTACACGCTCAAGATCAAAAACACAACGTGATTAATAAAAAACATTAGCCAATTCTACACATATTTGCAATCAACTATACACACGTCAATATCCGAAGGAAAAAAGGATGATAAATGGACAACACCCTAACATCAAACATGAAATACTGAAGGTAAATATGTCTCATACAAGAGGGAAAAGGGAGTTCTGGAGTTCCACGGGCAGAAGATGGGACGCTTAAATGAATGGCGCGGGTCTCACGTTTCATTTTCGTCAAAGCCTCTGAACTGTCGAAAACTGCAAAATTTAGAAATAATGAGAGAAAGTGTGTGCTGATAGAACCTCATTAATTTGTTTGTTTTTTTACTACTACTACTACTACTCTTGAACACTTCCAAGAGATATATAGGCATATACCAACCCATCTAGGCCTCTCACTAGTTAGGTGCCTGCCCTCGCATATCTTATAGGCATAAATCTCATCATTTAGGATTTGTCAATAAATACAATTCACTTTCCACTATTTCTGTCGTAAATTGCTTCCGAAGGTCATACTCTTACGTAAAATTTCTTCATATCGTACAAAAGTTCAAGATCAGCCTTAACTGAAAAGGCGTGACCTGCGGGGCGCCAATCACAGCAGGCCAGCGCAGCAATAAATAGTGCAATAACGCCAGCAGAGGTGGAACCAGTGTCATTACTCCCGTTATAAGTGACAAAGTTTAGAACAAATTTACATTTCCAAGGCAACACATACGATCCTTACCGACGGTATTGAGGACATATATTGTCATTTATTTTGCGCGTGAACGAAATATTCCTATTAAATGTCCATTAATTTTGCATTAGCTCATTTTTTGTATTTCTCTACATTTAGTAATAAGTTGCTATGAATGAAATCACTGTTTTGAAAGATTTTTGTAAATGTCTTGTTCAGTGTTTTCACGATTACTTTTAACTCATGCTTGATTTATAAAATTTTAAGTTCCGGAATGCACCCCAAATTAATTATTAATTTAATAGAAATAGTTATATATTTGAAACATAATGTAATAATTAAAAAACATACTTAATAACAATTAGTAACAGTACGGTGCTATGTGAATATGATGATAACAGGAAATACTAAATAATAGTTTATAATGATATTTTAGTATACTTTTTACTAATAACTTTATTACGTTTGTAGGAATGATACGGATAAGTGGGAAATTATTTAATTTTTAGTTTACGAAAATTGGTCGAACTCAAATTCTAAGTTGCCAAGTGTTTATTCTTTGATTTTTGTTTGTTTGTTTGTTTCTTCAATTTTGTGCCCGAGGTCTCGGAACGCCGTTTCGTGTTCCGCCAGAAATCAAATCCTGCTTCTCCTTGCTTTCAACAGGGGCGCTGCGAGCGCTGAAAATTGAGAGAAGTCGACCTGAAACTTTGTAAACATTGCGTTATATACAAGTACCACCTTGATAGGTACATACTTAGTTCCATGAAGCAAGTAGTTAAACGCAAGTATCACCATATATGCAATAAGCCCCGTGGTAGTGCGCACATGTGACAGAACAACGTGCAAGCGGGCCTCTCAATGTCGGATGGCCTCTGACCTTGAGCCTCGTTACGTCACGCGTGCGGGATAAACGCGACGCCTCCTGCCGGCGCGCGACGGCTGCAACGCAAGCTGCCAGTTTCCACGCCCGGCCGACGTTCAGCCGAAAAGTCCGCTGTGACTCAACGCCATAGAAACCTGTTCGCGTTCCCAGCGGGCGCCGAACTCGGGCGCCGGGTAGAGTACTGCCTGCTGCGAAGGTGAGTGCAGGCAGTCGGCATCGGGCCTTTCATTTGACTCAGACAGCGGCGTAATTTTCTGACGGGAAGTGCCAACTATACCAAACAATTCAACTACCGAGCAGATGGGACACACTGAGATATGGAGTGAAGAAAGGTCATAAGTAACAAAACGTTCGTGCATAGTGTGAATATCTTTAAACAGACGTACACAGAAATGGTAATTATACTTTCGTGTTTATTGCGTAGTATTTCTTCCATTTAATTAATGAATGGAATATCATATATACGTATAAATATTACTGATTCTCATATTATGTATCAAAGTACCATCATTGCTTAAGAATACTAATATCATGTTCATTTCATTTACGTCTTGTAATGTTATAACAAATATAAACAATATGTATTATTTTCAACCATTGCTTATTAAATCAATTCAAGTTTCAGCTCTTCAAACGACGGCTGTTAAGTTCAATTGCGAGGAAGCTTGCGAGAATGATTCAAACGCTTTGTTTTAGAGAATGGGCAATGTAAATAAAAAAACGTTTAAGCCGTTTAAATGATTGAAAACTGTATTACGATTAATAAATAAATAAAAATTATAATTATTCAATAAAAGAATAAATAATAAACAATTATTTAATATTGTTTAATATTTACGGGACATATTGTATGATATGTAACTGAACTGTATTCGTTCGGGAGTATTCTTTAATATTTCTTCCTCTTTAAAAAAGTCCTACTTAACCGCTCATGAAATAAAAACATTTTTCACTATGCTCCTACTATCCGCGCATGTTTTTTTTGCGCCCTCATTTCACTGGATGCGAGAGGAGTGGGGGAGGGGGTAGTTATTTCGACGACGGGACAATTAAATCAAACATGTCGCTAGTTTTTAGATGTAAAATAATTTATATCATACGGGTGCGAACATTTCTCATAATGACATTTTGTGAACAACGCGCGTCGCTACATTTATTCTTAATTCAACTACTGTTTGAAAAGGAGAGGAGGTAGGTACTTCAGGGCTCAAGAAAATGTGCGGGTGTAATATACCATGACGTGAACCTTCATGATGTCCAATACGTAAATAACAGGGAGGGGAGATTACGAAACATCGAAAACTCCTGATAATCGAAACATTTTTATAGAGCATGAATAGTGGTAATTAGAATAATAATCAAGGAATCATGTGAAAATAATATAAAGTTAAAATAAAAATTATGCAATAATTATGATAAATAATTCTTGTACAAAGTTGTACGTAGAGGTTTGTAGTGAATTGTAGTTGATTTTCAAAATAGAGTAAATGTATATCCTCTCGCAAAAGTAGATTTTTGAGGCCATTCGTTACGAGCCCGGGATCAAAACAAACTTTTTGCCAATTGACAAATGACTACGAACTTCGCCCTGAGGGTTCATTCGGCCGTCACGCGGAGTTGGCGTAGCTCTGCCATCAATGCCCTCGCACACGCGCTCGCACTTTCACCCAAAATGAAGGCAACACGCGTAGCTAGTTACACTTCGAAACCATATTCGCACTTATAAACAGAGGTGGATTTACGCATAGGCACAGTAGGCACGTGCCTACGGCGGCAAATTTTCAAAGGCGCAAAATTTCAAAGGCGCAAAATTTTCTTGATATTTTCTAAAACAAATTTTGGTTCTCTAAAAACTATAACAGCATAAATCATATTTTTATTTTAAAAATATCATATTAATATTTAATACAAGCTATTTGTCTACTTCATTAGAGTATACCTTATGATTTCAGAAGTATATGAATCTGAAACTAAGGCCCGTTGACGAAAGAAAACATGTTGCAATTCTAGTTGTCATGTTTTAGTTTCCTTTTAATGTTAACGTTTCAGTGTTGAAACGTTAATAATGTTGAACGTTACTTGCTATGAAGATACAGTTTATATCCAAAATTAGCTAATCCAAAAAAATTATTTAATTTATGAAAACAATGTGCAAAATATAATGTTACTTTTAAAGTTAAAACGTTTAAATTAATGACGAATTGTTACTGAAACGCTACAATTAGAAATGTAACATTAATTTTAAACAGGGGGCGGCAAATTTGATGTGCCTACAGGCGGCAAAAATATTAATCCGCCCCTGCTTATAAACCCCCAAAACTATAGGTGTATCAATTTTAAAGTTAAAGTAATAGAAAGTAAGTTAATCACTCTCTGTGTTCTCAAAATATGCAAAATCTCTACGTAATCGCACTTTCAAAATTCAATTTTTGTTTTACTTTTTGGAAGTTACTTGTTGTAGAATCATAGTAACTACAATTGTTATCCACCTAACTATACGTGTATGATGTATTAGTATGACGTATGATGTTTTACACTTCATACAATCTTTGTTTTATTTCAGTAAGTTTACCCTTGCGTTATATTCCTTTGTCCTCTCATTGTCAGAATAGCAAATTCGAGATGTAGTCCTATAAGAAATGTCTTCCGTTTTGACGACTACCTACTAGAAATATGTTAAGAAAAAGCCATTTTAGTGATATTCATGTTTTATTTGTTTTGCCCTTTAAACGTTTCACGAACTATATTGATACTAGGGAGCAATTATGAATAAATGTTTTGATACATGTGTGTTTTGTGTATCTTAATTATTTTGTATTCTGTTTGTTTACTTGTTTATGTCTTAACTATTGTGTGTCAAAACGATCGAGAAACGTGAAGATATACTTTTGTAAAATCAATTCGTTGTAACAAAAATTGAATAATGTATCTATTATCGGAAACGTTTTGTATTTGTGGCGCTTCTGATGAATAAGAGTTTTGTGTAGGTTTGTATGTTTTATTTATCTCAACTGTTTTGTATTCTATGTTGTTCTGCCGCTTCACACAGAAATTTGTGAGAGATGAATCTTTTAAACAAATAAAATTAAATTGAATTGAAAATAAATGCACTTTAGTTTCTTTCACAATTACCCGAAAATACTACAGCGTTCTTCCAAATGAAGTGGATATTATTCGGAAAGCGCCGATAAATATTAGCTTCGGAACATTGCGATTTAGTTGTACACTGCGGACATCGTGTGTGAACTGTGAATGTGACAAACTGCGTTTCAATTTGAAGTCTAGGCCTATATTTTTCAATGTTCTGCGCCAGAAATTCAGGTGAAGTATCGGAACACAGCCGTTTATCTTATGACAAGATAATAAGGTTCTGACTCACACTTTATCAAGAAATTTTATCGTTTTTACAGCATGTGGTAAAATATACCGTGTGAACACATTCATGATTTCAATCTCAAGTGGGGAATTCAGTAGCCAACACATAATAATGAAACATGTGTGTTTTATCTTCATTGACGCGACATTTACAATGTTCTTGTAAACTGGCTTGAAAATGTTGCCTATTTTGAGATGCTTTATTATGCTATTATTTATTTAGTTGCAGGAAATCAAACCACTTAATTGTTTTATGAAACCAAATGTTCAGGAGAAGAAAAGACTTCAATCGAAAACAATTCACAATATTTTAAAGTAGTAGTGCATCTATAAACATGTTTAATCCTTAATCTGAACTATTTTGGAACAGTGATCCCACCTAGGTATAAGTTATGATCACAATTCCCAGCCCACTCTTTTTGTTCCTTATTTTGCTTGTGGGTACGAAGGTTGCCTTTTATGTTTCGGAATTTGGCCACCCTGGTTTTGCAATCTGGCAACTGACAGGTCTATCGTAAAGTTGGATGTTTTGAGGTTATACGTACTCAGAAGGTTTTGACATACGAGCGCTATTTGTGTTGTTTACAGTAACTTAAAAGATTCATCTTGGCCCAAAAATAGAATTAAATCGTGAACATTTTCGTGCGATTATTTTTTACAACTTTCGACGTGGATTAACTCAGCATCAGTGCATGGAAGCAATTTTTGGCGATGAAGCTCCGTCAAAGACCAGTGTTTATCGATGGTATAGAGTGGTCGTAGTTCAATCCAAGACGAATTTAGCGAATCAAAATCAGCCAAAATCAGTTGTTGTTCCGAAACCCATTGAAGCTGTGCGTGAACTGATAATGCAAGATCGTCATGTGACCTATCGTGAGATTGAGACAACCTTAGTCATTAATGGGACCAGCATACATTCAACATTGCATGAACATTTGACTGTCAAAAAACTTTGTTCACGTTGGATCCCACACAATTTGTCACTCACTCAAAAAAAGGCAGGTGTCGATTGGTCGAAAGAAATGCTCAAAAAATACGATCGCGGTGCTTCGAAACACGTCTATGACATCGTGACAGGTGATGAATCGTGGATTTACGCGTATGAACCCGAAAGTAAACAGCTGTCGACTGTATGGGTGTTTCAAAATGAGCAAAATCCAACAAAAGTTGTTCGCGCACGAAGCACTTCAACCAGATGGTCGCCTGTTTTTTCGAATAAACTGGACATGTCGCAACCGTACCACTAGAACAACGCAGAACAGTCAATTCTAAGTGGTACACAACGATTTGTTTGCCAGCTCTCTTCCAAGAAATCAGGAAAACCAACCGCCGAAGACGGATCACTCTTCACCACGACAATGCGAGCTCTCACACATCGGCTCAAACAACTGCATTTTTGAGCACCCAAAGCATCGATTTGATGAGTCATCCGCCGTATACTCCTGACTTGGCACCGATTGACTTCTTTTTATTAGTACGTAAAAAACAAACTGAAAGGTCAACGCATTTCGGCACCTGAAGAAGCGGTTGTTGCATTCAGAATGCATGTTTTGGAGATACTCGCACCTCAATGAGAGTGGCAAAAGTGCTTCGACAATTGGTTCAAACGCATGCAAAAGTGTATAGATCTTCATGGGGAATATTTTGAAAAACAATAAAGTGATTTTAGATGATTAATATTTTTGTTCTCTAATCCTGAAATATAAAAGGCAACCCTCGTATTAAATGTAACGTTTCTCTCTCCCTTAAAAAACATAAGGAGAGTACTGTATTTACATCAAATAAATAAAAAATACTGTCATCGCTTATAGTATTTTGTATTATATTTGTGTTAGAGTTTCTAGATTGTGTGCCTACTTTGTATTGGATGTCAGCTTCTGATAATTATGTTAGTGATTTCATTCATAATATTATTAATTGTTTTGTAATGTATTAAAATAATGACTTCATTATTTCATATTAAAAATACTTAAAAATACGTAATTGTTTTTATGTATGACGTTCAATTATTATATTAAATATCTTGAAATGTTTTTGGAAAACTTTTTATCACTAGTCGTACCTTGCTGAAGATATAAACTATAATGCATCATTAACATAATTCTTCTTTTCTTACAGACAAAATAATGGCCATTCTATTGGAATCATTTGTGGCAGAACTACTTATTGGAATTGTAACATTTTTCCTCTTCATCTATTGGTTTCTCACGAACAACTTTGACTATTGGGAAAAGCGAAATGTGTTCTACCTAAAGCCCATTCCGTTATTTGGAAACTTCAAGGACCGTCTCCTCTTTCGAAAAACAAATTCCCAAGTGTCCAAGGAACTGTACGATGAAGCGAAAGGTCAAAAAATATTCGGTACGTGGATGTTTAAATTACCGTTTCTTTGGATCCGTGACCCGGAAATAATCAAGAGAATTCTAGTCAAGGATTTCGCCCACTTCCACGACCGCGGCATAGCGATGGATGAAGAGAAAAACCCTTTGAGTGCAAATCTCTTCAATCTTCCTGGCGCTAGATGGCGCGCACTTCGAACAAAATTGACCCCAACTTTCACGTCTGGCAAAATGAAGATGATGTTTGGGCTGATGCACGAATGTGCTCGAGAATTCGTAGACTTCGTGAGAGTTGAAGCAGATGCAAACGGTGAAGTAGAATTCAAAGAAGTTTTTGCTAAACTTACGACTGACATCATTGGTTCATGTGCTTTCGGTTTGCAGTTTAATTCAATGAAAAACCCCGACTCTGAGTTTCGTAAAATGGGCGTAAAATTTTTACGCCGATGCGAGTGCGGTGATGATAACCATACTGCAGTTTATGTTTCCGGCGATAGGAAAGTTTTTCAGTATGCGATTACCCACAAAGGAAGTAAGCGATTTCTTTATGAAGGCTGTATTGGACACGGTGGAGTATCGAGAAAAGAACAATGTTAAACGAAATGACTTCTTGCAACTTTTAATTGAGCTGAAAAACAAAGGAAAAATTGAAGATGAAGAACATGAATCAAAAGCTTTTTCACATGGGGTAACACTAGAAAATGGAGAAGTCAAGGAAATTGGTAAGTAACTCCTTCAAAGGTAATATGATTTTTAATTTTTTTGTTGTTGTTGTAAATGTTGGTGATATTTAAGTCGTAAGGTACTCGTTTTCAAACTCTATTATGTCTTTTTGCTTTCATGATTTAAAATTATGCTTCGTAATAAAATGTAAGAGAGAATTATATTAGTGCTGATTATACGTTTGTAATAGGCTAAATTATTTTGAATTTTAATGAAACGAAAAACAAATTGGAACTACTTATGAGAGTTATTTTCTGATAAAAAGAAGTTGAACTCTTTGTAAATGAAGGAAGAACTACAATTAGTATATGAATAAAGACAGAAATACAAATAATTAACATCAAAAATCTAACATTAACCATAAAATATTTTAGTGTTCATTTGCAAGTTAAACTTTTATTCGGAACATTAAGGAATGAAAACGCCTATTAATCCGAAACAAAAATTAAATCATTACTCCTTTTTACGTACTGAGGCGAGGGGCCGGATTAAGGGGTGGGCCAATCAATGATTCAATTCCCAAATTTGTAGCTTATTTTTCAATACTAATACTTCGTATTACAGATACGGACATTTTCTTGTGTTCAAATGATGACAACTACCCTTGAGGCTATTCTTATTATTCATTCGGCTTTCTTGGTACAGAAGAGCGGTTGGAAATTCCGAACCCAACGGAAACGTGCGCGAATGCCATTAGTTATTGCTAATTAAAATGTTTTGATGTTAAAATATTTAATCTTTAATTTTTTCTAAGGGTGAGTTTTCTCTGGATCGGTATTCATGAAAATTTGAGAGTCAACGTTTATCCGTCGTTTTTTATGTGTTCCACACACATTATTTGTTTGCAAATTCCCACTCGCGTAATTAACACTGTCTGGCAGAACTGACCACCAACCTGCTGGCCGCCCAGGCGTTCGTGTTCTTCGTGGCGGGCTTCGAGACGTCCTCCACCACCATGAGCTTCGCCCTGCACGAGCTGACAACGAACCCCGACGTCCAAGAGAAGCTCCGGACGAGGTCGACCGCGCGCTCGCCGCGAGCGGCGGGCAGCTCTCTTACGAAGCGCTCGGCAAAATGGCGTACCTCGAAAATGTCGTGAATGGTAAGGATTTCCTTGCATGAAATCCTCTCTATCTAATACGTTGTTTGCAACGAATAGTGTTCAATTTGTGTTGTCGCACCTATGCGCATGCTCTTATATACTACCCACCTTTACTTTTAAGGGTGTTTAAAAATATTTCTTTAATTCAGATCGCTTTTCAATAACATGGTCATCAGCGATCCCAGTTACAAATTACACAAATTTAATTTTAAAAAAATATTTATAGTTAGAGTTTAATAGATTGATAGATATATTCACGTATTTATTTTTTAGATATATTTGTCCAGTTAAGAATTTAGTGAGTAGTTTTAACACGTTCTGGTAGAAAACTGAAAACAATATGAAGATTAATTTTAAAACTTAATTTTCAGTTTATTCCTATAAACAAGAATTTCTGGAAATTAAACATGCAAGGTGGAAATAGGAGAACTACATTTAG
>JAZDUA010000806.1:340000-522115 GCA_038098605.1 Gryllus longicercus
GCCCGTTGCCCCGTTGCCCCGTTGCCCCCGTTGCCCCGTTGCCCCGTTGCCCGTTGCCCCGTTGCCCCCGTTGCCCCGTTGCCCCGTTGCCCGTTGCCCCGTTGCCCCGTTGCCCCGTTGCCCCCGTTGCCCCGTTGCCCCGTTGCCCCGTTGCCCCGTTGCCCCGTTGCCCCGTTGCCCCGTTGCCCCGTTGCCCCGTTGCCCCGTTGCCCCGTTGCCCCGTTGCCCCGTTGCCCCGTTGCCCCGTTGCCCCGTTGCCCCGTTGCCCCGTTGCCCCGTTGCCCCGTTGCCCCGTTGCCCCGTTGCCCCCGTTGCCCCGTTGCCCCGTTGCCCCGTTGCCCCGTTTGCCCCGTTGCCCGTTGCCCCGTTGCCCCGTTGCCGTTGCCCCGTTGCCCCGTTGCCCCGTTGCCCCGTTGCCCCGTTGCCCCGTTGCCCCGTTGCCCCGTTGCCCCGTTGCCCCGTTGCCCCGTTGCCCCGTTGCCCCGTTGCCCGTTGCCCCGTTGCCCCGTTGCCCCCGTTGCCCCGTTGCCCCGTTGCCCCGTTGCCCCGTTGCCCCGTTGCCCCGTTGCCCCGTTGCCCCGTTGCCCCGTTCCCCGTTCCCCCGTTCCCCCGTTCCCCCGTTCCCCCGTTCCCCCGTTCCCCCCGTTCCCCGTTCCCCCGTTCCCCGTTCCCCCGTTCCCCCGTTCCCCCCGTTCCCCCGTTCCCCCCGTTCCCCCGTTCCCCGTTCCCCCGTTCCCCCGTTCCCCCGTTCCCCCGTTCCCCCGTTCCCCCGTTCCCCCGTTCCCCCGTTCCCCGTTCCCCCGTTCCCCCGTTCCCCCGTTCCCCCGTTCACCCGTTCCCCCGTTCCCCCCGTTCCCCCCGTTCCCCCGTCCCCCGTTCCCCCGTTCCCCCGTTCCCCCGTTCCCCCGTTCCCCGTTCCCCCGTTCCCCCGTTCCCCGTTCCCCCGTTCCCCCGTTCCCCCGTTCCCCCGTTCCCCCGTTCCCCCGTTCCCCCGTTCCCCCGTTCCCCCGTTCCCCCGTTCCCCCGTTCCCCCGTTCCCCCCGTTCCCCCGTTCCCCCGTTCCCCCGTTCCCCCGTTCCCCCGTTCCCCCCGTTCCCCCGTTCCCCGTTCCCCCGTTCCCCCCGTTCCCCCGTTCCCCCGTTCCCCCGTTCCCCGTTCCCCCGTTCCCCCGTTCCCCCCCCCGTTCCCCCCGTTCCCCCGTTCCCCCGTTCCCCCGTTCCCCCGTTCCCCCCGTTCCCCCGTTCCCCCGTTCCCCCGTTCCCCCGTTCCCCCGTTCCCCCGTTCCCCGTTCCCCCGTTCCCCCGTTCCCCCCCGTTCCCCCGTTCCCCCGTTCCCCCGTTCCCCCGTTCCCCCGTTCCCCCCGTTCCCCCGTTCCCCCGTTCCCCCCGTTCCCCCGTTCCCCGTTCCCCGTTCCCCCGTTCCCCCGTTCCCCCCGTTCCCCTGTTCCCCTGTTCCCCTGTTCCCCTGTTTCTCTGTTTCTCTGTTTCTCTGTTTCTCTGTTTCTCTGTTTCTCTGTTTCTCTGTTTCTCTGTTCCTCTGTTCCCCTGTTCCCCCGTCTTTTTTCTCTCTTTTCTCTCTCTTTTTTCTCTCTTTTTTCTCTCTTTTTTCTCTCTGTCTGTGTGTGTGTCTCTGTATGTGTGTGTGTCTCTGTCTTTCTGTGTGTCTCTGTCTGTGTGTGTGTCTCTGTCTCTCTGTGTGTCTCTGTCTGTGTGTGTGTCTCTGTCTCTCTGTGTGTCTCTGTCTGTGTGTGTGTCTCTGTCTGTGTGTGTGTCTCTGTCTCTCTGTGTGTCTCTGTCTCTCTGTGTGTCGCTGTCTCTCTGTGTGTCTCTGTCTCTCTGTGTGTCTCTGTCTCTCTGTGTGTCTCTGTCTCTCTGTGTGTCTCTGTCTCTCTGTGTGTCTCTGTCTCTCTGTGTGTCTCTGTCTCTCTGTGTGTCTCTGTCTCTCTGTGTGTCTCTGTCTCTCTGTGTGTCTCTGTCGCAAATGGTGGCAGATTCTGCATCGCTGTTCACAGACACCCCCCTCACCGTATAAACACGGCCGGTTCTGCATCACAACATCCGCACTCATGACGTCATCGTGATCTTGCTGACCTCGTGTCATTATCACCACCGTCCCCTACCTCTCAGATCTTCCCCCTCTTCCAACCTACATAAGAGAGGTCAGTGGCACTGATAAGGGTTGATAATGGTCCCGCTATCAGAGGTCAGTGAACCTAATAAGGATTTGTTGTGATGCTGGCCGTAAAAACACGGCTGGTTCTCCATCACAACAAAGACCCGGGTTCGCACTCCGGGCGAGGTAATCAGAACCCACTTCTCAACTATAGACACCAAAGGAACAAAGTTCATACCAGGCACTTTCTGGAGTGTAGTTATAATATTTACAAGTAACCCCATGGAAGTGTCAAATCGCTTTTTACAAAATCCCACAAAGGGGCCAGTTACATGTGCTGTTTTTTGCTGAATTTTGTAATTTAATCGCCCTCACAAAATCAGCTGGAGCTCACGAATTATAGAATATTTTAGAAATAAACTAGAATAGTTTATTCATTTATCGCAATCATGAATTTTAGTTTTACCCTCAACTTAAATGTATCGTATACGTATATATGTCCGTGCTCACAGGAACAACGAAACAAAGAATTCTATAGCAATGTCAATTTCATTTTAGGCGTACGATGTTCAGATTTATTTAAAAGAATGTGGAGAAATAATATCATGAAAAGCGTAGTAAAAGATTGAGTGAACAAAGTAGATCCCTTCCAAAAAAATACAAATACCCCATCTCTGTCGCTTCAGAAAGATAGTTCAAAATATTCGACACATCTTGTGATTACTAAGCAGAAATGTCAAGCTTCGACCGTGGTTTGCAATGGCTTGACTAGTTTCAAAATGAAATAATAAATAATTTCAAGTAACAATAAATGTAATCCTATATAATTTTGACATTTGTCCGAGATCCATAGGACTAGATATGAATAAGTAACTATTTTCTCATTCATCACACTCACATGAACTAAGAAACAAAAGTAAGTACCGTGTATACAACCAGAATAGGGTAAACATATGAAAAATATTCACCGTCGCCCAATATAAATCATACCCGACCTTGGTTGAATTCTTGCCCTTGATTCACTTTAGAAAAAAATAGTTTGTGTTTTAGGAGTGTTTTTAGACTTTACAATTATCCCAGCAGTCATTCACCCTAATTAACCCTAGTGCAATTCACCTATTACAGGCCTCCGCTTCGGGATGCTACAAGCGAAGCTCGGGTTGGCAGCCCTGCTGTCGCGGTTCGAGCTCGCCCCCAGCCCCCGTACACCCCACCCGCTCGTCCTCGACCCAAAGGCCTTCATCACCGCCAGCAAAGGAGGCATCTGGGCGCGCCTCACCCCCCGGGAGCCTGCAGCTGGGAGCTCCGTCTCCACGGAGCTGTGAGCTTCACCCTTGCCATCAAGGACGTTACGTGGGCGCGCTCCCTTGCAGAAAGCTACAGCTGTCAGCCTGGAGTTACGAGCCTCGACCCCAAGGCCTTCATCACCGCCAGCAAGGGAGGCATCTGGGCGCGCCTCACCCCGCGGGAGCCTGCGGCCGGGCGCTCCGTCACCACGGAGCTGTGAGCTTCACCCTTGCCATCAAGGACGTTACGTGGGCGCGCTCCCTTGCAGAAAGCTACAGCTGTCAGCCTGGAGTTACGAGCCTCGACCCCAAGGCCTTCATCACCGCCAGCAAGGGAGGCATCTGGGCGCGCCTCACCCCGCGGGAGCCTGCAGCTGGGAGCTCCGTCTCCACGGAGCTGTGAGCTTCACCCTTGCCATCAAGGACGTTACGTGGGCGCGCTCCCTTGCAGAAAGCTACAGCTGTCAGCCTGGAGTTACGAGCCTCGACCCCAAGGCCTTCATCACCGCCAGCAAGGGAGGCATCTGGGCGCGCCTCACCCCGCGGGAGCCTGCAGCTGGGAGCTCCGTCACCACGGAGTTGTGAGCTTCACCCTTGCCATCAAGGACGTTACGTGGGCGCGCTCCCTTGCAGAAAGCTACAGCTGTCAGCCTGGAGTTACGAGCCTCGACCCCAAGGCCTTCATCACCGCCAGCAAGGGAGGCATCTGGGCGCGCCTCACCCCGCGGGAGCCTGCAGCTGGGAGCTCCGTCTCCACGGAGCTGTGAGCTTCACCCTTGCCATCAAGGACGTTACGTGGGCGCGCTCCCTTGCAGAAAGCTACAGCTGTCAGCCTGGAGTTACGAGCCTCGACCCCAAGGCCTTCATCACCGCCAGCAAGGGAGGCATCTGGGCGCGCCTCACCCCGCGGGAGCCTGCAGCTGGGAGCTCCGTCACCACGGAGTTGTGAGCTTCACCCTTGCCATCAAGGACGTTACGTGGGCGCGCTCCCTTGCAGAAAGCTACAGCTGTCAGCCTGGAGTTACGAGCCTCGACCCCAAGGCCTTCATCACCGCCAGCAAGGGAGGCATCTGGGCGCGCCTCACCCCGCGGGAGCCTGCGGCCGGGCGCTCCGTCACCACGGAGCTGTGAGCTTCACCCTTGCCATCAAGGACGTTACGTGGGCGCGCTCCCTTGCAGAAAGCTACAGCTGTCAGCCTGGAGTTACGAGCCTCGACCCCAAGGCCTTCATCACCGCCAGCAAGGGAGGCATCTGGGCGCGCCTCACCCCGCGGGAGCCTGCAGCTGGGAGCTCCGTCTCCACGGAGCTGTGAGCTTCACCCTTGCCATCAAGGACGTTACGTGGGCGCGCTCCCTTGCAGAAAGCTACAGCTGTCAGCCTGGAGTTACGAGCCTCGACCCCAAGGCCTTCATCACCGCCAGCAAGGGAGGCATCTGGGCGCGCCTCACCCCGCGGGAGCCTGCAGCTGGGAGCTCCGTCTCCACGGAGCTGTGAGCTTCACCCTTGCCATCAAGGACGTTACGTGGGCGCGCTCCCTTGCAGAAAGCTACAGCTGTCAGCCTGGAGTTACGAGCCTCGACCCCAAGGCCTTCATCACCGCCAGCAAGGGAGGCATCTGGGCGCGCCTCACCCCGCGGGAGCCTGCGGCCGGGCGCTCCGTCACCACGGAGCTGTGAGCTTCACCCTTGCCATCAAGGACGTTACGTGGGCGCGCTCCCTTGCAGAAAGCTACAGCTGTCAGCCTGGAGTTACGAGCCTCGACCCCAAGGCCTTCATCACCGCCAGCAAGGGAGGCATCTGGGCGCGCCTCACCCCGCGGGAGCCTGCGGCCGGGCGCTCCGTCTCCACGGAGCTGTGAGCTTCACCCTTGCCATCAAGGACGTTACGTGGGCGCGCTCCCTTGCAGAAAGCTACAGCTGTCAGCCTGGAGTTGTGAGCAATGTTGGTGAGTGGGTGCGCGTCATTCCGAGGACACCGACAGCAAGTAGTACTATCACCAAGGTGTTGGGACATTTACCACTGCAGATCCGGGAGACATTGGCGCGCGACAACACGGAGTTAAACATCCATATTTAAGCGAGAACTGTTAACTCATAGAGACTTTTTATTTAATTTAAAATTATTGTTATAGACAACAAATAAATGAATGATTTAATCAAACAGTTCTCCAAACGAAAAAGAGGGGAAAAATTGCCATTCAAACATATTGGTAACAATGCTTACATAATGCAGAATTTAAAAGGGAACCAAACATAAATTAGTAATAACACTTAACAACAAATTTAAAAAATTAGGATATCTTGGTACCTAACACTTTTTCTAAGATAATGCTGATTCACAATATGAAAACCGCTTGTCTCTTATCACCCACTGTTTTTTATACATACTACTTCATCCATTTATCCATTTTTTATATATACTACTTTATCCATTCTTTATATATACTACTCCATCCATATTTCATTAGAACCATTATTGTTGCATGGAATACTAATGAATATGAAATTGGCTAAGAAAATAATGAGATTGAGTCAAAAGCCACGCATATTATATAGTAATGTATATTTAAAGATATAATACTCACATAACATACACACTAAAAATACATAATCTAAGATGTATTTGGTTTCAATTTCTTTGCTGTAGATTTGCGTTTGTGCTTAGAATTTGTCATGTCACGTCGAAGTGTCCAGCAGTACTTAGCCAACACTGCGTCGACCGTGATACCGGGACTCCATCACCGAGCTCTCCTGATGAAAACGTTCATCATGTTGGTTTGACTGCACCTAGGTTTTCGGGGAAAGAAGTCAAGATATCATTCGACGAGATGAACTTTCAGGGAAATGTTGACACCCAGCTGTTTGTAGACATTGACGCACGTCTTCACAATATTTACATAGTTTCTTGATTTATAATTTTCAAGGAAATTGGCTACAATGATGTGGTTGCTACCCATTCACATATTTCGATATCATTCAGAAAATCTTGAAAGTGGCTGTCTGCAATTATCTTTCTTATTTGTGGACCTGTTAACACACCTTATTTTACTGTTGCATAAGTCAATTCCGGAAACTTGTTGCACAGGTGCTGAAAAGTCTGAGTCGTTGTCTAGTGCCTTCGCAAAACGTTTCACGGTATTGAGTTGCAGCTTCCTGTGTCTTCATCGGCTGTGGTGACCCATCGACAGGTGTCGAAAGAACCTTTCTAAATAGTTGTAGACGTTGCCCACAGTGGAATAATTTCGGTACTGAGAGACCTACCGCGCGCTTGTGTTCGTGTTGGAAGTTCTGCTCTCACGTTTCTTATTCTTGTTACTATTTAAACATGTTTTACTATTTAACAAAATATATATGGATTTTTCTAACAGTTCATTAATGTAAAAGAGTGCTTAAATATTTTTTTATTATTCAAAAAACATGGGACTAAAAAATTGATGTTAAGTGTTCAATAAAAATTATTGTCGATATCTTAAAAACATGACGTGATAGAGCAAAAACGGTTTTCCGAATTGAAATTAGATAAAAAACTACTAAAGAAAAAGTACACCCCATGCCAGATATCTATAGCTTATTTATTAGTTTAATTAGTACATAAATATCCAGCAAAAACCTTATTGCTGCAATAACCGAAGCGTGCCACCTCAAGGAAATCCCAAGTCAATGGCACCGTTATCACGGAGCAATAAGGTTCCTCATTTCGAGCCACTTCGGTATATGAGTGCACCCACCAAATCCTGCAGCTACCGACACCGTCACCAAGAAGCAATGAGCCGATGGTATGATCACCGGCGAAAAAAAGAACGCGATTTAGCGTAGTGCACTTCCTTCCCATCTCTGAATTCCAGCTTTGTGTCCCAGTCGATCCGAGATTAATATGGATTAGGTAGAAAAAACAAGTCGATTCACAACAAATTTCAATCGAAATTTTCCACGTTTCTTACTTCATCACTTACTCTATCTTCATTATCATCATCTCACACATTGATTTTCATCAACAGTAACATCACAAACGCACCATAACTGCACAATACCCTGTACCTTGGATTTCAACAAGGTCATTCATTTCAACATTTTTTAAACATATTTTGTTACTTGACACATTTGAAGCAATGAAACTTGAAGCACTGAATTCAATGTAGTTGTGTTCTGCTATTCTAAGCAGGTAATTGCACATGTGTACATAAAATATTCAACAAGTAATAAAAATATATTTATAAAAGACTACGTTTATTTTTCTTACCTTTGGTGTCAAGCATCACACACTGCCTTGACCAAATACATTTTTTAGGTAGAAAGTTATGTTCTCGAATTTTCCAAGTTAATTTCCTTAAAAATTACCAAATACTTTCGAATTTCAATATTTCAAACACAAAACTTTACTTGTTTGAGACTTTTGCGTAAAAGTAACCAGGAAGTACATTACAAACGCCGAGCGAAAATGGTTTGCAGTAAAAATTGTGCATTCGAGGGTATAATTCTCCAAAATAAATTGTTTTGTTTGTTTAGAAGATGATATTTCGAACTTTCGTTCTTATACATCAGTTCTAGGTCTTTTAGTTTAGCTCTCGCTACCTAAAATCTTTGCTCAAAGTTCCCCCTCAAATGCTATTCTCCTCATCCTAACCCTTTCTTCATTTTTCCCTCAGGTTTATTGAACCTCGTTGCCCATTTGAAGTACATTTTCCAGGTTTCCATTGTGTACTCTTCCGAGCCTTGCACATTTAAATATTATTTATGAGTGCAAATTAATCTTAAATACTGGGAAGGTTGTGATCACATGTGCCAGAATACTACTTAGAATACTTCTTCCTCAACATACCAGAGTTCTTAATGCTTCGTCAGTGTGCGAATATGTTCAATAAACACTGAGTAATGATCTTACATTGTAAACAGTGTATTTTAAGATGTTAGTACTCGTGGTTTTTATAAGAAATGTTTAGAGGTCGTCTCAAGAAAAGTTATATCACATATCGCTTCTTTACTTCAGTTTTACGAGGTCTTTCTCAGTCTCGTGGTTATTTTATATCGCTACAAAAATTAATTTACTATTCAGTGGAGCTACATACTTACCAATTACTAAATTCATTCAAAATTGATTACGATTAATCAAAATAAATAAAAAACACTATAATCTTACTCGAAAGGAAATTATTTTGAATGTGAACATTAAAAACATATGTATCTCTATTTCTTCGATAATGAAAAGGAGAGATAAGTGAAAGAAATGGTAGGTAGAGGTGACGTAATGGATTTCTAAAACCTAAATAGAGGTTTGTGCCACATAAGTTGTTGCATCCCCACATGCATTAGAGAAATGGCTTTTCCAAGACTTGAAACCCACAGAAAATGTAATTAATAATTAATAACATAATATTTATCGTTAAGAGGAAATAATGTATTTTCAAAACAAAAAAAGGACACTATTTTCAATAATTTTGACTTAGCCAAAACCACACAAACATTATTGAAAAGCTTTCATCAAAGGTTCGTGGCTTCCAGTTCGAATGAATTAAAATTAACCATAAAGCTAGCACCATAAAATACTAGGGATGATGCATTCATCGTTTTCAGGTAATTCTAAATTATTGTCAAATTTGTTTTAAGTGATTGCGCAAAATATATATTCAGTATAATACATGACCACATTTGTCGTCGACCTAAAATTTGCCAGAATGACAGGTCCCAGGAATTGATATCCTTTACTCACATATGGACTGTTGTTGTTCTTTCTGTCAATGTCGGGTTACACATCAAAATGTATCGAGTTGTGTAGGCACATTATGGACACCCATTGATATGACTTTCAATTTGAATCAATTTTGTACATTAGAAACTAATATTTATTTTATCTTTTCACAAGAAATTATTCATTATTCTGATTTTTATAACAAATTATCCACTGTTATATATTAAATATTCAAGTAACAAAGTATACAAATAAAAGTGCATTTTAAGTATTAATTCTTCTTGAAATATCCTCTCTTGTGCAACAGTCTCAAAAGTATAAAAGTAAAGGACCGAAATATTCAACTGCCCTTGGAACTCCCTAAGTACAAAAATTAATCTTTAATGCTATACAGGACCATGAACTGGCAATCGGTTCGGTGTAACTTGTTAACAAAGTTGAAAGATACGACACCTCGAAACTCCGAGTTCAAGTTTAGCAGAGATGGGAGCGTGGGAGAGAAATGCGGAAGACAGGGTGGGAGTGATGGCAGTTCAGCACAGCAGTTCCATCAGAACAAGTAGGTAGGCTCCTTAGTATGTAGTAATTCAGAACTACGAAATAGGCCCAGTGGCGAAATCGGTAGAAATGGAAACTATGACTAAATGAAGTTCAGTTCTTATTTGAATTCTGAGTGTCTTTGTCTACAATATAAAAAGGAATACGTCCTTTATTTTAAGATAATAAAGATAGTAATCTACGGTATATTCAATGTATTGAAAAGTTTATTGCACTTGAAATGACCTATCACTATTATGATAATAGGTTCAACTCAATTTCGCAATTTTCTTGACTGAGGCCCTTGTAGCATACGGCGATACAAGTATTATTGCCTGTAAAAGAGCTGTCCGTATTTAAGCGATAATTTTAACTTAAAGAGGCTTGTTAATACATTTCACATTATTGTACATACCACAAATAAATGAATGATTTAATAAAACATTACACAAAACAAAAAAGAGAAAAAACTCCAGTGAAGCATATTGGTAAAAATGCTTATACAAGGCAGAATTTAAAAGGTAAACAAACATAAATTAATAATTAGTACAAAAATATCCTGCAAAAATTCGTATGAACCTCTCTTCCGCCGCTTGAGCTCTCGTGTGGATACCCCTTCCTGCATCCGGTGGGGAAATAGAGCGGAGTGAGGGGAGGTGGCCCGAGATCATAGGAGCCCCGGGCTTTCAAGGCGGGCGCGGTTTGGCATGCCTGGCGTTTAGAATTAATGATAGTTATAAATAAGTCAGTTGAATCATATATTGGTGTCGCTAAGAAAATCTTCAACTTGCATTAATCTTTGCTCATCCTTGCATTAATAATGTCATCGATAATGAGATCATATCATCCAATGCGATATTTGTCAGATATCGACACCGCTGAATGCGCTTCTCTTGACCTTCGTAAACGGCATGCTACTGGTGCCTTAGCGCCAAGGGAATCCATTCCTTCTTGGCGACCAAAGTGTGAGTCCATTAGGCCGATTTTCGCCTGCTCCGTTGTCGCTTGGGAGGCTTCGCCGGAGCCGCCGCAAGTGTTTATCTGCGTGCTAGGCTCTAGCCGAGTGGGAGCTTGTTGCCAGAGCGGTGTTGTCAGCGGGGAAGTGGCCACAGCTCCAGGTATGTTCCGCGCCTGCAGCATGCGCCGGTCGCACATTGCATGGCAACCTAGCTAAACGTTTGTGGTGAGTGAACATCGCCCATTAATGCTTTTACGCATTCATTAATATTCTTAGAAGCATATTCAGTATGCTTACAAGCATGGTAATAACTTGCTTAGAGCTCCTTCGGGATACGTGGCTCAAAAGTTTTTCAAATAAATATTTTAAATGTATTAAGAAGTACGCAAAAACATTATATTTGTATTTTAAATAAAACGGTTGGGATTTATTTTTACATTCATTTCGACCAAATAATGTTGAATGTTTCAATTAAATTAGAAGACACGTTAGTCTGGCCGTGCTTAGGTTCCCTTAAGTACTAAACGCAACCTGAGTTCGGCGTGTGATGTGTTTGGTAGCTCGGACAAATTCATTTCAAACGCGTTTACATTCGTCTACGTTACTTCTGATGGAAGTCTGCAAATAGACGCGAGCCAAAGAAATGCTTTGCGTTTGGCATTCATGTAGTTGAACATGTACAATGTGGACGACTTTGAGAGACCCGTGCGAAGTAATTTTAGCAAAATATTGTGCTAGTTCATTTATTGGTTTGTGGCCCGCAATATAATTGTAAAAGAGAATGACGTTTGCTTACAATGTAACAGAAAATAAATATCTTGAACTCATTCGTAATACTATATTCGATTATTATAGTACATCTGAGATCGTCCCCTGTAACCCAGTTATTAAGTTGTTTCTTTTCAGCTGATTCGACAGTTAAATAGTGTCACGGGAACGAACAAACGATATATCTCATCTGCCCATCATTCTGCAGCCGGGTAGTAAAATTTAATAATTAAATCGAACTACGAATGTTTTGCCTTGCTAGTGTTCATCATTTATTTTTGCATCGTCAATGGGCTGTAGTTGGAGTGATGTAATCGGTAGTGACAACCGACTACATCACTCCAACATTGAAAATTCATCTTTAGTTCTTTGATCAAACGTCCTTGATTGGTTCAAACTGATGTTTCCGGGGACGTTAACTGCTATGGTCATTACTCCCGTTAGTGTAGTGATTGTTTATGCCTGGAGGGGGCGGTGTTCCTCCTTCGCTGGATGGCAAGATCGACCTACACGATCGACTTCCCTCTGCCCCAAGCGGGGGCCGCCTCGTACGGGGTCAAGATCCAAGTTCCCGACGGTTGTCCCGTCATGTCAGGTAGTGCAGTGCATGTAAGTGAAAGTCGTGAAAAGGGGATGTTAGGTCTGGAAAAGGAAGGAAAGATCATGCGCGGTCAGTGGCCATTTTTTTATAGTACTGCTACGGCATTCGGCTGGTGTTGATCAGAGAAACCACGGAAAACTACCGATCAGAGCAGACGGCCGCTAGAACTCTCCTCCAGGTGGCTGAATTCGACCTAGCTATGTCGCTGGTATCGACAATCCGCCTCCAACGGGACTCGATCCTAGGACTTTCCAATCAGAATCGACGGAGATAGTGTACATTGCTACGGCAATTTACGCTCTCACCTAAATTGAGCCAATTGAATGGTTCAAAGGTGAGAGCAAAAAGAATTTCACAAAGTCGACAGTGAAAAAATCTCTCCTTCCTTCATGCAATAAAGTAAAAAATATTCAATTGTTTAAAAAATCTAAATATCTTAGGTTTAGGCAAAAGTTAAAAAATATGTTGGTTTTGTAGAAAATGATTTCATGTAGGTAATTGACAGCTAACCATTACTTGACTACACTCTTATTTGGACATTCTGCTTCCCTTCCAAGCGGGACTGTAAGTCAACCAATGATTTGAGGCAAAACTGTTGTTACATTCTAAATACTTGTTTGGATATTCAAAATTTATTACTATTTAGATAGTTCAAAATATTAATGGTTCAAAATCGAATAAGAACAAAATAGCAAATAAACAGGAGTTCAATTTTCCTGTGACAGCAATAAATTGCATTTATACATGAAACGATGCATGATGCGAAAATGACATGTATGAAACTATGCATGCAAATAAGCTTAATTGGGGTTAATTAAGCATGCTAATTAGGGTTGTACTTAGCTTACTTACCAATCAAGTTTTAGAAAATACGCTCCGGAGGTTAAGTGTTGGAAATGAAGGAACCATTCCCCAACGTGCGCTCCTGCGTCACCTATCAAACCCAATCAACATTTCTATATCTTTGGAGTTGCAAAGGATGAAGTAAGGACATATACAGCAGAAATAACCAGTTTAGACCTGACAAATTGTCATCGAAAATCTGAAACTTGATTCTCTATACAATGCGTTGCCACATTCTAAATCTTCAATATAGTTATGCCATTCCCTTAAAAGTATACTGAATGATTGAACAGTTTGATCATCCTATTCGCTTTCCAGCAAGTTTTAAATTTGTCTGAAGTCGCTCGTTGAGATAACTCAATAGCAAAGCTTAGAATGAATGATTATTTCGTGTTTTCGGGAGCTAAAAGTCGACTGCTAAAGTCATTAGTTGCGTTAGTGAAGTGCATTTTTAAGTAAGTGGTGAGGATGTGGCAAGGAAGGGGAAGGAAAGATTGAATTGAATTAATGCCTTATTTTACGTGGCGAGACTCAGGCCATTAGGCCTGCTCTTCCGTCTGACCACGTAAATTTCGCTACGCTCCTTTCACCAACTAGCAGAGAAAGGAGGTATTTCTTGGGCGAGAAACAGGCGATTTGAATTTAGCTCAGAGGCGTCATTTAGGCT
The DNA here is from genome assembly GCA_038098605.1 of Gryllus longicercus. NCBI lineage: Eukaryota > Metazoa > Arthropoda > Insecta > Orthoptera > Gryllidae > Gryllus > Gryllus longicercus. The sequence goes on from JAZDUA010000806.1 coordinate 353,459, forward strand.
TGAGGATCTTTTACATGCAAGTAAATCTACTAACATGGGACAGCCGGCTTTACTTCCCCTCCGAAGGAAGGCGTACGAAGGATTTTTCGCCCCTTTCGCCTTCGATCGGGTTTGAACCCGTCAACTGAGGTACAACAGTCCGAAACGCTAACCATTACACCATCGCCGCCGCCTAAAGATCGCCCCCGGTCCGTGGCTCGTTAGGTACTGCTCGTCACCTGGTGTTGATCGGAGAAACCACGAAAAAGAACTGATCAGAGCAGCCGGCCGCTAGGATTCTTATCCAGACGACAGTACTACTGGTATCTAGCTAGCGTCGAAAATCCCGTGACCACCGAGACTCGAACCCTAGGTCCTCCCGGTCGATGTAGAGACATCAGTTGATGCTCTGAATCTCTCCCCCCCCCCAACCGATATAAAAATATAATTTTATGTGTAACCTCCTTTCACATTTCAGTTTTGTGGGTGCGTGAAAGTTAATAATTAATTAGTATAAATGATATCAATTACGATTCATGATTTCGATAAAAACATGACTTGTGATCAGGTGACTTACTACTGCAAGTTAACTATGTTATTTCGATTAATCTCTTTCAATTAATCACAAAACGTTTTCTGACAATTAGTCATACACTGTTACGCATTACGTTGCTTCCTTTTAACCACAAAAATATTGTCGCTCCACTAAATGATTAATTTCCAATAGTCTTCCATTCCTAAAAAATATGTAACATTAAATCCTAAATGCGATTAAAATATCTGAAAGCATCACAAAATGCACACAATTTTATATATGATTCGGGAAACAAATGTACCTTAAATGTCATCAAATGTTTCTTGTACATACATGTCCCTGATAAAATCCTGATTGCAATTTAAATTTACGTTTGTCTTGTAAATTACAGATTATTCTACCAATAAAATATAGAATAGAAAAACCAGTACGTACATGGAGTAGCACTGGGATGTCAAATTAATGTCTAATTTGAACATCAATCGATTTATTACATTACAGTTTTTCATAAATATAATCCTTATGGCAGCTATCTCAATATTATCTTATCACAGGTGTCATTCAATTATCTAAGACTACTTATTGGTTTTGTATTGTACACCAGTACAATTAATGAACTTAACAACTTAATGTACACCAGTACCGAACTCGGTTTCAATGTGAACAAATGACTCTATTAAAACAAAATTTGAGTAGAAGTATTAAAGAATTTTCGAAAGAATTTTCATTTTCCTGGTTGCTTATTTAAAGTCTTAAAAATCTTGTGAACTATTTTCTGGGGTACTGGACACATCTTGAAGAGTAGTTTCTAGTTTAGGGTGGTTTTTGAAGTAATCAAAAACAAAACATGATATAAATGAAACAATTATATTATACATTAATAAGTATGAAAGTCCTCCCACGCGATGGTTGATAGGGGGGGTTACACAGAAACAATTCCAGATAAGCCAATCCTGAAGAGCGTTCTCTACATCCACTTTTTCCTACACAACAACACTGGGCATTGGGTATTATTTAGAGCATCCTCTTAATTCTTCACTTCAACATTGAATCTGCAGGTGTCAGAATCACCTTGAAGACTCAAACAGAAGAAAACAGTAGTGGGCGTCAAGGAAATTAGTCATGGAGACAATCTTATCACGAATTTTGAAACTTCAGCATGACTTTCCAGACAGTTTAGGTTGACTGATCAGTTATCACTTCTTATCGTTGGGAGGAAACGTTTAACTTTCGGATATATCTTGTTAATGAAGTTATGGTAGTTATTGAAGCCTCAGGTACAAAGTCGGCAAAATATTACAGAAGAGGTTTATTACATTTCTTATGATTTATAGATTTTTATATTAACTGAAGATGAATTCTACACCAAACACTTAATTTTCATGGTCATTACGTGTAGTTGCGAAGAGATATAAAATACTACCCTTGCATGGGGAGGGATATGAAAATGAATTATTAATTTGAGAATCTTGTGCTTCTAAAATCAGCACAAGAAGCTTATTATTGTTAAAATGTTCCCGGTTGTAGGAGAAATATTTCAGAGTATAGTATTAATAACTGAATGTTACCACTTAAAACCAGCAAAACTTTGCTGCTTTCAGCAACTTTTCCTCCTCTTAATGCCATTAATAAAAAATTAAGTATATTTTCAAAAGTGTGTACATCATCTTTTTAAAATCCAAGCCATAAGAATCTATATTGATAAAAATGGCTTGAAAAGTTGAGACATATCTTAAAGTTTCAAGCAACAAGAATTCACCACGAAAATAAGATACAGGTATGTGTGGGATGTATTTTTACGAACAATTCAGATTAGTGTTTATTTTCTTGTTTGCGTACGTACATGTGGAGTACCATACGTACTACAGAGAAAGTTCTGAAATGCTGCGAAACATCGATATCGATATTTTGACAAAAATACTCGTTTTGGGGTTCCTTGATACCGAAAAGTATTTGTTTTTTATCGAAAAGTCCCTCCGTATGTCCATCTAGACGCTAGAGTCATTCCCGCCCGCCCGCCCGTCAGACGTTAGGTGCATGCCCTTCTGGGAATGACACTAGGGCTTAAACTATCCACTGTATTTTTTTCCGTTCCAGTATTATGAATACATATTGATCAATTTTTGCTGTTATCAAAACCTGTAGTAATGTTTGAAAAATAAAATGTAGTATACATTAAAAAGGCAATTAGGTCATTTCATTTCGTGCATTTATCACTCCCCGTTGAAAAAGTTTAAAGAAATCATTTGGAGTCGTTTTTTTATAAAGTCGTATTTTTAATGTAGCTCATATTTCACTCAAAATTGCGCAAAAACTACTAATAATTTGCAAAAGTTATAAGACATTAAAGTAATAATTGTGCTGAAGTATTTCACTTACGTAAAGAATGTAGTATATCTTCAATACACGTAGCTGTACGAGATGGTTCAGAAAATTTAAAATTCATACACTTTTCAAAAATTTGGAGGAAATATAGTACATCGGACCTAGATTACTGACCCCTGACCATCACTCTATACAACCAAGAAATTTGAAAACGATGAAGCCGTTCTCGGAAAAAATTGAAAATATCTTGGGAATTTGACACGAAGTACTCCGAAGATTAAGATTCATTTCAAATTTGCAGGACATCGAGGCGGACCAGATGAATCGGGGTATATTCATGTAGGAAAAAATCTATATGTGTAGGGGATAGTGTCGTTGGATGGACAGCTGTACGGATAGACAGACAGGTTTTAAAACTAGTGCGTCCAAGAGCCAACAGATTATTGTACGCTTCTGACAAACAATGGAAAAACTCAAAGGTTCAAAGGGGTTTTGAGTTTATTTCATAACTGCACGCTCGATTCACTTGATAAGGAGTCAGTGCAATCTAATATTTTCTTGCTTTCTTCAAACACGTTCATTCCAATTATGAAAACGTTGTTTGAAGTTTAGTTTTTGTTTTCTTGCATTATTTGTAAAAGTAACGAAATATAATACTATTACTTGAACCCCGAAAATTGTTTCAAATAGCATAATGTTTGCCCCCGTTGGGATTTGAACTATGGTACTTAAGCTTAGCAAGGTATGAACATAACCAATATTTCCAACTAAGCTGGCATAACAACTCAACGTTTTATCAACACGCAAAACGAGCATGAGCAATTAAAAAGTAATGGTTTTGAAGAAATTTGGATGAATTCGAGAAAAAATAACTAGTGGTGTCACAGAATGGCATAGAATTTCTTTTTACGCCATTAAACGATTTCGGTTTTTACTCTTTTGGATCTGGGCTAGCTTTTTTATTTCGCTTCAACCCTCTTCCCAACCGTTATTTGTCGACACCCAAAAGACCAAACAAATCAGCCCTCAAAATACAGTGCTCCTGTACAAATCCATTCTCCGACCCCTCCACCTTTATGTATGACCGATCTGATCAGTGAGAGAGGGGTAGGAGCTGGGTGACCGTGAAGGATAGAGGTCACAACAGCAATCCACGGTCTTGACACTGAGGCCATACTAAGAAACACCAATTATAACGACCAGAATGAGAGTTTTTTCCATTCATTCATTCATTTGGACATAACTAGTTTTCTACTGAAATTCCAAAAATCGCTCATTCCAAAGAACAATATAAAAATTGGTAGCGTAAAGATAATGATGATTATAAATATTATTTTCAAACTTGACAAGAATCCAACCCCCTTCGTTGGTAAATTTCATTTTTAATTAAAATGATCACTCCTCCACTCCTTTGCTACCATACGACTACTGCTGTTCATAAATGGAAAAGATAACAGTACACTCCGTCTTCTGCCGTGGATTTTCAAGTTTGTGGCAGCACGTGGCGCTAAGAAGTGAGAAACTCCCCAATCAGTATTAGCAGTTCCGACCCCATATGCGCATTTTTGTTCAAATTTGGTAAATTTACACTGATAAAACTGTCAAGAGTAATTCAAAATGTTTACTTTGTTCTCTTGATACATGTTTAAATAGGAAGTTTATTAATAGAAAATAATAAGAGAATATGTCTGCCGATGTATTATTTAATGAATTAATCCACATATTACAATGAAAATCTTTAAGCATTTGTTCCCTTCGCATGTTTCAAAATGATAGATTGTTTCATAATGACTTCGATTCTTGTGAGTTTGAAACTGACCTTTATTATTTTCGCCCATCCGCTACTTTTTTTTGTTGGTATTTTGTTCTTTTTTATTATTGTTGCTTTGGAGTTTCAGTAGAAGAAAAGTTCAATTCAGATGAACAAATGGAAAAAATCTCTCATTCTGTTCGTTAATATTGATGTTTGTTCATATTTTCTTCGTGTCAAGATCATGGATTGCTACAGCTATGCCTCTTTCCTTCTCGGCCATCCCGCCCAGACTCCTATCTCCACGAAACATTATTGACGCCGGAAAGGCCATCTTCCCCAACGGGGACGGTTGCTAGAGCTGCCACAGGAAATGACCGTTTACTTAAAAATCACATGTCAGAAAGTCTACTTTTATTCTCGAATTACTATCAAAATACTAACATACGCTACATAATTGTACACCTCTTTTCATGATCTATTCATTGCTGGTGAGAAAAATATCTAGTTCCATTTAAAAAATCAATGATGATTAAATTTCTCGAATAGTAAAAATATTAAAGACCATTTCTCTAAGGCATGTTACGTGCCCCATGATTCCGCATTGTTAAGCGAAAACTACATTTTGATATCGCGAACCATTTAGAAGTTACGGGAGCGGCCCATAGTTGGTGAGATACCTACATATGGCAGGGACTACTTCTTACAGCTAGAGTCTCTAGAGTCCTCGCATCTATGGACTCTACTTTCAGCGTAATAATCGGCAATTAGCAGGCGATGAGCAGACGTGTAGGAGCAGTCCATGATAGCACAAGCGCTATGAAGCTGAAATTGTACTTTCAAGTATTGAAAACAAATTAACAGAAACATAAAATTCCCGAAGGTTGCGAACATAATCCAAGGACATGTGGTCGCTAAATGAATGTACCCGGTTATTCTTCTCCGCTCCATCAATGACGTCTATGATAGCGCATACTCTTTTTTTTTGTTTCTCTGGTAATAGTTGAGGTGTTGTTTAATTTGCTTCTTCCAAAATTTCCGGTGACCTACACATTTTATTCTGTCGCTGATTTCAAGATTTATTTTCTAATAATTGTACAGTGCGGAATAAAATGAGAAATATGAGCAACGGGCACATAAAATAACATTTTTTTATTTTGTTTATCGCAATACAAAAGAAGCTTGATTTGCAAAGATAATGAAAGTCTGCCCTTATATTTCTACAAACATAGAAACGTGATAACGTACAAACGTTTACGATAAAGTAAAAGGACAAGTAAAAAACCCATATCAAATGTTTTTAAAAATATTTTAAATTAGCTTACTATCAGGAAGGTAATGAGTGAATGTTACTGAAGAGGACTGTTTCAAATTCGAATACATTCTTATTAACAAGTTACGGTATTAATACACTTGATTAACTTTATTCTAGAATCGTTTGGCGTTGTGCTGGGTCATTCTAATCAATCCGCCCATTCCCAAATGAGAAAGTCAATAAACTTCGGATAACAGTTGAAATAAATTTGTTACAAAGTTAAATGTTCCAATTGTTCATTTGAAGCGAAGGGTGCATTTTTCCGTATTTGTTATATCATTTTTTTGTTTCTCTCCGCAGACTCCACCATGGCCATCATATTCGAATCATTCCTTACCGATCTACTCGTCGGTACTCTGACACTCTTCGGCCTTGTCTACTGGTACTTCACAAAGGACTTCGACTACTGGCAGAAGAGGAACATTGCGTTCGTGAAACCCTTGCCCTTCTTCGGGAACTTCAAAGGCCGATTAACATTCACTAGAGCTATCTCCGACATATGGGTAGATATATACAAGGAGTTGAAGCATCATAAAATCGGCGGAACTTGGGTAATAAATAAGCCTTTCCTAGTCATCAACGATCCAGACATCATCAGACGCGTCCTCGTCAAGGACTTTGCACATTTCCACGACCGTGGTATGCCCGTCGACGAAGAGAGAAACCCACTGAGCTTAAACCTCTTCAATCTGGCAGGAACCCAATGGCGGTCTCTCCGAGCCAAACTCACACCCACTTTCACATCGGGGAAAATGAAACTGATGTTTTCACTGATGCACGAGTGCGCGCGCGAATTTGTCGAATTTGTGGCTCAAGAGACTCGCGTAAAGAAAGATGTGGAATTTAGAGAAATGTTTGCCAAAATGACGACTGACATAATTGGAACTACAGCATTCGGACTACAGTTCAACTCCATGAAAAATCCAGACTCCGAATTTCGAGCAATGGGACGCCGAGTGTTTTCGCCGTCGAAATGGGTTTTAGTTGGACAAATTTTGTATCACTTTTTCCCTCCGGTAGGAAAATTATTAAACATGCAGTTTCCGGAAAAGGACATCAGTGATTTCTTCATGAAGGCTGTAAAAGATACTGTGGATTACCGTGAGAAGAATAATGTAAAACGCAATGATTTCCTGCAGCTTCTAATCGAACTGAAGAACAAGAGGAAAATTGAAGAAGATGCAGAAAAGGATTCAATGATTACTGCTGAAGGACTAGCGCAAGAAAGCGAACTAAAGAATTTCGGTGAGTAGACAAATATTGGAAAGCGTCAGTAGAAAATAATCATTAACCACTAATTAATTGTAGATCATGCTCATTTAATGTGTGCCAAAGATGTGTTCAACATTTTGTGCCCAAGGGAATGATTTCTAGGTGTTATGCCATCTGCATGCCATCTGAAGAGAAATGGAAACCATTGACATCTAATGGGAAAAAAGTTTCTCAGAGAATAGAAAATTAACTTCCCCTCTAACAAATTGAACTTGTGGCTAATGACTTCATCTTGCTGACACCTTCATTGGTATATTAGAGTAACTGTAAGAGATACTGTAATATTTTTTAACAATCCCTCTCTAATCCTTAATAATCTTTTTTTAATTTTCACTGCTTTTTATGTTTGTGTTTAGAATTCCTTACTTGTCACAGCAACACGGACAGGGATAATTCAATATTCGGCTTTCAGGAGGAAAATGATTCATTTTCGACTAACGTAGTAGTGATCTGATCATTTGTATTTGATCCACTTTTTGGAATTTTGGTAGGGCCGTCTTAGTAGTGTATTGTTTTTGTAATATAAACCTAATATTCTAGATAATTTATTCTATTCAACTTTACTTATATAATCAATTTTCCGTAGTATCAGATATATCTATTTGTAATTTGTTTTATTGTTTATTTATTCTTGCTTACATTCACACTTTGCCATTTATATTTTCAAAAATTATGCAATATAAAAAAGAAGCACCAAATGTTTAGGATCTGTTTCCCAGACTACTACAGAGGTGGTTAAATTAATTTTTACAAGTTTTGGGTCAGGTCATCCTTTAGATTAAGACCCGCCCTCCTAGAAACTGCCAAGAGGCAAGAGGGGCATGTTTTATTTATTTATTTATTTATTTATTTATTTATTTATTTATTTATTTATTTATTTATTTATTTATTTATTTATTTATTTATTTATTTATTTATTTATTTATTTATTTATTTATTTATTTATTTATTTATTTATTTATTTATTTATTTATTTATTTATTTATTTATTTATTTATTTATTTATTTATTTATTTATTTATTTATTTATTTATTTATTTATTTATATAGTTAGTTAGTTAGTTATTGTGTTATAAGGATTCGTTGTCAATCCGAAATGCACTGAGGATTGCCGGAATGCGGGAAGGGCTGCTGGAGGGCCTGGGTAGTCGGGGCAGCCGAAGGGCGAGGCTGTCGTTTTGGGCAGAGCTGTCCTGGAAGGGAGAGAGGGCGGGGCAAAGTGGGAGGGCATGGGAATAAAATTGCTTTCATTTTACTCTACTGATGCTGTTCAGTACTCTTCCTGTCTAAAGATGGTTGTATTGTAATAAACAATCGGCTGAAGTCGGAATACTTCAGCTATTTTTTTAAATGTTGATTATTGGTCTTTGCATCAAGGAATGTCCGCCTTCGTTGACTTTCGAAACTATTATGTTTATATTTTAAATTCAGTTTGTAAATATTATTATTTTTCATAATTTAGTCGTCAAGAACAGCACTGTGCGAGTAAAAAGAACTTCGAAAATCGATATCACTACGTGTACATTTAAGAAACTAATTTTATTTTCAGAAATGTCTGACAACCTGCTGGCCGCCCAGGCGTTCGTGTTCTTCCTGGCTGGCTTCGAGACGTCCTCCACCACCATGAGCTTCGCCTTGCACGAGCTGACAATGAACCCCGACGTGCAGACCAAGTTGAGAGAGGAGGTCGACCGTGTTTTGGAAGAGCACGGGGGTGAATTATCGTACGACGCCCTTAAAAACATGGAATATCTCGATAAAGTCATAAATGGTGAGTACAGCTTGCAATCTTTTATTTCTGGACCAGATAACTCTATTTCCTAAGAAGCTAGTGTATCGGAAGGGAAATTCTGTGCGGTTCATGCGCCAATCATTTAAAACTACTAGATTGTATTACTCGACGCAAATATTACTGAGAACTTATTAAAATCGGAATAAATATTACAGTAAACAAAATGAAAGTTTGTCAGATTTTTAAATTGTTCCACCTGCCCATCAAAGTTTGCTATTAATATAAGTTTTCACGATTTATTTTTTTTCTCTCTTTCGTCGTTCTTTGTTAAAAATACATTTGAATTTGAATTACTATGGTATGGTACAAAGTACTCTAAATAAAAAGTTAAACCTCTGGTATTTTGACCACTTTCATTAACGAAAGAACTGTCATAATAGTATAACCTGAAGTAATGCAGTAATGTTGGGTACGAGTATTACAATATGAGTGACGAGCGACAGAGTTCGTATATTTCCGAAGAAGATGCCATTGCATTGAGTCTCTTACAGTACTTTTTATATGACTAACGAAAATTAATAAACGTCGAATTTAATAATCATCATGGGTCATTTCAATGGATGTCATCCCATGGTTCGTTTCAATGGAACAAAACATTTTCAATGATGAAATTAACAACATCCTAATACTTTGTTTCCAAACATCACAGTTATTGGCAGACAATCTGTATTATAATAAATCTGTGTTAATAATGACTATGATTACCATACAAACTAGACTTATATAATAAGAGAACTACACTATGATAGTCAAAATCATATTATTGCATTGATATATTAATGTTGAAGCGTGAAGTGTGGACTTGAAGGCCGGGGATTTGAATTCTGGCAGGGTCAGGATTTCTTTCTTGCCCTAACCTTCTAGGACTACTCCCATTTATGACCCATGCGACTAGAAAGAAACTCATCTTAAAATGGTGATTTTGAGTGATGTTCGTTTGAGAATAGTTTTATCATAAGTGATATCATTGATTTCGCTCCCAGATATAAAGTCTTTTACTTTTAACTTGAAGAGGATGGCACGTGAACAATCTTTACGAGAAGAAAAAAAAATCGAAATTCTAAAAATAAGTCTTCACTTTAACTCCAAAATGACAGTTTTTTTAAATGTGTCACATTTCTTGTGCACAATGATATGTTTACTTGATAAATAAAAGATGTTGACTGGTATAAACAATTTATTTGGCCGATGATCGTTTCAATGGCGTAGCAATCATCCTCAGAGCTCAAATTCGAATTAAATTATTAATTATATTTAAAAATTCGAAATAAATTAATTATTATTAATTATATTTAATTAATTATATAAATATTATTAAAATAAATTGTAAATTAATAATAATAAATTAATTATTATTAATTTACAATTTATTTCGAATTTTAGCTCTGAGGATTATCTCTACGCGATCGAAAGGATCATCAGCCAAATAAATTGTTGATACCAGACAACATCTTTTATTTATTATAATAATAGAAGGTATATACCTCACCAGCGATCTAATTAATGTATTTACATGTCCACCCGTAACATAAACAAAACACGTCAATTGATCTCGATGGTTTTGTGTTCACAGAGACGCTGAGGAAGTATCCACCAATCCCCACGCTGATGCGAAAATGCACCAAGGATTACCACGAGACGCAGACTGGCAAGTACATCGAGGAGGGCACCCAGATCGAGATCCCGGTCTACGCCCTGCACCACGACCCCGAGTACTACCCCGACCCGCAGCGCTTCGACCCCGAGCGCTTCAGCGACGAGCAGAGGGCCACGCGGCCCAACTACGTCTACCTGCCCTTCGGGGAGGGTCCCAGGATTTGTATAGGTGGGTGTAAACCGCTCCCGCACGAGCTAGGTTTAATTCTGATGTTGTCGAGACGAGAATTCTAGAGGCCTACTACTCTAATTGGTAGTTTTCCGTGGTTTCTCCCATCAATATCAGTCGAATGCCCAAAGAGTACTCTAACAAACGGGCCACAGACCGCGCACGATTTTTCCTTCCTCTTCCTTGTCCTATCCTCACGCCTCACGTACACATACATAGAGGCTCTCCACTTTTACGTAACTCGAGAGATCAGTCGGTAGTTTAGAGCTTGTCCCGGCTGGGGTGGTGCCCCTCTGGTGGGGATATCTGGTTGAGGAGCACCACGCAAGCCGACAGGTAGATCAGTGTCGGATGTTCCCGTTCAGCGGAGAAGATCACCGCCATCTTCCTCGATAAAACTTGCACTAAACTTCCGGGACCATAGCAGTAGACGCCCACAGAAACAACGGAATCAATCCGTTGTGAACATTGCCAACTTCCCCTATGCTCTCATTTATCCTGGAAATCTAGAAAGGGGAGTCCACACAGAAGCTGCAGCTGAGAAGCAAAGCTCTCGAAGTATCACCGCGAAAAATTCATTGGGAATTGTTTGACGGGCTCTTTTGTATAAAATAATCGAGATTTGAATTATTGTTTCATAGTTTTTCCCTTATCAGTTTATTGCATGCTTATTTTCTTTTTAAATTCTCCCTTATTTAAATATTTTTTCCTAGGGAAAGAATATTATTCAATTAAGTTCTTTCTTGTTTTTATTTTCTATTGTTTTTTTAATAATTCAGGTATTTTATGTATATAGCAATAATGTGAAATAAATTAATACAGCTTTTCAGACAGACAAGAGTCTATGACTCTTAAATAAACACGAATCCGAAATAGATCCCTTATATCCTAAATGTTTAATTTTACTCTCAATCGATATTTCGACAGTCCACCTGCCAAAGCTCAGAAATTAGTATGGTACCGCTCACCGTGGCTCAGATGCAGAATTAGCACTGTCTCTGCGGCGTCGCTGACCTAGAGTTCGAGTCCCGACTGTGGCGGATATTCGACTCCTTCGTTGTAGGTCTAATTTAGCCACCTCTCGAGGAGAATTCTAGCAGCCCGCTGCTCTTAACGGTAGTTTTCCGTGACACCTCCAATCCACAGCGCATGCGCACGCCGGAGCAGAAGCTTGGGAGGGGCGGGTGGGGCAAAGAACCGCGCGCTTTCCTCCTTCCTCCTTTAACCTTTCTGCTCTCACCTGGATTTCCTATGCACTACAGGTACGGACTAAAGATAGCAGTTGATACACCCGTAAACGTAAGCAATAGCTCAACTTAAAGTAAATACTGGGACGTTGTTTTTCTTTTGTGAGCCCAGGGGAAAGCCATATCTAAGTTTTATTTTTTATTTTTTTTACTAAATGAACTGTTCAATTTTTATCTACACATTTATGTATTACGTGGTTAGGCAGAAGAGCGGCCTGATGGTCCGAGTCTCGCCACGTAAATAAAGTCACAAAATAAATAGTCAGTATCGATCAATCATCATCATCTCCATCAAACTTTGAATTTATGCCTTATTTTACGTGGCTAGACACAAGCCATGAGGCCTGCTCTACTGTCTGACCACGCAAATTTCGCTACGCTCCTTTCACCCACTAGCAGAGGAAGGAGGTATTTCTTGGGCGACGAAATCAGGCGATTTGAAATAAGCGCAGAGGCTTCATTTACGCAGGAGGAGCTTTTACATGTAGTAAATCTACTAACATGGGACGGCCGGCTTTACTTCTCCTCCGAAGGAAGACGTACGATGGATTTTCAAAATCCACTGCTTCGATCGGGTTTGAACGCGCGAACGTGGGTTAAACAGTCCAATACTTTTAACCGTTCCACAATCGCCGCCGCTTGCAACGCTTGCGTGTGCCCTGAGTGAGTGTGTGTGTGTGTCGGTCTGCGCAGGCATGCGCTTCGGGCTGCTGCAGGCCAAGCTGGGCCTGGCGGCGCTCGTGTCGCGCTTCGAGCTGGCGGCGGCGCCGCAGACCGCGCCGCCCGCGCTCGACCCCAAGGCCTTCATCACCAGCTTCCGGGGCGGCGTGTGGGCGCGCGTCAAGGCGCGGCGGCGCATCGCCCTCGCGGGCGACGTCGCCGGCGTCACCGACGCCTGAGCCCCGGACCTGACGCCGGGCCCCCACCTTCGAGGCTCACGGGGCCGGCGGGGCCTGAAGCTGGCGCTGCGTGGCGGGATCTGATGCCGGATCCTGGCGACGGGTCCTGATGTCTGGCCCTGGTGACGGGTCCTGGCGATGGGACCTGACAACGGTTTCATACGACGGGTCCGTGCGACGGGTCCGTGCGACGGGTCCGTGCGACAGGTCCGTGCGACAGGTCCGTGCGACGGGTCCGTGCGACGGGTCTTGGTGACAAGTCTTGGCGACGGGACCTGACGACGGGACCTGACGACGGGACCTGACGACGGGACCTGACGACGGGACCTGACGACGGGACCTGACGACGGGACCTGACGACGGGACCTGACGACGGGACCTGACGACGGGACCTGACGACGGGACCTGACGACGGGACCTGACGATGGGACCTGACGATGGGACCTGACGATGGGACCTGACGATGGGACCTGACGATGGGACCTGACGACGGGACCTGACGACGGGACCAGACGACGGGACCAGACGACGGGACCTGACGACGGGACCAGACGACGGGACCAGACGACGGGACCAGACGACGGGACCAGACGACGGGACCTGACGACGGGACCTGACGACGGGACCTGACGACGGGACCTGACGACGGGACCTGACGACGGGACCTGACGACGGGACCTGACGACGGGACCTGACGACGGGACCTGACGACGGGACCTGACGACGGGACCTGACGACGGGACCTGACGACGGGACCTGACGACGGGTCTTGACGACGATTTCGTGCGACGGTTCCTGGCGACGGGTCTTGGCGACGGTTCTTGGCAACGGGTCCTGACGACGGGACCTGACTACGGCCCCTGACCTCGTGGTCTGTCGACAGGACCTGCCGACTGCGGCTGACAATGAGGACTGAAAACAGGCGTTGTTCAAGAAAAATTAAACCCAAAAAAGTGTGAAGATGTATTGATGAGGGAAAATATTATGTTCGGAAACGTGTCAACCTAATAAACAATGCAGAAACTTTTCCTTTATTACAACGATTAGAACATCAACTGACTGCGACCGTTGTATTTATTACAGTGACGTTCCTAACGATGGCATTTATCGATCTAAGAGAGCATTTACCCTTTGAGATAGATCAAGGGCATTTATCCTTCTTTTTGATGTGCCACCTTTCAAAAGTGTAACGGAAAGTGAAAAGAAGACTTGAAAAGTATACAAATTAATAATATGCTATTCGAGTGAATTTCTATACACGCTTGTAATTACGAAGAAATGTTTATGAGATTCTTACATCAAAGCAAACAACAGAAAAATATCGAACCTTAAGCATTGGTATGTTTGGTTTGAAGTGGAATAAAAATGTAAGAAGTTAAAAAATAAATCAGAAAGGAGTGTATTTGTTCTTTAAGTACTATATTTATCTGTACAAACACGGTATTTAAATCGGGTAACACACATAACAATAAATGAAACTGATGTTGCTACAACAGCACATACTTTCTCATAATATTGATAACTGTTATATAATCTCACAATATCGTTGTTTAATACTTCTATATTATAATTAATGTGACAATTTCTGTCTCGCTCTCAAGCTATCCCTTGAAATCCTCCTAAACAAACGATGAGCGAAATATACAAAAATGTATATTAATTCAAAAGTTTAAATGAAAAGAACTTTCTGCAACTGAATCCAGTGCCTACACGCACATAAACGCACCAACAATGTCCGATTAGTATTTTAGCCGTAAATAACGTTTGTTCTGTATAATAATTCGAAGCGGTGGGAGCGGACGAACCAACCTCAGGGCCACTCCCATCCTCGTTAAATAACAGGTATTGTAGCGAGAAGGTAAACTTTCCTCTGCCGTGACGAGCGACAGACGGGCAGTCAGTCGTGAGTCAGCAAAAGCAACGTCGAGGAAACCTTCGGTAAATCTACACTTTATTCTGTAGTGGCTCTAGATCAAGGAATAACACCACGAGAAAGAGGGGAAAGTCAGATGCTCTTCATTTGAGGTAAGTCGAAATATGAAGTATAAAATTATTAACTATTTCTTTGAAAATTGTGGATTACTCTTTTGTGTTTCATTTTTACTTGTCACTCAAACACCACGCGATGTGTTGGAAAGCAAAACTGAAGCATTTGTCACTCCAGAGCTTCTTAAATTCTTACGTTGGTGGGCCGATGATATAATTCCTTGTGTATCAGTACAAACTGAATAGACATTTTTTATGAATTATAAAATTTAGAATGGAATTAAAAACTTTGGAATGGATCCTAGACACCTGGACCGGGATGTGAGTCGTAGAATTCTTGTATTCTCGTCTCAAATTGTTGTCTAAGAGCTTTTGTTTGTTTCGAAGCGAATATTCCTTTTGTTAGAATAAATAGTTTTAAAATACCATTTGTGAAAGGCCTGTTAAAATTTGAGCTGTTACCACTTCCAAAGAAAAAATCTCTTATGCTATTGTAGAACTTCAATACTGTCAAATGTCGTGCATTTCTGATTAAATACACTCCATATTTTGTGGTTCTGTTTAAAAGGGGCTAATTGTGTACATTTAATTACTTATTTTTCCGTATCATGAAAACTATGGTATGATGGAAAAAGCGCAAAGAAAGCAAAATTTCCTTCAAAAATCCTTCTGCAAAATCCGAGAAGAAAGAAACTTGTCATAAATTGGTTTGGAAACTAGCTTTTACGTTTTTTAAGGTTGTTTTATTAAACCGAGGTCGAAGGTTGGAGACTCTTCGCCAACTTGGATTCGTGCAGCAAAGCGTCAACTGCTCCCTAAATGTATTAATTTCAGAAACGATATTTAAATTTCTTGGTGAAGTGAGTCGATTTTTTAAAGCAATACTATAATTGCTATCAGATTTCGAATCAACTATTGAGGCGAGACAGGGATATTTTAACGAGTTAAATAATATATTATAAATTATGTTCTGGAGCAGGAATATACATAAAAGGTGGGATGGGATTGAGCCGCCCCCTACCCTCAGCCGAAATGAAAATAAGTCTATTCTGAAATGCGCGATCAGTCCCTGGATATGTACGATGTGCATCCAAAAAGAACTAGGACCTATGACACCAACAAAAAGAAACACTATTTCATGGAAAACCTTTATTGTAAATACGACACGTCACACATATGTATTATTATTTGCACTGCATGTACTGCAGCGAAGAAGACGACTTTTCGACAGATTTTATTTTTTATTATTTTTTTTCACTGAGTTTGTGAGGATTCTCTCTTTCTGGAGTATGATGTGATCTTGAAGGTGTTTAAATGCTGATTGCTCATCAGAACAAAAACTAATTGTGCTAAAATATCTCGTACTCTCTCACTCGTATTTTCATGCAAAACTTACTCAAATTTTCGAAGAAATTTACATGACCTTATCTATCTTCTAGGAACAGGTTTCATTAATAAAAAAACTCTGTCTTTATAATTATAGTTTGTAATTGTAGTTTCATAATTGTAAAAGTCGATTTTTTTAAATTTTAGCTATTTTCGCAAAATCAGGGTTTTCAACGAACATGCGCCATTTTATTAAACATTCTTCACACTATCTAACAATAAAATTTAAACAAAAACAATGGAGCCACTTTTCTTGAAAATTTTGACAATGTCTCAGGAGCTTCATGTAAAGTACCCCCCCCCCCAAAAAAAATGAACATATCGATTTCAAATTGAAAATGCCGCGACATCAGCTAGATTGATTGAGGAATATATTTTTTTGAGAAATTGAGCTGAACGTTTTAGCCGCTAGCGTTGTTCACGGACGGACTGACGTTTTGCCGTCATTTGATATTTTGATATCAAGGACCCTCAAAACATAGTTTTTTAGCTACACCGTGTGTTAGGGTTTTTTTCTAAATGTAGCAACTGGATTTATTCACGTTTTTGTTACCAGGACACTGAAATAAGTGTTTTAAGGCCGAAAATGCGCTGTTTTTATGCGCAGCACAACACAACTTTCTCTCTACTGCGGAAGCGGGAAATTAAAAGCACTCAATCGAAAGAGATTCACATTTGCTGCCATTGCCAACATTCCGATTCGAGGAACTATGGAAACAGACGCCCTCGCTCTCGTCATTCGCTGTTCGCTTTCGTTCACATAGAATACCGCGACGAGGAATCAGCGCGTAACCAAAGGAGATAAGACACATTTTTTAATCCCCACTCGAATGCAAAGTACGCTTATGAAAATGACGTTGATTTCATTTTCGTTTCAATTCCGAAAAATACATATTTTTTAATATTTTTCGGCCTCTTTGTACAACTACTATATTGAAGATCAAGATTTTTTCATAATAAAATATATTCTTCAAAAACAAATATATAAATAAGATCGTGAACGTTTTTTTCGAAATATGAGTCATTTTCACGTAATTGTGAGTGAAATAGAAGCAGTTTTGAAAACATGATTTTCTCAAAACGAATCAACAACTTGTATTTTAAATTTTGCCGGATGAAATTTTCGTAAATTGCAAAAGTTGCCAATTACAATGAGGCGCAAATGAGAACATTTCTTTCTTGCCATTGAGCAAAAAAACATAACTTTTGTAAATATCATTAAAATATTGAAATAATAGTGAACTTAAAAAATATATTTTTCATATGTTATGCGTAATTTGGGACTGACATATTAGAAACTGTATATATGTGCAATATTGAGATTTTAAAATGCATCACATAAGAATTTACAGTAAGATTTAGTAGTATTATGACACATTTGAATGTGAAAAATACATTTTATGTGAATATTTTGAAAAAATAAGACATTAAACATATTTTATATACTTTTTGAAGATTTCCGGTGATAGCACGATGGTTTTGTTTCCCTTTCTGTGATACAGCAGTAGTCGGCTAGCGAATTGGGTGACTCTCTCCCTTTACAACGTTTCTTCCATTTATGTTGTCTGTTGGTGAAACGGTTCTCCCTGTTCATTTCTAACGGATCCAAGGTTAGAGGAGAAAAGTCGAAATGCAAGACATACGACATCCTATGGCTTTACCCTATGCTTTGATCCTGCGTTTTACGATGTCATAGTGATTTTTAGCTCTCGGGAAATTAGTACAACTCTCTTAAACGCACTCCAAGCTGCGTTTTTAACAATTGCTCAACAATTCTTCGAAATGGGGTTCTTTCATTATAATCTTCTCATTTATTCATTTCTCTTATTTATTATTAATTAATTAATTAAATTATTTATTTATTTCTAATTTTTTTAATAAAGTTGATATTTTAGAGTTAAGAAATGCAAGTTATTTTAAATTTTGGTAGGCTACTAAACACTTTCTCGAAAAGGTTACAGAAAACAAAAAAGGCCGAAAAAATATTGTAAAAAATGCTTCCATAAAACATATTACAAAACATTATATAAAATATTACTGTAAAAATGCTTCCATTATGTTTGTTTAAGTGATGCAGACATATTTTGTTTACATTGCAATTATTAACATAATGCCACATTTTCTATTCTTTGTTTGATCTTCGTTCACTTTCAATTTGTTTTTTTGTAAATAGTCAGAGAATTTTAAAAAATTGGAAAATATTTTGTGCTTGATATTGAATCTATGAATTGTTTGTATCTTTCACTTCATAATAAAATAATTGTGTAATTAATTAGTGTATTAAATAGACTATAATAACTAGCGGATGTATAAGAGACCCAACGTTCCCGCTGACGTCAGGATTTCTCACGTTCCCACCGCCGCGCCGGGATAATGGAATTTTCCGAAACTTAACACCACACTAAAATCATACATTTAGATGCCCAAAATACGTTAATAAACTTCAATTAAAGCCATCACATAAATTTTCTTTATTTGCTAACATTTTGAGATTAAATGTTAAGCGCGGAACAGACATTGTGCAGGTTTTGCTTATGCTTGAACTCGGCGCTTGGCGCTGTTGCGATGTCATAACGCACAACCAACTAACTAGTGAATAATAAGCGCGAGCGTTACACATTTGTTTACATTTCCCTTTCAAGGGTTCGAGAGACGTGGTGTGGTAGGAATTTTGCCGCCAAGGTTAGGCTGAAGGCTAACTTCACTGTAGTAATATTCTGTTTCGTGTCGAGGGTGGTGTTTATGTCGTGTTCATTGTGGAATTCTTTTTTTTAAGATTAATGCTCTTCAAAATTGTGAGATTCTTCGATTATGTATCTGTGTTGGTATCATTCGTGAAAGTGAGTAGTTTCCCATATGCCTCGTCAGTGTGTAAATTCGCCTCATTTCTTTTGTTACATTTGTAGGGAGCACTCCACGAAATCACAAAGAAGCAGGCTCATGCTGCTAGTGAAAAGAAGCTTACGTATTGAATTTTAAATGTACATTCGGAAATCATGACAAACCTTGGGCATACTAATTGTGTTGCACTAGAAGCTCGAGATATTTTCGCAGAGGATTGTATGTTTCACATCCTTTGATGCCGTTCGCAGCGCTCAAGATATGGCGAGACCCCAAAGACGATTTAACTGAGTGTTTCTTTTGTTTAACGAACGTAGCGGGCGTGAATTAGTTTACTGCAATAACAAAAACCTCATGGAGGAATTGGTGGTAGAATGCGTTTCGAAAGATCGGCAGCTGTTCATAGGCACTTTAAAAGCAAGCTTCTAGGCAGTGCAATTACATAAAGGAAATATAAAACAATCTACGAGTATACCACTTGCCCATGGAGCAGAAATGAAGGAAATGAATGAAAATATTTGTAACACCACAAAAATCGTCTGCGTAAAAAAAGCACGTGCCATCTTTCATGGAGATCGGGCACACAGTTCCACCGCACCTGCGTTGGCCTCTGGCGGAATATATTAGGAACCTGTGTCTCAGCGACAGGCAAAAGATAATGATCGAGATGCATCCACCAGCATATTATTTAAATTAATTATTTAATATTTTATTTAACATTTTTGTTGCATTAATCTTTACTATACATTGCTAGGACACTGCGTCAAATACTGAAGAATAATTTATAAGTATTTAGTGTACACTCATACGCTTTATTTTGCGGAATTGATGTCGATTACATGTCGTTGAATTCACTTCTATTAGTATAGATTAAGTTAACAAATGCCATCTAACGGGGGAACGTAACCGCGACAAAAACATGCACTACACCTACGGGACTCATAACCTTAGGAGTTGACGCGCCCTTAATTAATAATCAATCGATTAATTGGTTCAATATTTCGGTTCTACTATTAGTACCGAAAAAATGAGAATTTAAAAAGCAATGTACTTCGGGCGGCGATAGATGGTAGTTGGCAAAAGTATGTTGCAAGACATAAAAGCTAGGCTAGACGAAGGAATTTAGAAAACTAGTACAAGAAAGTCTGTGCCATTCTGTAGCGCCACTGCTTTCTTCACTATGTCCACACATACACAAATGCACACACATTCACATACACTCTCACAAATATGCACATACACACAAATATACTCACACACATTCTTCTATATACTCATATATATTCGCAAATACTCGCATACATTCACATACACAACACACATTCACACATACACACAAATGCACATACGTCTTTCCAATCTTATTTTACGATGAACTTAACTGTTAAAGTTGACTCAAAAGATGACAGTCTACCAGGAGTTTTCCGCTGCAAACTGACGTTTGCATCTTTTGAAACATCAGTGTATTCACCTTTGTACTGTGAACTCGAATTGGACATACGTAACATTCAAGTCATAACTGAGTACGTACGAGTATGTTTACAAAATGTTAATGTGATTATGCGTTAAGAGGGGATGCAGATGTGAACTTTGAACTTCGAACATTGAACTTTAGCCCTAAGAGTTAGATTGTACCCAGTGCGCTCAGACACGAGCAGGCTCGTAGCTTATATTTATGGTTTTTGGTAATTATCATAACTCATTCTCTTTAAATAGCAGACGAACTGGGTTAGCATGATTCAATTGGGTTAGTATGAATCGATTGTCAGCCATACGCTTCGGATGACAAATGATTGGATAAACCGTCTAGTAGAAAATAAATTGCTAACTTGTCATAGAAAGACGTCCTTATTGTGCCCGAAAATAAAGTCTTACAAATTATAAATTTAAAAAATTCAATTCCAAACAGTGATAATTTCCCTTTTGTATCCCCACATTATTCACAATCTCTTATAGCTTCAAAAATCGTACAAACACTGTAGGATTCTGAAAGTAGTTCAATAAAATAATATACGTCATTAAAAAATTGCCGGGAGACGACATTTTATTTATTCGTAACACAGAAAACAAGAATTGCCAATCGACCAAAGAAATACCACGAAACAAATTTAATTAACCATTACTCAAAAAACACTTATTAATAATGAAAATGAAATGTGTAGTTCGAAACATTCGTAAAAGAAAATCCACAACTTCCAGAAATTGTTAAGTCTAAACTCCTCAAGTTCTCGAATATTACTTGGAAATGAGTTGATCTGTGAGGTTTAATTAATCGTCAGATCTGTTAGTTTGCCTCACTCTTTTCATTTGCCCAAGAATTAAATTTATAATACTAAGACCCTCTTGAAACATTACAAAATAAATCAATGTGTAATGACACAATTTTTTCATCTTTGAGAGACTCCATTTTTCAAGCTATAGCTGTATTCTTGTATTTGGTTAAGATGACAACTTACAACAAAACATTTCATCAAGACTAAAAACATCTGAGATAATTTGTAACTTTTTCCTTGAAGTTCAGCATGAACAATCTTCCCCAACACCTCTCCCATCATAATTAGTTCTTTTTTTCGTTGTTCTCAATCAAACAAGATTTTTCTAACTCAACAAATTTATTATTAACTGCTCCTCAAAACATTTCAAGTTTTTCAATCATTCTAAAAAACACATGCACTTAAATTTACAGTGCATTTCTCAACAACTGACGCCTCTGATAAGCAAAGTATTAAACTCGCATAGGGCACTTTCACTTTAAGTCACTTTATGTATCGAACATGTATTTTTACTTGAAATGTCTAATTATCAATTAAAATATTTTTGAGTCGAAATAATACCGTAATGTGCCGTAAATCAATGTGCCGTACAGTGTAACTTGTACGGCGTACTGCGACACTGTTCGTTTCGTAAACAAACTGACACGTATTTACGGAGTATATACATAGTATAGAGAAAGTTGTGTAATGCTAAGCGAAAAAAGGCTGATAACGGCGAATTGTGTACAGAAAAAAATTCGTTGCCCGGCCCTGATAACGAACAAGTAGATAAATCCACTTGCTAAATTAAGAAAAAATCCTCTAACAAGTCGTGTGGCCTACTCTCTGTTTTTTGGGTCCTTGATACGGAATAACCAATTCTCCTCAAAACGTCCGTCCGTCTGTCTGTCCGCCAGCCTGTGAACACCACTAGCGTCTGTACTTACTAGGCTGTCCGGGTGACGCCGCGTCCATGGCGAAGGTGCCGACGTTTCGGTCGCCATTCTGCGACCTTCCTCAGGGCGTATTAATAATAATTCCTCGGGCGACCGAAACGTCGGCACCTTCGCCATGGACGCGGCGTCACCCGGACAGCCTAGTAAGTACTGACTCCGGCCGCGGAAGCCTACGCTACCACTAGCGTCTAACCATACGTTCGATTTTTCCAAACTAGATAGGCCCTTTTGCTCACCATAGTAACATATGAGATCCTTTCGGTGGAGCAATGGCGCAAATTGCTCATGAAACCTGCATGACAGTTTCTATACAATTAGCGACTATACTGATCGTCAAAGAGAAAAATAATGTTTACTTTAACCAAACAGTAATGTATAATGAATTAGTTTATATTTATATTGTATATTTTTTTTCAAAAATACTTAATATTCTTGTAACAAGTTATGTACTTCAGCTACCGGTACCCAATCTCGATCAGGTTTTCGTCCAGTTTTCCTAATCCTTGAGCAAATGCTGAGATGGTCCCTTGTTTTACTTCTGGACATGAATGTAACTTCAATGTAACTTCTCCCCATAGCAAATATCACATTGTTTTAACTGTTTTTGACGTAAATAAATAAATAAATTGTCGAGTCGAATGTTTATCTACCATAAGTTACATTCACTAAGCATGCGTATATCACCAGTATCCTTAATTATACGTATTTTAAAAGTATTGTAATATACTTGCACATTTTCATGAAGTTTAAGCAATTTTACCCTACGACTTCACTGAATTTGATACTTTGTAATTCTAGTATAAAATTTGAAACAAATTGGCCCATTGGCCCAATTTGTACAGTGAAGTCGCAGAATAAATTTAGATAGTTCTGTATTAGAACTAGTAGATCTAAAACAGCGCATACTTTCTCGCATTATTTGTAACTGGCTAATTTCGAACATTTATAAAGTTTAATGAAAATCTGCCCTGCGTCAGTTTTATTCTTATAAAGATGGAAGGTCCATTAAAGGTCCATTGTTAACTCTGAATTTTCCAAACTTTCAAAAGTTTAAAATTATTTCGGTTTATTCCTACTATAACAAAATTAAAGACAGATTTTTTTCCTTCAAGTTAAAGTTTTTCTCCATAATTTGTTATTTTATTTAGATCTTGAACTCTTTTTGAAACTTATGGTAGTTTCCGCGCAATGTTGCATTCAATACGTGCAATATTAAAATATTACAAAAACAAAATTTTCTGGAAAACAGCTTCAATTTGTTTCTTCAAACTTTTGGTAGTGCTAAATGTACTCTATAAGATGACATAAACTCCATATTATTCTGTTCTTTTGTTTTTTTTAAATTACAAAAATTGTGGATAGTGCTAATTGCACCGTTTAAAATGAAATTATATTCATTTGGGAGTATTCTTTTGCTTTTGAAAAATTACACGAATGTATATTTTTGGAAATATCTCATGCCTTTCATATGCACATTTTCCGAAATGTCTATACATTATTGAGTGGACGTGCTTCAAATGACTTCCAATAACGTTTTTCGAAAACTCAAAAGATTTCTGCTGAAAAGAGCTGCAAATTTCGCAATTGCAGTAACGCACAAACGCCATTTTCTTAAAAACAGCTACAACTTTATCAATGAAAATGTCCTTACAGGACGAGTTTTTACTCTTCTATAACAATCTTGAAGTAATATTTCTGTTCTACCATTAGGAACCCGAAAAGATGAAAAAAATTAAAAACTGTACTTGTGCGGCGATAGATGGCAGCTGGCAAGGGTGCGTGGCAAGTCCGAGAAGCTAGCCCACACCAAACAAATTAGAAAACTAACTAATACGAGGAAGACTGTGCCATTCTGTAGCAAAACTAGTTTTAATTAAAATGTAAAGTAGAACTAAAAATCAAAATATGCAGCTCCGATGCAAAGGGCGCGACTTCAGTCAGATCGATTCAGACATTAGATCGATTGAGGAATATCAAACTTGATGACCAACCTGTGTAAGATTTAGCCGTTAGCGTGAGTCGCAGACAGGCTGTCGTTTTGCAGTAATCCAGTTTCTCGTTGCCAATGACAAACAAAACATGGGTTATGACACTGCGTATTAGAGGACGTTCTCTACTATTTACAGGAACAAGAATTAATATTATTATTTTTTTCGGTATCGGGGATCCACAGCTCGTGATTTTCTGTCGACCACTCGCCGTTTTGAGCTGGAACATTACAACACTCTCTATATAAGTCGTATGCAGGAAAGTAAGAAAATCACGTTTTCCTGAATTCAATATACAGTAATAAGTATTATTCAAATTCTTCAGTTTCGTATAATGCGAGTTCGGTTTGTCAATGGTGCCAATGCCCGACAAAAAAGCAACGAGATTAGAATTACGAAATTACTGCTACACTAGAGATTACAAGACGTCAGAACAAAACTAAAACAAAATGATTTGACATCAATTTCTAGACGTTGCAACATAGACATCTTGACATCATTTTCACCGTGAATCAGTAAAACAATAAACATTCTATCGCAAAGTGCAAGAGCTTGCCTTTTGTTTACAGCACCTGGCTTAACACACGTTATCTTTCTGCATACTCGCGTTGCTTCACTCGGTGACTCGTAACGCATTTTCAGGAATTCGTTTCTTTCTTCACACCACCAACAAATCTTCTACAAAAATAGAGTGGAATTTGACCTGTTTATGTGAACATCAGGCAGCCAGCAACCACATTGTGGCTGTTCATGATGACTGGCCCACAATTGTAAAATATAATCAACTTCCCGCAGCGAGAAACGACTACAACCTAGATGTATCTCGTGAAGAGCAGAAGCCCTGCGTCGTTCACCTGCTTCTTCTGCTGGTAATTTGGGATAAATTGTAAGTACAATATAGATGAAATCACCGTTCACTGAATTTTGCCCTCTTGTAAATCAGATATGAAATACCCATTACAAAACTATTATTATTATTATTATTATTATTATTATTATTATTATTATTATTATTATTATTATTATTTGTCGGTTAGTTAAAAATGTGTGATTTTAATAGGTTGTACCAAATTAAATATAAATGGTTTGTATCTCGTCTTTCATCAATTGTCCCACGATCATTCATAGTCTCACGCATTCATATTTTTGATTGAAACTACGCGAAACATAAACGTGCATGCTCTGTCAATTCCAAGACAGCATAGCAAGTGCGAGGGAAGAAGTCGGTAGCACACAAAAACGTGATACAAATTTACAAATATGATAGTTTTTTCAGTTTGCTTTATTTTAATAAAGTTCATTTAATTAGCGCAGTTACTTTCATTTGCTATTTTACTTCATAAATGTTAATTAGAAAGGACACGATGATTAAAGTCTATAAGGTTTAAGTATCCCATGTTTATTTGGAAGTGAAAATTGGACAACGACCAAAAAAGATAGCACAAGACTACAAAGCGCTGAAATGAGATTTCTGAGATCAGTGGGTGGTTATAAGCTGATGGACAAGAAAAGGAATTTAGAAATTCGTAAGGAATATTTTAATCTTTTATATTTATAAGGAAAGTATTTAATCTTCAAGAGAAAATCAATTACTACCGAAATTCTTGGACCTAGCACATTGAAAGGATGCAAGACAACCGCCTGCCGAAAAGAATTCTGTAATACCGCGCACAAGGACGAAGAAATCCTGGCCGCCCGAAGAAGAGATGGAGTGACCAGATGGAAGCGAAGGCGTAACAGCCAGTGCCTATATACCTGAAGGAGAGAAAAAAGTTCATTATACTCGTGTTTTTGTTTTTTCATTTTCGGTAGTGCAGCTTACAATATTAAAAGTTCAATTGCTAACACAATTATTGTCCTAAAACTTGTTAATACATATTAAAACTTATTAATACATAGAGAATGAAACATATGATTACATCCAGTGAAATATTTTACATCTAGTACCATACAACGATATTAGTTCGAGTAGGTAAAATTAATTACTCTGGCCGGGCGAGTTCGCTAAGACACAAGTGTGATAGTGAGTTGTGTATTTTAACAGGAGCGCTGTCTCACCTAGCCTCTGCTTTTGAGAGGGTATGTTTAGAGAGAGTATCACAACCGAAGCAGTGATTAGAGAGAAAGGACGACAAACGAGGCAGTGGAAAGAGAGATAACGACTACCTAGAATTTGGTTAGAAAGAGAATGACTACCTAAGAAGTGTTTAGAGAGGAAAAGAGAGAGAGAGAGAGAGAGAGAGAGAGAGAGAGAGTCCGCCGCCCTAATCATTTACTGAGAGAACGACTACCTAAGTTATGGTTAGAGTTATGACGGCTTGTGCTTAAATTGAACTGTTGCACAACCCGTATATATTCAAAAAAAATCTTATTATCTTTTAGGAATATAATAATAATATTTATTTTTCTGGTAATGAGCTTTCGCTCGGTGGCAGAGTTTTACAGCACATATTAGTTATATATATATATATATATATATATATATATATATATATATATATATATAATATAATATAATTATACATACATACATTTTTATTGAATGTTATATTTTAATGGCATTGATTATTCAAGATAATGCAGTAATATCAACGTATACGAAATAATTTTGAACTTTTTTCGTATACATAGAATTTTGAAAATTTTGAAGAGCTCCCTACGGGCGCACTCTCCGGCGTCTGGTGTTCTCCCAGGCAGCGCACCACGTCACGCAATTAACCCCTTTTCTTGTGTTTAGACTTTGGCCTTATGGTTCAACAAAAAGCTTTGGTTATTTTGACACGTCAACTAGCCACCAGCTTACAGCACAGGAGGGTCCGAGATCTGTTCACAGAGGACATTGCGGAGTCCGAGGGGACACAAAATTTCTGTCGTCTGACAGTAGCTGCCACTTAATATTATGAATTTCGCCTGTTATTGAAAGTACACAAGTTCAGTCAATTCTTGATGGTATTGAATGCACTATTTGCGATGTTCGGATATTTATTTTCATTTGATGTTATGGTTGTTAATTCAAAATGTACATTTGATGAGGCCTCTGTGTATAAAGTTGGCCGTTCTGTTAGTTCCCTCCTGTCTCTCACGGTGTGTGCAATATCTTCCTGGCAACGGTGTCGGAGCGTCGTTGTGAATACTGGTGTGTGTGGAAGATCTTTCACTGGTGCAATATATACCAAAATAGTGAAATTTTTGAAATAAAATATTTTTATTTTGTTATCATTACTAGGAGCAGCAATAACCACAGTGCTTGTTGCAAAATGCTGGAGTGCGATCACCGTATTTTCGAAAATAAGTTATTTTGTGTTTGGTGTGAATTCTATTACAGTTAATTGTCTCAGTGCAGAACTAATGCAAAAACTCGAGTGTCCAAACCGAATTCAGTGCTGTGTACTCGGGAGGAGATTCTAATTACCACGGACATTACGCATACAATTGTGTAATAATCCAATATAGCCTGTTATTAAACTTAGTTTTAATTAATCTACGTATACGATTACTTTTTATTAAATACTTCGCTATTGCAATGTATTACACTTTATATGCTACTAGTCACGTGATTATTAGACGCGTTTTACACTACGCGTCACTCCCCCCTCTCTCTCTCTTTCTGTGTATGTGTGTGTGTCTGTGTCACGGACTCTCTATCTTTCTCTGCCTCTCTGTTTCTGTTAGTTTCTCTCTCTCTCTCTCTCTCTCTCTCTCTCTCTCTCTCTCTCTTTGTGTGTGTGTGTGTGTGTCACGGACTCTCTTTCTCTGACTCTCTCTTTCTGTTAGTTTCTCTCTCTCTCTGCACGTCTGTTTTCCTCTCTCTCTCTCTCTCTCTCGATCTGTATCTGTCTGTTCCTGGAAAAATTTCACAATCGAAGTGGCAGAATACGCAATGAAGACGTCTTAATAATCGTACTTCAGTGTGCGGCGGGTTGCCTAGAGAGCGCCGCGGCGTAAAGCGCTCTAATCAGTGCCCTTGAGTCTACATAAAACCATCATCAACACCCGTCTGTTTGCGCAGGCATATCCACATTCCCATCATACTATACATATTCCCGGAAGTACAAGCAATAAGTTGTCAATAAGTTCTCGCAATCGGATGAACGGTAGGGCAGCGCATGAAGCACGAACAACAAACAAAGATTGTTTTTATATATTAGATTAGTGTTGTAAATTTTGGCAATTACACATCCGTAATTCGATGGAGTAGCAACCCTCAGTTTGTTAGGGTATAACAAGCCACTGGATTAGAGAGAAAAACTACACATGAATAACAGAGAAAGAACGACCCTAGATATTGAGAAAGACCACCAAAACAGTGATTCCTCCATCTGCAAGAATAGATCCTGGAAGAGATATGCCTATAAAAAGTATGAAAAGTATGATTGTTTTTATATATTAGATTAGTGTTGTAAATTTTGGCAATTACACATCCGTAATTGGATGGAGTAGCAACCCTCAGTTTGTTAGGCTATAACAAGCCACTGGATTAGAGAGAAAAACTACACATGAATAACAGAGAAAGAACGATCCTAGATATTGAGAAAGACCACCAAAACAGTGATTCCTCCATCTGTAAGAATAGATCCTGGAAGAGATATGCCTATAAAAAGTATGAAAATTTTAATAATGTTAGTGTTGTCTTTTACTTCTACCAATGCAGTCTGCGACAAAATCTTCTCGGCGCTGTCGCCGAGGGCGCTGGCGTGGGGCGCGCCGAAGCAATGGTTAGAGTAAGACGCACGAAAGAATGGTTAAAGAGAGAATGATTACCCAAGCTGTGGTTAGAGAGAGAGAATAATTATGAATGAATGGTTGAGCGAAAAAGACTCGGCTAGACTACCTAAGCAGCGATTTCTCTATCTAGAAGAGTAGACCTTAGAAAGGATATGCCAGTAAAGAGGTTTGAAGAAATTAAATAATGTGGGGGTTTTCTCTTGCTTTTACCAATGTGGTCCGCGACAAAACTTTCCGGGATGCCCTGAGCCGCAGCATTTGTGCGGGTGCGATGTGTTGAGCAGGTGTTGAGCGATGGAGCTGTCGCTGTCGGCGCTGCCGCTGTCGCCGTGGGCGCTGGCGTGGGGCGCGCTGCTGGTGGCGCTGTCGGCGGCGGCGGCGGGCGTGTGGGCGTGGCAGGCCACGTTCTGGCAGCGGCGCGGGGTGCCCACCCTGCCCATGGACCCGCTGCTGGGCCACTCGCGCGACCGCCTGTTGCTGCGCGTCTCCGCCGGAGAGCAGTTCGCGCGCCTCTACCGGCGCCTGGCGCCGCACCCCTTCGGCGGCGTCTTCCAGTTCCTGCGTCCTACGTTCGTCGTGCGCGATCCGGAGCTCATCAAGCAGGTGGGCGGGCTCCGTCACAGACAGCGTCCCTGACAGCGCAGGATGCGGTAATGAGACACGCCCCTTCTGCCTCTGTTCGTGTGCCTCCATATCTACGCCAGGCAATTTCATTAATGCAACGCCGGATGTCATCGTGAAAACCTTCATTCCACCTCTAATGGAATGGCACCTAGACGCCAAGGAGTTTCTATTAAGCTCTTCAACGCAAGGGGCAATCTTAAGCCTACACTTTCCTTTCACTTCTTCTTCACCTAGATGGGTTCGGTAGCTACTAGGCTGTCCGGGAAACGCGACGTTCCTATGCACAGGTGCTGCGTTTCGGTCGCCATTTTGCGACCTTTCTTGGGCCACGCGTCTGCTTTGCCTGGTGGCATGTCGTCCTAAAGATGGTCACAAAATGGCGGCCGAAACGTTGGCACCTGGACCTTGTAAGCGTCATCTAGACTGCCAAGCACCTACTGACTCCGGCTACTAGCTTATATCTCATTGATTTTCCATTAATTTTTCAATGCAAAATGGTGTCTTGTGAACCTTTCCATCCACCTCCATTCCTTACCTAGACATGGCATTTTATTTATTCAATGCAGGATGCTAATCTGAAAAACCTTTGGCGTTTTGTTGCACATTTGTTCCACGTATATACACGAATCTCTGTAGCTGGAAGTCATCACGTTTTCATTCAATCTTCAATGACATCTGTTTGTCAAAGGCAGATTATGAATTAAGGTTATATGTTATGTACAATTTTTCCAAATATAAGTAATTTGCAACCAATTATTTTCTGAAATACCGTTTCAATTGTTTTTTATTAGATGAATATTTTCGAATTAATAAAAAGACGGTTTAAATCCATGAAAATACGGGCAACAATTTCTTCACCAGCTTCATGATATGTTGACCAGTATTTCAACGCCTCGTCTTCCTTCGCTGCAGATCATGGTGAAGGACTTCTCGCACTTCGAGGAGCGAGGTCTGTTCGTGAACGAGAAGACGAACCCGCTGAGCGCGCACCTCTTCTCGCTGGACGGGCCGCGCTGGCGGAAGCTGCGGGTGAAGCTCACGCCCACCTTCACCTCGGGCAAGATGAAGATGATGTTCGGCCTGATGCACGGCTGCGCGCTCGAGCTGTGCGCCTTCCTGCGCGACGCGGCGCGGCGCCGCCACGTGGTCGAGATGAAGGACGTCGTCGCCAAGTTCACCACCGACGTCATCGGCACGTGCGCCTTCGGCCTGCAGTTCAACTCGCTCGCAGACCCCGACTCCGAGTTCAGGCGCATGGGCAAGGCGGTAAGCGGATTGTGGCAGTTACAGCCCTACGAAATGAGGGAGTATTTACTAGGCTGTGCGGGTGACGCCGCGTCCATGGCGAAGGTGCCGACGTTTCGGTCGCCATTCTGCGACCTTCCTCAGGGCGTAATGCCTGACCGTCCGGGTGACGCCGCGTTGATGGCGAAGGTGCCGACGTTTCGGTCGCCATTCTGCGACCTTCCTCAGGGCGTAATGCCTGACTGTCCGGGTGACGCCGCGTCCATGGCGAAGGTGCCGACGTTTCGGTCGCCATTCTGCGACCTTCCTCAGGGCGTAATGCCTGACTGTCCGGGTGACGCCGCGTTGATGGCGAAGGTGCCGACGTTTCGGTCGCCATTCTGCGACCTTCCTCAGGGCGTATTGTGCGGAGATGTGCTGCGCACGAGTTTAAATGGGGCCATCTCCGCGCAATACGCCCTGAGGAAGGTCGCAGAATGGCGACCGAAACGTCGGCACCTTCGCCATGGACGCGGCGTCACCCGGACAGCCTAGTAAATACTGACTCCGGCCGCGGAAGCCTACGCTCTGAAATGAGGGAGCTTTAACAGCAGCTACAGAACTAAGCTGATCAATGACGGTTGAAGAGCTTGTGTAAGGCAGTAAGCGGGTGCAAGAATCAAGTTGTAACAAATATAAGTCCTGAGAAAAGAGGTAGCTATAGTAGAAGACGCAGAAATACCCGAACCAATAAAGGTTGAGGCGTAGCAAGGTCAAGAAAACATGTGGCCCTTTTGATGAAGTACTCTTTTCATTTTTTTTTCAAAACTACACGAAGGCTACGACAAAATATTTCTCATGTCGTTTAGGGATTTTGTCTGCACATTATTTACTTTTGTAAACACAATGGCTTAATTGAAGTGAATACTGATGAAGTTTCTTAAAAACTCAAATATCTCTGTGAAGATGAGCTCGAAATTCTGCATTTTCAGAAACGCTCAAACGACATCTTCTAAAGAATGGTTCCAAAATGTCCAATGAAAATTTTCATATATGACTTTAATACTTCTGAAATATTTGATAAGACATATCTATTCTTCTCTTCGGTCACCTAAAAATTGAGAAGATGTGAAAAAATATGTTTTTTCGCCGATAATTAGCGTGGTGGGATGAGGGGCGTGCAATACCAAAAATCCTTGCCAAGATTAGAGCTTAGAAAACGAGTGCGAGAAAGTCGATGTCATTCTCTAGCACCTCTATTTCAAGTGGATAGAATGCAGAAGTTCCTTCGTTTGACAGTACCGACACGTCGCTGTGGCAACAAAAGGAAAATTCACAAACAATCCCTCATCGCCACTCATCTGTCTATTTCTAGTCCCTGCTCTAAGGGACATAGAATACTATTTTAACGCCCTCTACTTCCTGGATTGGCTCAGTGATGTATACATAGGAGAGTGAAAACCGATTTTGAACACTCACCCCAGAAACCATTTCTGTGCTAACGTCCATAAAGTTGAAATGTCTCTGACTACGCCAGTAAAAGCTTCAGTTCAAGCTTAAGTGAACGTTTCTCACGTAAGAAATTCGATTCATGAGCATTTCGATAGGAGAACTCCAATTTTTTCCCTGAAATTTCAAACACCATATTCTAAATAAATCCGACCAGTATTTGTTGTTTCTTACACGGTCAATAATTCTCACGCGTAATTAGTCGAATTGTTATTCCGGTCGTCCTCCATATTCGAATGACTTCTCTAATATCTTTATATTCTTTATCTTGATGAGGAGGCAGGCCGAGTAAGGACTCATTCAAGGACTGACAAAATTATTCAAAATGCCGATTGTTCTTTCTGTTTAATGATCAATACTGATGTATGCGGTATATACCGTATAGAATAATAGTATTTCAATGTGACCACCGTTTCAATTATTTTATTCGTGAGAGCAAGAAAAGGTGAAAATGGAAGACGTACTATGAAAAGTAGATCAGTAGGTTTACTATCTTGGAATTTCATAATGTTTACAAACAAGACACTAATACAAAGGTAACCATATTCTAAATCGTTGTAAGTCGAGAGAAATGTTTACACTCAATGAAACTGAAGCATGCTCTAAGTTTTAGTTCATATCGTATTATAGTGATCTACTGTTGGGTTGGAAATCGTCTAATTAACTCTGTTTTGTTCTCGAACAAATTGCAATGGAAACAAATGTTACCAATATAACTATACATGAATGGGTGAAAAACAATAGACTATAAGTGACATTTTATAAATTATGAGAAATCATTGTAAATACGTGGTGCTTTGTTTCAGCATTAAAACTACGGCATTTTAATTGTTCATTGAAATCACGATAATACATTGCCACAACAATATAGCCTAAAATAAACACTTTTTCTCAGAATTTGTAAAATGTGACTTATACTATTCTGGTTTTCACCCATTCACATAGAAAGTAAAAACCGTATTTCTAAGAAATTTGCTGATTATCCAGTGTTTCTCAGTTATTGCTTTATCACAGTCATCTATTGACATATTTACGGAAATGAAATATTTTATGTAAGAAAGCGGCGCCCCTTACAAAATTCTAGTAGAATCATAGCCCACTACCCCCCTCTCTGAACGACAGTAACAATAACCTTTCAATTTGCTGCAATAATATAAATTACTTTTTTCTCTACAGGTTTTCGAGCCAACTTTGCTGTTGGCAATTCGTCAAGTTGTTGGGACATTCATTCCGCAAATTGGCAACTTAATAAAATTTCCCCCGAAAAACGTGTCGGACTTCTTTCTTGGAGCCGTCAAAGAGACCGTCGACTTCCGCGAGAAGAATAATATCAAGCGTAATGACTTCATGCAACTCCTCATCGAGTTGCGCAATAAAGCAGAATTACTCGATGACTACGAAAACACAGAGTTGACAGGCACTCAGAATGGATCTGTAAAAGTCAACAACACTCAGAATGGTACATCCAAAGATTCTGACGATTTAGGTATGTATTTAATTTTTGATTTCAACTGACTGATAGCATAATTAGTATTTAGAGGGATTTCATTAATTATTTTCAATAAAACAATTGCTTCGTTGCGAATCAAAGTGTTTATTACATCCTTAACTCAATATGAGTTAACAATAATCTTGCGAATATGGGTATTTGAAGATGTTTGACTTTCCAGGAATGTATGTTCAAAATATATGAAGAGTAAGATCGTTCACTTCACAAGTATAATAATTATATTATTTTGAATCCAAAATATGTCACTGATCTTGTCAGAGATAAATGGAAAATTCAGTATAGGATATCTGTAAACAAGGCGAAACCAACAAAACCTTTAAGTAAATTTTCATTTTTGACTTTGATAAATCTTAATTGAAATCTACACATTGCTCCTGAAAGAATTCTAATTAATAGTTGGGATCATTTGTAAATGTATATCCATTGAATGAAATAAAACTGTCATGCGTGCATCAAACTATTAACATTTTCGCGGCCGAACTATTTCAATATCACTCATTTTTTCCACTTATAATAAATACGAAATCTTCATCTATATTATCACTAAATTCTACGATGTAAACGTTTCCAGAACTAACTGACTCGCTGCTGGCAGCTCAAGCTTTTGTTTTCTTCGTCGCCGGGTACGAAACATCTGCAACGACCATGGGCTTTGCCCTGCACGAACTCGCTATGAACTTAGATGTACAAGATAAATTACAGGCTGAGATCGACTCCGTGCTAAGTGAGCACAACGGTGAATTTTCATATGAATCCATTCAGAAGATGAGTTATCTACACAAAGTTGTCGAAGGTGAGTAAACGTTTATTCTCTTTTGAAAATTTAGTTTTAATTGCTATTCATTTTAAAATACAAACTCCTTTTGTTATTTTATTTAGTTCGCTTAGATATTCTTTGGTTTTGCAGGTGTGGTTTCAGTTTTAGATTGTTACAGTACACAGTAAAATACAATGAACGACTCTTACAAAAGATAGTGAGAAGTATTTTACTACCTTCCTTTCTGAAAAACAATAGTGAATGATCAATATTTGAACAGTTCGGATGCGTTGATATTTCGGTAATTTGTTTGTACGCAACACAGATTATGAACAACGACTTCGAACGATCTACTCCCTTCAGAGATCATCCACTGATAGATTAAATCATGGGGTAGAATTTGTGCAAAGCGACAACAAAATATTTTAGAGGAACGTAGTTTATTAGAAAATTAGTCCTAAAATAATCGAACGATAGTAGTCAAGTATTCACAAAGTTTCATTTGTGGGCACGTGAAGTAAATAGTGTCTTCAGAAAGTGCTTCCGACAGTTTAGAAGTTTTGTATCGATATGTACGTTAGATTTTATCAAAAATTAAATATTTTTATAATTTTTTTTCATAAATAGAAATTGTATTTGTTTATTTTATGCATGTGCTCACCCAGGTTTGGGAAGTGAAAACCAGTACCTATACTCGCCAACGCTAGTTTCTTAACATTTCTCACCACAATTTGCCAGATAGCAACAAGAATTTGCCCTTTTGCAGAGACGCTGAGGAAATACCCGCCGTTGCCCAACCACTTCCGGCGGTGCACGGTGCCCTACACCATCCCGGGCACCAAGGTGCGCCTCGAAAAGGGCACACGCGTCTTCATCCCCATCCTCGGCCTGCAGATGGACCCCGCCTACTTCCCCCACCCCCACAAGTTCGACCCCGAGCGCTTCAGCGAGGAGAACAAGGCCACGCGGCCGCGTTTCGCCTATTTGCCCTTTGGGGAGGGCCCGCGCAACTGCATCGGTGAGTGCACAGGGCAAAGGGCCCCACAAGTTCCACCCCGAGCGCTTCAGCGAGGAGAACAAGGCCACGCGGCCGCGTTTCGCCTATTTGCTCTTTGGGGAGGGCCCGCGCAACTGCATCGGTGAGTGCACAGGGCAAAGGGCCCCACAAGTTCCACCCCGAGCGCTTCAGCGAGGAGAACAAGGCCACGCGGCCGCGTTTCGCCTATTCGCCCTTTGGGGAGGGCCCGCGCAACTGCATCGGTGAGTGCACAGGGCAAAGGGCCCCACAAGTTCCACCCCGAGCGCTTCAGCGAGGAGAACAAGGCCACGCGGCCGCGTTTCGCCTATTTGCTCTTTGGGGAGGGCCCGCGCAACTGCATCGGTGAGTGCACAGGGCAAAGGGCCCCACAAGTTCCACCCCGAGCGCTTCAGCGAGGAGAACAAGGCCACGCGGCCGCGTTTCGCCTATTTGCCCTTTGGGGAGGGCCCGCGCAACTGCATCGGTGAGTGCACAGGGCAAAGGGCCCCACAAGTTCCACCCCGAGCGCTTCAGCGAGGAGAACAAGGCCACGCGGCCGCGTTTCGCCTATTTGCTCTTTGGGGAGGGCCCGCGCAACTGCATCGGTGAGTGCACAGGGCAAAGGGCCCCACAAGTTCCACCCCGAGCGCTTCAGCGAGGAGAACAAGGCCACGCGGCCGCGTTTCGCCTATTTGCCCTTTGGGGAGGGCCCGCGCAACTGCATCGGTGAGTGCACAGGGCAAAGGGCCCCACAAGTTCCACCCCGAGCGCTTCAGCGAGGAGAACAAGGCCACGCGGCCGCGTTTCGCCTATTCGCCCTTTGGGGAGGGCCCGCGCAACTGCATCGGTGAGTGCACAGGGCAAAGGGCCCCACAAGTTCCACCCCGAGCGCTTCAGCGAGGAGAACAAGGCCACGCGGCCGCGTTTCGCCTATTTGCTCTTTGGGGAGGGCCCGCGCAACTGCATCGGTGAGTGCACAGGGCAAAGGGCCCCACAAGTTCCACCCCGAGCGCTTCAGCGAGGAGAACAAGGCCACGCGGCCGCGTTTCGCCTATTTGCCCTTTGGGGAGGGCCCGCGCAACTGCATCGGTGAGTGCACAGGGCAAAGGGCCCCACAAGTTCCACCCCGAGCGCTTCAGCGAGGAGAACAAGGCCACGCGGCCGCGTTTCGCCTATTCGCCCTTTGGGGAGGGCCCGCGCAACTGCATCGGTGAGTGCACAGGGCAAAGGGCCCCACAAGTTCCACCCCGAGCGCTTCAGCGAGGAGAACAAGGCCACGCGGCCGCGTTTCGCCTATTTGCCCTTTGGGGAGGGCCCGCGCAACTGCATCGGTGAGTGCACAGGGCAAAGGGCCCCACAAGTTCCACCCCGAGCGCTTCGGCGAGAAGAACAAGGCCACGCGGCCGCGTTTCGCCTATTCGCCCTTTGGGGAGGGCCCGCGCAACTGCATCGGTGAGTGCACAGGGCAAAGGGCCCCACAAGTTCCACCCCGAGCGCTTCAGCGAGGAGAACAAGGCCACGCGGCCGCGTTTCGCCTATTTGCTCTTTGGGGAGGGCCCGCGCAACTGCATCGGTGAGTGCACAGGGCAAAGGGCCCCACAAGTTCCACCCCGAGCGCTTCAGCGAGGAGAACAAGGCCACGCGGCCGCGTTTCGCCTATTTGCCCTTTGGGGAGGGCCCGCGCAACTGCATCGGTGAGTGCACAGGGCAAAGGGCCCCACAAGTTCCACCCCGAGCGCTTCAGCGAGGAGAACAAGGCCACGCGGCCGCGTTTCGCCTATTCGCCCTTTGGGGAGGGCCCGCGCAACTGCATCGGTGAGTGCACAGGGCAAAGGGCCCCACAAGTTCCACCCCGAGCGCTTCAGCGAGGAGAACAAGGCCACGCGGCCGCGTTTCGCCTATTTGCTCTTTGGGGAGGGCCCGCGCAACTGCATCGGTGAGTGCACAGGGCAAAGGGCCCCACAAGTTCCACCCCGAGCGCTTCAGCGAGGAGAACAAGGCCACGCGGCCGCGTTTCGCCTATTCGCCCTTTGGGGAGGGCCCGCGCAACTGCATCGGTGAGTGCACAGGGCAAAGGGCCCCACAAGTTCCACCCCGAGCGCTTCAGCGAGGAGAACAAGGCCACGCGGCCGCGTTTCGCCTATTTGCCCTTTGGGGAGGGCCCGCGCAACTGCATCGGTGAGTGCACAGGGCAAAGGGCCCCACAAGTTCCACCCCGAGCGCTTCAGCGAGGAGAACAAGGCCACGCGGCCGCGTTTCGCCTATTTGCCCTTTGGGGAGGGCCCGCGCAACTGCATCGGTGAGTGCACAGGGCAAAGGGCCCCACAAGTTCCACCCCGAGCGCTTCGGCGAGAAGAACAAGGCCACGCGGCCGCGTTTCGCCTATTCGCCCTTTGGGGAGGGCCCGCGCAACTGCATCGGTGAGTGCACAGGGCAAAGGGCCCCACAAGTTCCACCCCGAGCGCTTCAGCGAGGAGAACAAGGCCACGCGGCCGCGTTTCGCCTATTTGCTCTTTGGGGAGGGCCCGCGCAACTGCATCGGTGAGTGCACAGGGCAAAGGGCCCCACAAGTTCCACCCCGAGCGCTTCAGCGAGGAGAACAAGGCCACGCGGCCGCGTTTCGCCTATTTGCCCTTTGGGGAGGGCCCGCGCAACTGCATCGGTGAGTGCACAGGGCAAAGGGCCCCACAAGTTCCACCCCGAGCGCTTCAGCGAGGAGAACAAGGCCACGCGGCCGCGTTTCGCCTATTTGCCCTTCGGGGAGGGCCCGCGCAACTGCATCGGTGGTTTCTTCAAACTGAGGGCCTTAGTATTAATGAGTTTTGCTGTAAAAATGGATCGAAGTCAGTCCAAAGAGACGTATTTAGCCAGGTAGTGATCCACAAATAGTTATTCCGTATTCGAAACAGTGAATACCATAAAAATATATAGGTTGAATAACTTAATAGTTTTTTCAAATATTAAACAATTATTCTGAAACCCGTTAACTAGAGTGAAGAATCACCAAACGCTCCGTTACAACAAAGATAATGACGTTTCTGTGGGATTATAAAAACCACCCCCTCCCAGATGCAACTTTTTTGTTATTTTTAATAACATATTCAAAAGAATTACCACGCTGACATATTCTCTATTGTTTAGTATTCTAATTGGAAATTCATAATTCTCTTTTGAAATTTTAGATATTATATTTTTAATGCGGTTGTTTGGGGACTCCAGACAGATAAAAACGTGTTGTATCACAACGCTTTCGTATTAAAGACGGTAACATGGTAAAACTGTAACCTCAGACCGCGATGTAACATTGAAACGTCGGAGCGTTCCCTCAACTAACTGAATATCGTGCTCCGACGTTCCAATGTTTCCATGTTGCGGCGATGGTTTCCGTCATGTAATGGTATTACTGTATGTTGTTATATGTCTGGAACTACCTTGAAAAACTGTATCATTATATTATTTTACTCGAATAATTGCTATTCACCAAATCTCTAGCGCCGTATGCAATACTGTTGCACCACGAAACGTTGTAACATGTCTGCTCCCACTTTAAAAGAACCATCATAATATTACTTCACACACCGATTTGAATGTTGAAACTACATTTGACCAAATTGGCATTACAAATGTGCGAATAGTCTCATTTGTGGTCCTGCAAGTACAAGGAGAAAATCTTTCCCCTGGAAAAATCTCTTCCCTTTTGTACAATACGCTCAAGAAGGTTGGCGATTTTCAAAAATTTATTAGACAACATCTTCTTACAGCCAAGAAAAAGTGTCACTGCTTGATACGGCATTACCTCCAGTAGTGCATTAAACAGAAGTAGAACAAACATTTGAATTTTTTAAACTATAAAATCAGCAGACGCAAATGCAATCCGCGACACACGATAATATCATATATCACTCGAAAACAGGGCGTCCTAGATACTTAGTGTAGTGTTTTTGGATGTACGCGGAAACAGTGCGCTGCTTGGAGATCAATATACAAAAGCTCGGGCATTTGCTACATTTTTGAAGGCTTGTAGAAACGTAATTCAATTCAATTTTCTACAGAATGAGCAATTTAATCACACGTGCCTAAGTCTTTCTTTTGTCCGCAAACGTTTAGTAATGTTACCTTTACCAATGCAGGGTACCTGGCCAATGAGATGAATTGAAGCAGAGTCCGGTGCCTGGATGTTGGGAGGCGGCTTCAAATCGGAAATCACTTTCGTTTTCAAAACGATTTACGAAGCTAGGAACGTTCGCATGAATTCAACTAGTATAATTTTCCCGTCATGCCAATTACTATTCTTTATTTATCCTGATTCTGTCATGCCCTACAATGTTCTGAGCTGTCGTCCTTTGCAGGCATGCGCTTCGGGCAGCTGCAGACCAAGCTGGGCCTGGCGGTGCTGCTGCACAGCTACCGCTTCACCCCCTGCGACCAAACACTGCGCCAGGTGAGGTTCGAACCCAAGGCCTTCTTCACCGCCTCCCGCGGAGGCAACTGGCTGCGCCTCACGGCTCGCCACTGAGCGGCCGCTCAGACCTCTTGCTGAAATGGTTGCGAAACAACGCGCAAGGCAAACAGATTTTTCACTGCGATGCCACAGAAATGAGGGACATGAAACTTACACATAAAGTGCTTCGAAGATCTCGAAAGTTGCGTTTGAAGTCTTCTACGTCTGAAGAGCAGATAAGTAAGAAGTTAAAGTGTTCTTACTATAACTTATAGAGGAACGAATCAACACGTAACGTATACGTTTACAGGCACTAGTGTAGTGTATTGGTATTATTCCTTTTTCCGTCCTGTAGCCTGCTGAACCTTAACTCCGGACACAACCACCAGCTTCGTCCTTGAACTCCATTCCCAGTTGACTTCCAGGAGGTTTACAAAGTGAAGTATGATCTTCCTCTCCTGAATCACAACCTGTTATGTTACCATTGGCGTTCTCAGGTGGAAATAAAACGATGCTGTTAGGAGGAGATTTTCTTTCATCATTCTCTAGTTCTTCTAACAACTCGTGCAGGGTTAGTGGGGTTGTGAATAAACCATAACGAACTCCAGATGGTAGCTTATATTACTATCGTCCTTTATAAAGAATACGTCAATTTGTTGCAAATTATAAATGGTACGTGACATATTCAACGTAATGTTATGTTTATTCATGTTCTAGTATGAGGGACAATTATAATAATTATTAATCCCTTTGGCTTTAATGAGGATTCAATTTTGTCGGAAATGCGTTTAGTGGAGTGTTTTTTGCATTGTAAACATGCGTTAGCTCCATCAGATCTCAATCTATATTGAATTCGAGAAGTGTAAGCGTTTTCTGTTCTCCTATTCACTTATTGTTCTTGGTTAACTCCCTTGTCTTCTCCGCTCACCAACCCCAATTTGTTATTTTTGCGAAATACTCTTTGGTTGTAGATTAATTGGACCTCTTAACGCAGCAACAGTGACTCTTGAGAAGAAGTAGCATTCTCGAATGTTTCGTTTGCACATCTGAGAAGTTGTATTTCACTAATCTATAGTATCAAAAGCTACACATTTACAACCTAGTCTAAGAAATGACTCTATTTCGCAAACCAAAGCCGTGTTGTCAAAATTACCTGGTATCTTCAGGAAATTACCTGGTATTACCTGGAAATTATAATTACGTTGTCTAAAAACATATTTTCTCGTTCTTCCACATTGTTAGAGTTAAAACGGTGTAAGTTTTATTTATGTCGCAAGGAAATCTGTATACCGTTGCGTGGGTGAAAAAAATTAACTTATTACGAAAATGTTTAATATATAAATGAACCTTTGTGTCTATGTGGAAACGTTTCTGCTAGTTTTTTTTGTTTGAATGTTGTTGAATACTATTATATGCAGTGTATTTCTCTAAGAAACATGTACATCTCATATGTTACTTTGTGTACCTATTGTATTGATTTTTATACGTAAATATATGATATATCTCTCACAATTTCATTTCTTAAATAAATATTTATTCCACTCATCGATTTACAGATGAAATTACCCTGACATTCACCCCTTCAATATTCCTTAAAAATTAATTTCACAACAAAGGGATGCAAATATTGAATAATGTGACAATGACTCGTAAGCCTTAACAATATCCAATGACCTAAACAGATTGAATCTTATTCCAATGATCTATACAAATAGTTTGTAGATCTCTGGCGAAAAAAGTAAAAACAGTTCTTGCTGTAAAAGAACAATCAACCAAATGCAACGATTTTCCATAACCATTGGTGTAACATTTGTCTTTTTGGGGTATTATATACTATTATTTTTTATTTTAAAGGGTTTTGATTTTCAGAAATTTATTTCTTTTAAATATTACTTTAAAGTCGCATTCATTAAGATTGGTGCATCATTAATTTTGCAAATGAGTGGTAATTCTCTAACGACCTTCGTATTGTAACCTTTACCTATCTGTGGTTGAGATACCAACGCTGCATTCAAATCGCGCGGGCAGTGCCCTCTGCAAGAGGTTGGGAACCCCTATTTATATATATTCTTAGGTAATTCAATTGTAGTGTCAGTTCCGACCCACGCGGTAGCGTGAGCAAAGGAAGGAGAAGGCTTTGAGACGCGAGAGAGGAAGGTCGAAAAAGTGTGCTATTAGAGAGTGGTGGTAAGCGTAGTGCTAGGATGAAGAAGAGAAACGGACACTGAAGCTGCTGCGCCTAGGTTTACGGGCGTCCATTTTTTTACACTACATTGCCGTGTAAGAACCCGGATGTACGCGGAAACGTATATTCGGCGACTCCAGCCCACTGACCGTCGCAAGCTTCGCGCCGTTGGGTGGGGCAAGGCCCCGAGAAGAGGTCAGTAATAATCGTCTTTCATATTTTTCTCTTTACCTTTCGCCACTAACTTGCCAGAACTACGAGAAACATCCAGTATACCCAGTTCGCTAAGATGTAGGAGGCCCTTGACAGTATTTTCGAAGTATCTCAAGCCACCCCTTGAACGAGTATGTGCAGTGGTTGCGTGTCATGACATCCTCCAGTCCAAATAGCAGTCATTAGACCCTGCATAAGTAAAAAGTGTTCACAAAGCGCATGCAACTTGAGGTTTACAAACTGTGCTTCATGCTCCCTTTATATTGTTTTCAAAGTGTTAAAAATTGTATCATTGTATTTGAATTTGTTAATTTGTCAATTTTGTTTCAAGAGAGAAGAGAAACTTTATGCTAGATTGATTTTGTTTCTGTACAAAGGATAATATTTTTGTTGTTGTTGAAGAATATATGTATTTGGGTTTGTAAATTTTCTTGATACATACTTCGTTTTCTAAGACGAAAAAAAAGATATACCAACCCTGTATATTAAAAAAACGAGAGTATTTTTTTCTTTTGACTATTGATTATGAATAGGTCACAGTTGTGAACTTCTGGGACTGCTTACTTTACACGTAAAGTAAATAAAGTTGGAAATGGTTTCAGTAATATAGATGTTTTTAGAATTCTCCGGTATTTTGTAATTTATTCGTTAATTTAATCTTGTTTGTGAAGTTGTTTATTTTTATTTCTTTTTCCTCTTTTTTATAATTTTTTTTATTCTTTTGCATAAATGGTGTCCCCTACGTTTTAAATC
The DNA here is from genome assembly GCA_038098605.1 of Gryllus longicercus. NCBI lineage: Eukaryota > Metazoa > Arthropoda > Insecta > Orthoptera > Gryllidae > Gryllus > Gryllus longicercus. The sequence goes on from JAZDUA010000806.1 coordinate 396,766, forward strand.
TTTCGACATTGGATTTCGTCTTACGTCTTACTTCTCAGTCATACTATCTTGATAGTATGAACCATAAATCGGGCTTCTCCAAGTTTTTCACCTGAGGACAATTTTGTTTAAATCGGCACGGACTTCGAAAATTATCCCTTAAAATGAATAAATAATTTTACAAATATTTAGTTCTTAGCAACAGAAATGTAATATCAGATTATATTTCTATAATAAAACCTTTTAAAGATAAATATCATAAAATTGGCCAATATAAATAGAATATATCTAGTCTGTAGGTAAAATGGGTAGAGTTTGATACTTAATACGTGGAACAGATATTCATCTGAACATTAAGATCGAAAATGAACATGAATCTTAAAAGTGCTAGTTAGTCAATATTTATTTAAGAATGAGATTAAATTTTGATATTATGAAGCAATCTTGACTTCGTGCACCTATAACAATTGTACAATATGTATATTTTACATTTCCCGTCTTGAGCACATTTTCATATTTTGCATTGCTTTCGTTTTGTCATTAACGTTCAAAATGTCCTGATCATGTTTCATAAGGTTTGCGTTCACTATGACTTTTCTTCAAATGCATTTGTATTTTGGAACGTTGGCGTGAAAATTGTGTGATTCTTTATGATGTTCAGAAAATAGTAAAGAAAATGCTTGTTTTAATACTGAGAATTCCTTGTATTATCCAAGTATGGCCTTTCCGTGGAATCTTTCATTTTCTCTTTTTAAGAGGAAAGACATTTGTAAAAAAGGGATGAAAGCTTTGAAAAAATATATTTGTCTTCTGCATCAGCAGCATTGTAAACTGCGACCCAAGTTTCCAGCTACAAGTGGTTCAGAAATAATTTTATTGTACATTCAGTAAATAATCTATGCATACTCATCAGAGTCGTTGCTCTAGTCATGAGCGCCCTTCGCAAGATTTAAATTTTGCGACGAAAAAGAAATATTACAAAAACTTTTAACGTTTAAGATATTTAAGTTATGTATACATTTAAGCATAAAAAGAGTTCCTACTTTCTATTATGTATGAAGGGAAACAATACAATAAGAGTTCGTTCATTTAGGCACTATATTGTCTCATAAAAGTTTACTGTTATGGCTTTTTCTAAGGCCAATTTGTCAGTAATATGGCCTGCATTAACAATGTTTGGAGGGTTTGTCAATCGACAGTATAGACAGTATAGCGATAGTATCGTATAGCAAGATTACTCAAACGTTCTTGAGCAATCCGCTACCGTAAAGCGGATTTCTGCGGATTTCTTCAGTGGAGGTTTCGTGTTACGAAAGTCCTGTAAGGAAACCAAAATCAGACGTTGCGGAAGCTAAACTTCGAAATCATCAACCCATATGCTGGATGAGTGTGTCTAGGGCACAGTAAAGCGTAATTTTAAACTTTTGAAGTGGACTCATTATGATCGCATTATCCTTGGCCCTTTCGTCGAACATTCTTCTTTTGACCTTTCATTTGCGCTTCTTAGAAAATTCCGGTTCAGAAAGGCTAGATTTTTTGCTGACTCATTATACAGCTATATTTGATTTTTTTCTGTAATCATTCAAAAAATTCACTAAGCCTTGTGAGTGTTTTAATGCAACCTCAACAGAAAGGATTTTTCTCTGTAAAATGTAATTAACGTCAATACTTCTAAAAGTTTCTGCCGACTTTTTTATTCTGATTTAAATTAAATTTTAGAAATTAAAAATTTTAATAGTTTGTATTATTAAATATTATCTATCTTCATAGATTTGTGACAAAAATTTAAATAACGGTCATGAATTGTTTTTCTTAATCTTTTATTCAGGGTTTGGTACAAATTTTGAATGTTAACTTAGGGACGTCGTTCCTAAACTGTGTGGGCGCTTATCGTAATCCAGTGCAAGATTTTTTATGTGAATTAGCATCATGTTTAAATTTTGTGTTTGAATTGTTGCGGTATAGATTGTCAAAGGATGTAACTGGATTCTTCATGTCATTGATACGTCCATGTACTGTAATATTTAAGTGTGTGTGCCTGTGCCCCAGCGGCCCAGAGGCTGTGGGTCTGCAAAGTGCGCCCCCTCTGAGCCGCCGCCCACCTGGCCAGCCCCTCCCTAGCTACGACGCTGCTCATACCTGAATTGTTTAATTTCAGTGTTCAGATTTATTGTAATTGTAAGAATTTCTGCATCGTGGTCCCTTTTATCTAACCTAATCGTTACTATTCCATATCTAGTAGCGTTTTTTAAGTATATTGTGATATATTTATTTATTCATTTATTTATTTATTTTATTTTTTATTTTAGGTCGCTGTGCAACTTCGTGGTCATAAGCGATCAGAATCTGATTTACAATTTTACATTCTAAGAAAATATACATTTTTGATTACCTTTCATATCATTGTCTATTAACAATTGAAAACATTCAATATTAAATAGAGTTAATATTACAAACATTGAATTTTTTAACAATAAAATAAATACTATATTTCAAATCTATCTAATAGAAATTCTATAATTTTGTGACACTGCGAAGTATAATTTAATATAGAATGAATATCTGTATCAAATTTGAAATTTTTCCTGATATCCCTCGTGACAGGAAATGCGAACTAGTAAATGGGATGTAGAAATAATTTCACCACAATTTGGACACGGATCTGAATTTGTCTTTTTAAATAAATAACTGGGACTCAAATTACAATGGCCAGTTCAGAGACTCTTACAGAAACTTACGAATTAATCTTGCTTTTTTAAGTCTGAAGATGCAAATTGATGTAACTTTTGAAGGTAGTAATATGCTTTTATTTGAAAAACCTTTTCAGTTTTATATGGATTGAAGTCTGACAATTAGGTAAATTAATATCCTTTCTAAGGCAAATACAAGAACCCCCTTAGGTCATCTCGTGGCTTAAACCGAAGGTGGCATGCCTTATACGAAGGAGACCTGGGGACAATCTCATGTAAAATTTGTTCCGACAAAACGAGTTTGCATACTTCACTGAGGCTAATCCACCTAAACCCTACCACTGTCCTAATTCCTTCCCAATTCTGGCCGTTGGGTGGTGTCACAGAAGCGCCTATAAAGAGGAGAGTTCGCGGAGGCGCTATCTGGCGGTCCTCTTGACAACAGACTAATTACAAGTATTACGGATACCCTAACGTTAAAATCAATAATGTGGTCGCTAATGACCTCGTAGTTGATGCGACCTTAAATGTATATAAACAAAAAGAACCTCCATTAGCAGAGCATCGTCTTTAAATCCTCGCTCTACAACGGGATCCTGCAAGATAAGAAAGTATGTACTTAGAGTACTTAGTTCATTATAAGGTTACCAATGTTGTGCAAATTAAATATCATCTGCATGACTTTGATTGCTCTGTAATCCTGCCTCGATAATTGTAATTGTATTTGAAACATTGTATTATGCATTATGTAAATCTTTCGTATTTGCCTACACTAATAAGTTTCTGCAGCGTCTGACTTGTTGCTATCTCATTTTGATACATCGCGAACGCCACAGAAACTACCCCCCACCAGCGGCCATGAAACATTGAAATCAGGCACATTACCTCTCGTTGCCACGACGATTGCTTTCTCTGGTAACAAACACACACATGCATACGCCAAAATAAAACACAAGTTAGATTTAAATAATAAGTTTAATTAAAATGAAATGAAAATTAAAAAATATGATTTTAAGATAACATGATTTCTTCTTCTTGATAATGACTAGTGAAACATTCAAAATCACGTGTTATATTATTCATCACGTTATGACAAAACGCGATTAAATGTTAAATAATAAATTTATAATCAAAGATTGAAAACATATATTGTGCGTTCAACGACATTGCTTACCACAATTATAACATCAGCCCTGCGATTACAACCACTACTCTAACCATGGGCCACCCATTTGTGGCTTGGCAATGCATGGGAATACAATATTCCACGTCCGACATAAATGCGCCCATTTGTCGCAAGCCACTCCATCAAACCTTGTACCAATTACCCTGTAGTAAAAGTATATAACTCCTGCTTAAAATGCGTACAGTAAATGTTGAAATGTCTCCTGTCCCATTGCCGTCGGACGCAGCAGTTTAAGCGCGCCTTGCGGCTCGCCAAGGAGTGTAAGAGGTGCAGGGCTTGGATTTGTGGCGTCATATCTGTCGCCAGTACAAACGTATTATATTAGCCATGTGGACAGCGCTGGCGGAAGTGACGCGGGGCTGCACAAGGAATGCCGTGTCGTGAATGCAGGTTTGGGAACCCCAAAGCCGGCGGAGGAGCGCTGGCGGGCACTGCGGGTGACGCGCTTCCGTCAACCTGCCACAGGGTATATAAGCAGAATTCGACTTGAAAGCAGCCTTCTATTCTTATGATTCTTCAGAGGTGAGCGCGTCGGTAGGGCGTCGTGAGGGTTGTGCGCGGCGTTGCATGGTAATGCATAGGCTACCGAGGCGGGGAATCGAAGCCGGCGTGCTACGTCGTGACAGCAGGTGCGGCATACTCGCATGTATGCTCGCGTAAGGTACTGGTGCATCACACCGGGGATGGTAATTAATTATCGGGCCAGCGGTGGTGGTAACCAGGGAAAGTTCCTTCTTGTAACGGTTAACTTCAATTGTAAATATTGTATATAGTGTTATGGTGTCGGAGTATCTTTCTTCTAATAAATACTAAATATTTACAAGCCGTTCACGTCTGTAATTATTTGCCCCGGCAAAGACGCCACAGATTCCACACCTTGGGTCAGGGCAAAGGCCCCTGCAGGGCAAGGAAGGCAGAATCACGTGTCCAGCCACTTGCACCCTGGGAGTGTCTTTCAGGCTGCAGAAACAACGGTAGTGCAGTAGCCACCCCGAACGATGGCGCTGATACCAACCACTTGCTCCGAGAACATTTTGTCGCCCTAAAAATTCTACAAACTAAATTTTTACGTACAAAAAGAATCGGCGTGTGACACAGGAAATTTCTGAAGTTGTATAAAAATGTTTATATTTGTTACATATTCAAAGAAAAATTTTACTGATATTTACATGTGGTTTGTAAAAGTTGCATCGCGGTGAAAACAGATGCCTTGCGTGTCGATTTGCCCCCGTTACAATAGCGGCCGTTCGGTGCAGTCTGTTAAGCGTTCAGTGCCGTGCAGCGAGCCGCAGCCAGTTGCCTCCGCGGGAGGCGGTGAAGACGGCCTTGGGTTCGAACCTCACCTGGCGCAGTGTTTGGTCGCAGGGGGTGAAGCGGTAGCTGTGCAGAAGCACCGCCAGGCCTAGCTTGGTCTGCAGCTGCCCGAAGCGCATGCCTGCAAAGGACGACAGCTCAGAACATCGTAGGGCATGACAGAATCAGGATAAATAAAGAATAGTAATTGGCATGACGGGAAAATGATACTTGCTGGATTCTTGCAAACATTTCTCGCTTCGTAAATCGTTTTGAAAACGAAAATGATTTCAGATTTGAAACCGCCTCCCAACATCCAGATACCGGACTCTGATCAGTTCATCTCATAGGCCAGGTCATCTCACAGACCATTAGTAAAGGTACGAATAACATAGCGTAAGCGTAAGCTCAGGGCATGACAGAATCATGAGAAATAAAGAATACTAATTGTCGTGATGGAAATATTACTGGATGGGTTAATGTGAATAATCCGCGCTTTGTAGATTACTGTTTTAAAAATTAAAATAAATTTAGACTGAAAGTCATTTTCAAACAGCCAGGCCCTGAATTCTGCTTTAAATCCTCTCATAGGATTGTGTATTGACGAAAAAAATAGAAAAGTTGCAGTATACCAGATCCTTGATACTGTAACAAGGGAACTTGTTACAGTATCGTGGATCTGGTATACTGAAACTGTTCTTTTTTCGTGTGGTAAAGGTAACATTGCCAACCGTTTGCGAACAAAAATACTTAGTCCAGTCAGTGTGATCAAATTTCTCATGCCACCAAACTTGAACTAACTTGTTCCTTGCGGATAGCACTTACACCTGTGGATTTTTTGTAATATAGCGTACAAAAGTCTTCGGTTTTCGTTTTTATATTTGTATGAGGCACATCCTCTATACTACATACGTTTACTGGGTTTTGTGTCTATGGCATCTGATCGAGATTTCAGCCCATTTACTCCTGATGCACGCAGGACCACAAATGAGACTGGCCCACTTTTGTAGAACGTCAGCTTGGTTGACTGTAAGAGATTCGGTAAATAGCTATTTGGCGAGTGAAATAATTTAATGATGGTATTGTAAAGGTGGGTTCAGTAACAACGTGTCAAACTCTATACCGTCTACAATCACAATACGTAAAATCTGAACACGCGACAGGGAGAGATGGCTGAGAGCATCAACTGATGTCACTGCACTCTGAAGTCCTCGACTCGAGTGCCGACATTGGCAGAATTTTGGACACTAGCTAGTCAACCAGGTTGCAATCAGTCGCTGTCTGGAGAAGAATTCTAGCGGCCGGCTGCTTCGATCGGTAGTTTCCCGTGGCTTCTCCGCTTAACACCAGGCGAATGCCGGAGCAGTACCCTAACAAACGGGCCACAGACCGCGCGCGATCTTTCCTAGCTCTTCTTTGTCCTATGCTCTCCCATTGCACACACTTACACTAACATGCACTACATTACCACACATGCCGGGAGACCGGTCGGTAGCTTAGAGTAAGACCCGGTTGGGGCGGTGTCCGCTGGTGGTAGTACTTGGTTAGGAAAATCCCCGCTCTCCGACAGAAGGTCAGCGCCGGATCCAGCGAGAGAAGACCACCGCCAACTCCCGAACGAAAACATACACTACACTTACGACAATAATAACTTCGGTTATTGAGGCATCCAAAATCACTAACAATCAATCTATCGGAACGTGCGTGTCAGTTGTGGGAACGCTCTGATGTTGCCGTTACGCCATTTTCTCAAAAAACGGCTCCAACTTTTTTCTTCAAATTTTTCGAAAGGATAGTCTAATTGCAGTCTTTAACATGAGGTAATGTTCATTTCAGAGGAATTTTTTTCTTCAAAAATTACACAACTGTTTTTTTAAGGATCTCTCACGCCGGTAATCTGCTCATTTCAAACAATTTGTAGCCACCATTGTATTTGTGAGTTAATATACTTGATTCGAAGTTTTTTGAAAACTCAAAAATTGTATGTGAAAAAATGCTCAAAATTTCGAATTTACTGTAGCGCGTAGGCTCCATTTTCCTAAAAAAGGCTCCATATTTATGAAAGGAAATTGCCTTTTAGGACGAGATTTTATTGTTCTTCAATATTCTTAAAATAATATTTCTGCTCTACTATTAGGAAACAAAAAAAATAAAGAAAATTTAAAAAAAAAATATTTTGGCGACGATAAAAGGCAGCAGGCAAAAGTATGTGGTAATTTCAAATAGCTCGCCGAGACCAAAGGAAATAGAATATTAATAAGTGCCATTCTGTAACACCACTAGTTTATTTTCTTTTCACTTTACATTATATACAAGTACGTGTGTCATTTGGGCCATGTTACAATATCGTAGAGCAGATAGGAGAAATGCGTTCGATAACTATACAATACTATCGAGCATCAATTCGCGGTCAACTATGCAGGTTCTTCTACAAACTTTGACGAAGTGCTTCCCCTAGATTTAGGGCTACATTAACGTACATGAGATTTAATTATATGACAGTTAAATTGTTCCCCGTCAAAGCTACTGCAAGCTTGCATTTGTATCCTTCATGCAGGGGTAATATGACGGCTGCATTTGAGTAATATAAAGCTCCTTATCTGAAGATGTTGCGTAACAGCAATCCATAGTATTAACGCTAGATGTTAACGCCCTGCATGTCTCTCCTGGATAAGGTGATCGTAGGTGAAGTGTCACTAGACGGTATGGTAGTTCTTCAAAATATCTTTCAAAACGTTAACAGTTATCGATGTGCACATTGAAGTTCTAAAATTATTGCATGACACCTTATTGGCAAGTAATTAAACCTGTAAGTCACAGTTTTATTTTCATTATCTAGTTCCTTTGTTCACACAATTGGTTATCACTCGCGCAACTTTTCTTTAATGATGGATTGAAGAAATGCGGGTAGAATGGGGGTATTAGTTACGAAATCGGCCACTAGATTGTATGAAGCAATGCCAACATCTGGAGAATCAGTCATGCCTTCGCAACGTTCTCAATAATTTGCGTTCTAACTTTCTCAGGACTTCGAGGTATCTCATGTGATATATCTTGGCCTGCTTCGGTCATTTCTTTCGATTTTTTGGAAAAAATAACTGATAGACGTTCTAGTCTTCAAAAGAAAATTGTTTCTATTTCGCGCCAGAGAAGATGTGTTTGGAATGTTGTCATCAGCTGCGAGCTTTTGCCTTCAACTATTTATTGTGCCAGAGAGGGGGAAGCAAGGACTTCGTTCAAGAAATGTTGCGCGAGTGATACCGGACACGTTATATGCAATGGCCATTAGACCGTTAATGTAACGAAGGTTCCATCACTGGAGGGGAAGATGTTGCTTCTCACTGGATAGTAGGATCCGGTGCCGACCTATACATCGGCTTACAACGAATTTTCCCTTCCACATATCTCTCACTAACTGAGCGCCGCCCTAGCGGAGACGAGCTCTAAGCTTGCAACTGGTCTCCTGTGCAAGTAGAAGGGTGGTGTATTTTCGTGTAAGGAGTGAGGATAGGAGAAGGAAGATGAAGGTAAGATAGCGCGCGCACCGTGGTATATTTGTAAGGTACTGCTCCGGCATTCGCATGATATTGATAAGAGAAACTACGGAAAACTACCAATCAGAACAGAAATTTGTTTATGCCAGCTGCATCTCGACCAGAGAAGAAACTTCAGTTAGTTTTGTAATGCGAACCTAACAATCTACATTTTGTCCCAACCTTTCAGAGATATATCACGCAAGTATTTAGGAGCATTCATATATAATATAAATTCAAAACATGACTGCAATAAGTATGTACGTTAACTACCAGCTTTGACAGTTTCAAATAATTTTTTGTATTTATGAACATACATTTTACCTGGCCTCTTTCCAGTAAATGCTCTATGTACGTGCTTAAGAGATACTTAACCATCTCTGCCCGTTTGACTTTGCCCTGTGCACTCACCGATGCAGTTGCGCGGGCCCTCCCCAAAGGGCAAATAGGCGAAACGCGGCCGCGTGGCCTTGTTCTCCTCGCTGAAGCGCTCGGGGTGGAACTTGTGGGGCCCTTTGCCCTGTGCACTCACCGATGCAGTTGCGCGGGCCCTCCCCAAAGGGCAAATAGGCGAAACGCGGCCGCGTGGCCTTGTTCTCCTCGCTGAAGCGCTCGGGGTGGAACTTGTGGGGCCCTTTGCCCTGTGCACTCACCGATGCAGTTGCGCGGGCCCTCCCCAAAGGGCAAATAGGCGAAACGCGGCCGCGTGGCCTTGTTCTCCTCGCTGAAGCGCTCGGGGTCGAACTTGTGGGGGTGGGGGAAGTAGGCGGGGTCCATCTGCAGGCCGAGGATGGGGATGAAGACGCGCGTGCCCTTTTCGAGGCGCACCTTGGTGCCCGGGATGGTGTAGGGCACCGTGCACCGCCGGAAGTGGTTGGGCAACGGCGGGTATTTCCTCAGCGTCTCTGCAAAAGGGCAAATTCATGTTGCTATCTGACAAATTGTGGTGAGAAATGTTAAGGAAATAGCTTGGGTGGGCAGTTGCGAATCTGGGAGAGTTTGTTTTGTGTTCCTGAGAAACGAGCTGAAAAAAGTGCTCTCTGAGGCTTGAAAAATATAGTTTTGAAAAACCTGCAAAATTATCCAGCAGAAATGGGAGATAGTTTCCGTTGATTGGAAATATAAATCGTCTGGACGTATCGCGCTTGCAAATCGCAGTTAACTATTTTTAATCCTTTAACCTTTCTCCTGAAAAACGCATAGCCCGAGTGCAAACCTTACGCTTTCCCTCGGAAGTACAAGGAAGTTTTCGTCCAGGCACCATTGGTTGGAAGGTCGTTGTTTCCACAAGTGCTTGATTTAACGTTGTTTAGTTTGGCTTACTCTTGTACTGATCAGATAGACTAAGGAAAGCGTGTCATTTAGAAATTAAATAGTATTGAATGTTCTTAATTTACTGAAAATGGTTACCGTGGTCTGCGGTTAGATGGTAATGGTACTCCATTAAAATATGCAGATTTTGAATAATTAAAATTTAGTTAGACAACATACACATTTCCCATTATTCTAACCCCTTCACCCGTGCTTAATAATTTTCTCTTTATTGTGCGAGAACATAGATTTGCGTTGATTGGGAATGGAATGTTAACTACATTGTTTTCTTCGTTCCAAGCCCAAAATACTGCCCGGGATGCAATCTGGGTGCGGCTTCTCAGGGAGCCAAAAACGAAGGGGATTAGCCGGGTACTGGATGTGAGGGAACCGTTCCCGAGAGACGCAATCGGGCGAATCCCAATTTCCGACGTGCCGGGAATGAGTATTTGACAGAAGTATTCTGTGGCGGGAAACCGCAAGGAAGAGTTTGTGGAAAAGTGCCTGAAGTTGCAAGTATGGGCGATGAACATCTCTTTAAGAATATTGTCTCCCATCATTGACTTTTAAAAAAGCGCGTTGTCCTGGGGGGGAAAAGTGTGCCCAGAGCTGCCTTCGGAAGCGAGAATGATAAACACGGCGGCGCAAGAAGTATTCGACAGGGCAATACCCTTCCTTGACATTTCCATGTGTCAGAGACAACGTTGATAAGGAAGCCTTTGCGGATTCACTTTTCTGCACTCGCTGTTTTACAACATGTGTACTGTAATGACATGTTAAAAATGAAAACTATCAATGAACTATTTAATTACTACCAATTCTCGAGTAAGTGCTACTTCCTCTATAATTACTGATGCTGCCAAAGCACATTCTTTCTCGCAATGTTTCTAAATGCTCCACAATATTATATTGATTTGCATATTGTTTTGAACAAATGATTGACATGTATTTTAAAAATAAGAGTTGTACACTTGTTTAAAATTTCAAAATACGAATATGACATACAAACACTTTGTTTATTTCGAATCTTAACAGATTGTATATGTGAGTAGAATTGCTTCAAATGATTTTCAATAAATTTTCTGAAATTGTCAATAGTTTTCAGCACCAACAGAGAGTTGTGGCAAATAATTATCGACGAGACAGGCTCAAACCAGCGGCCCTTTCCACCTAAATGTGGAGTCCGAACCAGACATTTAACCACTTCAACCACCCGGCTGTACAGGGAATTGGCATTTACATAATAATCATGAGCGTTGAAAGACAACAATTGATTTATCGAGATATTATAGAAATCCAAAAAGAGATGTGGAGAAAGTATAGAGGTTGATCTACCACAAATCCTAACTACACTTATTTACAAATATATCAGACGGTGATAGGTTAAATAATAAGTTTGTTTAAAGACAGTCTGCTACCTGAATTGATGCAAAGAAACTATTAATCGATTATCCACATAATTTGTTGTTCTCAGAATATACGAGAGTAAACAATTTCCACGACCTGCAGGCTCAGTTCCTCATTGTATTGTGAAGCTTACAGCAACAAACAAGAACTGAAACGTAACCTACAACACTAAAGGATAACCAGTGAAATAAAATAACAAAAGGAATTTACCAATTTTGTAATGATTTGTAGTCAAAATTGAAAGTACATAAAGGAATGACAATTTTCTCACCTTGGATAACTTTGTCCAGGTAACTCATCTTCTGTATGGATTCATATGAAAATTCACCGTTGTGCTCACTTAGCACGGAGTCGAGCTCAGCCTGTAATTTATCTTGCACATCTAAGTTCATAGCGAGTTCGTGGAGAGCAAAGCCCATGGTCGTAGCAGAAGTTTCGTACCCGGCAGCGAAGAAAACAAAAGCTTGCGCTGCCAGCAGCGAGTCAGTCAGTTCTGGAAGAATCCAATCATAATCGAATTTTCCGATTTTTAAAATTATATTTATAATTTATTTTAATTTAATTGGAAATGTTTGTATTATATATATTAAGGTGTAAAATATCTTTATATTATATATTTTAACTTGAAATTTAAACCATTAGCCGCGAGAATGTTAGTAATTTTACCCAACGATGACCAAATATTGGCTGATTTTTCATTCTGTCATTCAGCTGATTTTTAAACGATCCGTCTTATCGATTAAAAGAGAAAACACTTTCAGACGGATTGTGTAGATTTTGCAAGAGATTGAACCATTTATCAAACTCGAGTCTGAACAATTATTTAAACAATTCCCTGTGTTTGCTGTGTCTTCAGAGTTAAGATGTACACATAAGTGACATTAAGGATGGGAGAGGGGGTCGTAGAAGCCGTGATTAACATTTCACGGATAACTGACGCCCGGTGACGTAATGGCAGCGGGACGAAATGGCCCGGACGCACCATCTATTCCGCGACTTTAAAAGGAGCATTCAAATGTGATAAAGTCTAGGTGGGTCTTAGGTATTCCACGGCGTCGCACTCGTTCGTCCTTTAAGCATTTGGGCCAATTTGAGCGGCCTGCGCAAAGCGCGTGTTCCTTTCGGCGCATGGCTGCCAACGTGGGCCATGATGCAACGTCAGTTCTGTGATGCTGGCGACGATGGGTAGACGAGCATTCCCATGGCCGTGGAGCCACTTCGGGGCGACCGCGGAGCACTGACGACGTCAAGAGGGCGACGTGAGGGCGACGTTGGAAAACCGTTACGACCACTTGCATCCATATACAGGCACATGAAGCCCCCAACGTATCTCTATGCACCGCGGGCAACTGGTTACTTGCTGCAGGAGTACAACCGCTAGCCCGACTGCCACAAACGCCGAACCATCGTCGGGCTCGTCTGGCGTGGTGCAACGTGCGGGTCAGCTGATGCACGTAATGGCGTGCAGTGGTGAGAACCGCTTTTGCCTGCACGCCAGTGATGGTCACGAGCGTGTGCGGCGTCGCACAGGCGAGCGCGTACCTCCAGAGCGTGTTGTCTACGTCACGTAGGACCCACTCCGGGAGTGATGTTGTGGGATATCCTCAGCTACAACGCGCGTTCGTCTTTGGTGTTCGTGGAGTTATAATTGACCAGCGCTGGTCACATCCAGCACGTTGTGCGGACAGTGCTGATTCCTTTCTTGCAACGGGCGGGTGGTGCGCTGTTCCAGCCAATGCCCGACCTCACATTGCCCCCGCCACGCAACACGCTCTCCGCGATGATCGTTAACTGCCTTGGCCGGCTCGCTCGCCGCATTTGCCCCCGATCGACCATGTGCGAGACTTTATGGGCCAACGCCTGATCCGTGCTGCGACTCCAACAACTCTGCCTGCTCTGCGTGAGGCGGTGCAGAAGGCGTGTAACTGAGTACCGCACGACACTATTCGCCTCTCATACGAAGGGATGCCAGCCCGCATCAGGGCGTGTCGTTCTGCCCGGGGCGGCTACACGCAGTATTGATGTGGCGTTTCCGGTCCCTGGTTCTCCTTGTTGCTGGACATGCGAATGTCGAATGGCTCTGCCCATCTAATCATATGTAGTATTCTGTCTGTAAGTGCTATAACAGTAAGGAGGAATAAATTGAACAATGCTGTCGAGGTGTGGCAATACGTTTCTCCGCCAGTGTAGAAATTTAGAGAAATCAAGGACGTCTCATTTGCAAAGCAAAAGAATCATACCTTTTGCAGTAAATGGTCTAACTCTACATAGGTTTTTAAACGTAGATTGTCATGGGAACTTAAATGTCATAAAGACCAAACTTTCCTGCAGTTGAAATATTGGTGTATACTCTGATTGAATTAGGAGTGTAATTGATATTTTGCTCCGCAGCGAAATGGAAAATATTTAGTCAAAGATCACCAAATATTATTGATTATCACTTTAATCCTACAATTAGATACCTACCTATATCGTCGGAATCTTTGGAAGTCCCATTCTCAGTCTTGCTAACTTTTGGAGGTTCATTCTGAGTGCTTGACAATTCAGTGTTTTCGTAGTCATCGAGCAACTGTGCTTTATTGCGGAGTTCGATGAGGAGTTGCATGAAATCGTTTCGCTTGATGTTGTTCTTCTCGCGATAGTCGACTGTCTCTTTGACGACGCGGATGAAGAAGTCCGCCACATGTGTCGGCGGCAGTTTTATTATCCTGTCAATTTGAGGGATGAACATGCCAACAGTTTCACGAATTGCCAATGACAAAGATGGCTCAAAAATCTGCAGAGGAAAAAAAACTGTTATTGACATGATTGCAGCAACTTAAATGATCGTTATTGTACGTTTGCATAATAAACGAATGTCATTATCTACACCATTCCATCCAACGATCTGCACCTACGACTAGGTAATGTATCACTTCACAGAACGTACAAAAATAAGTATATGACTATGTGGGTATTTATAAATTAACTTGCACTCTAGAACAAGCATGTAGAAGCCCTCATAGACGCATTTTTTTTTTCAGAGTTGAATGGAAGAGACAAACGAATAAAGATATCAATTTCAAATGTTTCCGCCTAACTCGATTCTTCATGACTTTATTTCATTCACATCAGTGTGTATTAACAATCAGGGTTGCATATATGTTGTGTCGGGTTGGGTAGGGTCGGACGGGGCCCGGACTTGCCGACGTGCTCAACCGCCTGAACCGTCATTTATTTGCTTATTTCTGGGTCTTCTGCTAGAACTCTCTCAATTCTTAAGGCAGATTAATGTTACCCCCTGATTCGTGCACTCGCTTACCGCCTTGCCCATGCGCCTGAACTCGGAGTCGGGGTCTGCGAGCGAGTTGAACTGCAGGCCGAAGGCGCACGTGCCGATGACGTCGGTGGTGAACTTGGCGACGACGTCCTTCATCTCGACCACGTGGCGGCGCCGCGCCGCGTCGCGCAGGAAGGCGCGCAGTTCGAGCGCGCAGCCGTGCATCAGGCCGAACATCATCTTCATCTTGCCCGAGGTGAAGGTGGGCGTGAGCTTCACCCGCAGCCTCCGCCAGCGCGGCCCGTCCAGCGAGAAGAGGTGCGCGCTCAGCGGGTTCGTCTTCTCGTTCACGATTCTTCCGCGCTCTTCGAAGTGCGAGAAGTCCCTCACCATGATCTGCGACGGGGAAGGAAGGGCGGTTGTCAGATAAAACAAGACACTGTTCATGTTATCTGGGCTATCCGGTACGAGCCGCGTCACTGTCATGGTGGCTAACGTTTCGGTCAGCGTATTGTGGCCTTCCTCAGAGCGTACTGCTGGCCTACGCAACCAAGACACTGTTCACGTTTGAAACAAATATCACGAGAACAACACAATTTCTGATAACCGCTGAAATTGTTTAGAACCGCAGAGAGAGCCATAATGGATTTCGGGTGATGTTGAACATTTACTTTGTTACTCATGAGAATAATCTAATGATAACTCCTATAAAACATGGCAAATACCTGTCAGTCGTCAGGCTGTAGAGTAGAGAAAGGAAATGTGTGAACTGTGAAAACGTAATGCAAAATAATAATTAGAAATATTTTTAAACCATCTTGTGTCGATTTCAATATTATACAAGAGGTTTCTGAACAGCGAGAACAAAATGAGCCTATAGTAGCCATATGGCAACAACTCATTACTCATTCAAATATCTTCAAAGCTTTTACATACACACATAGATTGTGATAATATTTACTTATTATTCAAAACGGAATATACATTTATCTCAGAAATTCGCCATCGCTGAGAAATTCAACAAAAAATTGGACCCTGCAGTGACGTAAATAACATGTGAAGGTACACCAAACAGAAAATTACTACAGAAATCCACAAAACAATTGTGTAACCCTGATATATTTGTTACTTGATTCAATTAAGTCACAGAAATGAATAGAAATATCTATTATTGTTTAAAAATATTTTCAAGCGGTATAATCAGACCAAAAAGTGATGTAGCCATATGGCTACAGTGGGACTGAAAGGGTTAACACAAAATAGCTGATTAGGGACATAAATTTAAAGTTCTTTATTGCTACAAATAAAAGAAGACTTTAGGCCGATTTCTTAAGTTCCTTCAATCCAGAGCCTCAGGTATTTTCGGTAGCACTGCAACGCGATAAAAGTGAAAGATGATGTGTGTCACCGTGGAAGCCTCTATTCCCACACGGCATTTCGGCGCGAAAGGAAAATCCCAATACGTTTAACTCAAATAGATATCAGATACGTGTTGTTTCACATCCTGCTTTGAAGGTCTCGTGAAAGTTCCATGACATTGAGGTGCGGAGACTCGGGAGTAGAGGTGGAAGGAACGTGAGTCTTAAGATGGCAACCTGAGTAAGAGGGTTAATGAAATTGCCGAGACGTAAGGGGATTCGTAAATAGAAGTGGAAGGAACGTGTGTGATGACTGCATCCTGCGCTGCCTGTGACGGAGCCCGCCCACCTGCTTGATGAGCTCCGGGTCGCGCACGACGAGCGTCGGGCCCAGGAACTGGAAGACGCCGCCGAAGGGGTGCGGCGCCAGGCGCCGGTAGAGGTTCTCGAACAGCTCTCCGGCGGAGACGCGCAGCAACAGGCGGTCGCGCGCGTGGCCCAGCAGCGGGTCCATGGGCAGGGTGGGCACCCCGCGCCGCTGCCAGAACGTGGCCTGCCACGCCCACACGCCCGCCGCCGCCGCCGACAGCGCCACCAGCAGCGCGCCCCACGCCAGCGCCCACGGCGACAGCGACAGCGCCGACAGCGACAGCTCCATCGCTCAACGCCTGCTCAACACATCGCACCCGCACAAATGCTGCGGCTCAGGGCTTCCCGGGAGGTTTTGTCACAGACCGCATTGGTAGAAGTTACAAAAAACCCCCACATTATTTAATTTCTTCAAACCTCTTTACTGGCATATCCTTTCCAAGGTCTACTCTTCTAGATAGAGAAATCGCTGCTTAGGTAGTCTAGCCGAGTTTTTTTCGCTCAACCATTCATTCCAAATTATTCTCTCTCTAACCATATCTTAGGTAATCATTCTCTCTCTCTTTCTTTCTCTTTCTCTCTCTCTCTCTCTCTCTCTCTCTCCCTCTCTCTCCCTCTCTCTCCCTCTCTCTCCCTCTCTCTCTCTCTCCCTCTCTCTCCCTCTCTCTCCCTCTCTCTCCCTCTCTCTCCCTCTCTCTCCCTCTCTCTCCCTCTCTCTCTCCCTCTCTCTCTCCCTCTCTCTCTCCCCCCCCTCTCTCTCCCTCTCTCTCTCTCCCTCTCTCTCCCTCTCTCTCCCTCTCTCTCTCTCCCTCTCTCTCTCCCTCTCTCTCCCTCTCTCTCTCCCTCTCTCTCTCTCCCTCTCTCTCTCTCCCTCTCTCTCTCTCCCTGTCTCTCTCTCTCTCTCTCACTCTCACTCTCTCTAACCATTGCTTCGGCGCGCCCCACGCCAGCGCCCTCGGCGACAGCGCCAACAGCGTCAACTACTCAACACCTGCTTTGTCTCAGGCCCCGTTTGTACTCGTAAATTATGAAAACCCTTGACCCCTCACAATCTTTTAACTTTTAAAACCTATTTACAGACAAAGCCCTAACGCGATCAATGCTTCCGGATAGAGAAACAACTGCACGCTTGCTGTGGTTCCCAGCGTTCAAGGATTATGCATGCAAGAATTCGATGAGTACATACCAGAACCGTTCTCTTTCTAAACATCCCCTTCCGGGTGATGCTGGGCCAATCACAGGTACTGTCCTCCGTTCTCTGACTTCTGTAAACTTCACAACGATGTAGCCTTTAGGTCACTATTAAATGTACAGTACTTTTGGCTGGTAATTGCTCTATCAATTGACGGTACTAACTCTCCTTAGCAGCCTCCAGCACTCGCTTATAGTTTTCACATCCTAGTTGTTGCTCTTTAATCCGCAAACTCTTAAAAAATCGCATATAAAAAGTATTACGTAGTTCCCAAAACCATAATATACACTTTCTTCCCAGTTTTCATTAATAAACATATATCATTTATCACTACCATATTTAACTATTTAAACTCATTCAACACATGTTACACGAATGGATAGGTATTTTGAATCTGATTCACAAGAGTACATAATTTCATGAACGGTGATTTTGCCTAACCTTTACTCACAATTTGTCACAGAGTCAGTAAAATACTGTGCTTGTGGACGAGTCAGCGCTTCCGTGCTTCACGAGGCGTGTCTAGGTTGTGCTCATTTCTCATCGCGGGTAGTTGACTATATTTTACTTCGTAAGCGAGTCATCATGAACAAGTAAAATATGGTTGTTTGCTTTTTGAGGTTTACATTAATATCTTAAACGCTGTTGTAAATATTTGGTAGCCTTATGTAACAAACAATCTCCTAATAGAGTAACGCGACTGAGAAAGATAAAACGTGCGATGTAAACAAAAATAAATCGCTTGCGCTTTGCAATAAAAAAGTTTATTTGTTAACTAATTCGTGTGAAAATGATCTCAATGCAAAAACTACATCCTTTGACATCTACAAATTACTATCGTTTCATTGGCCATGGTTTTTAGTCTCATATGTTAATATAATATAGAGTATCGATAGTTTTGTAACCTTCACCTCGTCCCTTTTTTGTCGGGTATAGGTAACATTGACTAGCAGTAGTCACATTGTACGAAATTTAAGAACTTGAACACTTCTCATTAAATTAAATTCGGAAAAATGCAGTATTTTCCTAATATAGAAATGCCTAAATTCATTATTTCTGTGAGAGAAACGCCGCTAAATGTATATGATTCACACTCGCACGTTTGATCTCTGGAAGTCTTATTCGCAATATTGACTGTAAAACCACAGACGTTGCAGTGAGAGCTTGGCGATCCAGGGGGCGCCGCGTTGCAGTCTGGGAAGCCGACGTTTCGACCATTTTGTCGTGGCCTTCTTCGTGGCTGGTCTGACCTGCCCTGCGGGACAGTCAGAGCGCTCCAAAGACTGGCCGCTGAAGACTGCGACATCACAGGTGTTCTCTCGATTTTCAATAATGGAAAGGACTTCCTGTTTTGAGTAACTTAGTTTCTATTCTTTATTTTTATCGCAGTGGTTACGAAATGTTGCGGATTTTTTTTATTTATTTTATTTTATTTTATTTTATTTTATTTTATTTTAGAACTGGCCACAACATTTCTCCAATGCGTATTGCAGAGAAAAAATTCTTGCCCGATAAAATATCGCTGTGATTGCATAGTTATAATGTTTCTAGTTTTCTGAATATTCTAACTTCTAATGATGTACGATGGATAGGAAAGAAGAGCTAATTTTTACTTTCTCGTACTTACTAACGTAAGAAGAGAAAGTATTGTAATCGTGCGCAGGAAAACGGCGAATTTTCGACCGAAAACTTGTTGCCGGGTCCTGGTTAAGGAAAAATGGATAAATCCAGGTTTTAAATATAGAAAAAATTCCTAACGCGTGCTGTAGCTAGAATACATGTTTTGAGGGTCCTTAATACCGAAAAATCGAGTAACAGCAAAATGAACGTCCGTCCGGGGGGTACTTTACATGAAACCCCTGGAGCATTTTCAAAAAGGTTCCAATTTTTTTGATTAAATTGTGTTGTTGAATAGTGCAAAGGACGTTTAAGAGAATGGTGCAGATCTCATTTTCGTTGACATCTCGAATCGTGGTCACCACGAATAAACAACGACAAAATATCATAACAATAGAAATAATCATATTCATTCCCTCCCTTCTTCTCATGGCCATGCTCCCTTTTTGATTCTTTGTTTTAAACTATTCTTAAATCTACATCAAAACATAACTTAATATTCCTACATAAAAATAATCTTCAAAGTTTCTAGACTTCCCTGTGGCTTCCTTAGCAAGCTTGGCCGACCGCAAATGGTAATCACTTTCCGCCTTCCCGACTCCTTGCTATCTCGTTGCTGGAGTTCGTTCAGATTTAACTTTGTCCGAATTCTAATAAGTTTTCAGTTTTCGATTTCCCTTCTTACAGTTAATTTTCAATTTCTCCGACTTATTACACGACCTCAACTACGCCGCCCGCTCACGTCCGTAACCTCTCACAGCTAAGCTCGTTCTGCCTTGCAAGTCATAATGCCCGCCTTTCAATTGTCTTTATTCCTTACCTTAGCTATTATTTTGTACACATATCACAGTATTCCTTAACATCCGCCATTTTTCTGTTTATTATTTATATTATTATTCTCGGAAATTCCTCACGTGTACACAAATAAGCTTAAACACTTTATTTGCCACTGTTTTCCTCAACCGGTCGCTTTCTACTATCATTCTTTATTTATATTTTAATTATATCGTCTTTATTGACCTCTTTTGTTGCTTTCCTATATGTTCCTTTTAAACATTGTTATGTTATGCTTTTACGCACCCAAGACAATCCATCAAAATATATATAAATCTGATTGTCCGTACAAAGAACCGCTGTGCAAGAGAAGAAGAGCAAATATCTTGTATTTGTTCAGTAAAGACAAGACTTCAATAAATGAAAGAGCGTGCAACTTGCTATTAGCGCCAATAAAAGTCTTACCTTTATCTGAATATATTGGAGTAGGAAAATCCCGACGAGCAAAAAATCTACAGGTACGTAGAGCCGTTATTGAGTCGCAACTCAACACGTTCCAGAAGAGTTTTTCCAGGAGTGTCAAGATTTCTCTCGTACATTCTGATTTTAAAATGCTTGCACTTTTGCAATAGAGTAAGAGTATTTTCCTTAAGCTTGCTGTACAAAATTCAGATCAAAAATACAAGTTTCTATACCCAATATTCGAAACAATCGCGATAATGTGTAGTGTACACTGTGAAGACAAAACGCACCGTACATTTAACGTCCACTTGTTTCTTTTCCGCAAATTTTTCTATTACTTTCTCGCTGAGGCCATTTACTTTTCTCACTAATAACTTCACAAACATTACAAAAATCACTCCGCTTATACACTTCTGAAACTGGATACATTGCATAAGTGTCCTTTGTTTTCCGCTCGACATTGTGGCTGACATTTCGATCGAAATAATTCAATCCTTCCAATAACTCATCGATACTGGCGGGCATATTGTTTGTAATCAAATTCTGGAAACTACATGGTAATCGACTCAGAATTATTCTCATAACCTCGTGTGGATTAAATGCATCATCGTATGTACGGAAAATTGTAATGCAACGCGTAGTATAATCCGCCATTGTTCCCCCACTGTTTATATTATAGGGTTGCGACATAATTTGATACTTCATTTCCAACCTGTGTTGTTCATTTCAATATGTATTTAGGAATTTATTTTTCCATTCCGAGTACCCAAGTTGTTGAGGATATGACTTGAACCAATTTTGGGCTTTGGACGATAATGCTAATTTCACTATGTCCATTTTCAAATGCTCGGGAACATTATTTATTTTTAAGTAATTTTCCAGATTTTCGATAAATGAAAAATCTCTCTGTCTCTCTATATCTGTGTCTCTCTGTCTCTCTGCTTCTCTCTGTGTGTCCCTAGCTATGTCTGTCTCTGTCTGCCTCTGACTCTGTCCAAGTTTGTCTGTCTTTCTCTATGTAATTTTGTGACTAGTCTCTCACGTCGTTAACATTTACATTCGCGACAATTTGTTTACATTAGTGTTTTATGACTACATTTGCTTTAAATAACGTGAGATAAAGTTGCTCAAAAACTTAACAGTTTTCTGTGAAAATGAACTTTCGCATTTTCAGAAACGCTCAAATTCCATTCTCTCAAAAACAGCTCCACATTTTATTTATTTATTTATTTTTCTTCTTTTTTTCTTCTTTTTTTTTCTTTCTTTCTTCAAACTTTTCGAACAGATACTGCTGTTTGCACTGTTTAAGATGACATGGAATTAATTTTGCTGTATTAATTTGTTTTGTCAAAAATTACACAAATGCATTGTTTTTGAAATATCTCTCACACCTGTAATATGGACATTTCCAGTAATTTGTAAACACTATTGCATTTGTGACTGAAAGTGCTTGAAAGAGTTCGTATAGCAGGCAAGAGTACGAAGCAAGTCCAGATAGCTAGCCGAGACCAATTGAAATTGAAAACTAATATGGAAAAGTCTGCATCATTTTTTTCATATAATATATATATATATATATATATATATATATATATATATATATATATATATATATATATATATAACATAATTTATATGAGGCTTGTGGTAAACAGATTTGGACAGTGGTAGCCTGTATGCAATGAACAGACATATGCACAAGAATCTTCTGACAGAAAGACAGGGAATATATTTTTCTTCAGAGGTAAAAGAAGAATTTCCTGAAATTACAGAAAAGGGGTAATAAAGGTTCACTAGAATAATCAACAAATCATTAAAGTGTTTATCATCATTGAAGAAAGTACATTTATCTTAGTAATATTTTTATTTATTTTTCTAACATCAATATTACAAAACATGTAAAGCAATTTTCACACTTCTTTGTTACAAATCATATTTTTGCATCACATTATGTGCTCTACAATTAATGGTTATTGTGTGAATATTTTTTCAAATTTATTGAGGATTATGTAGGCGAGAAAATATTTCTGCGAGTGCTGTCATTTAATACAGTAGATATTCTTTGAGTTGTGGATTACACTCACCTTTTAAAATACAAATAATAATTATATCAACAACAACAAACATTAAAAATCATTAAATTTTCATGTTTCTTTACACATTTGTACCAAGGAAATATTTGTACCTTTGCAACATAAGATTGTCAATATATTTAATAAACTTTCAGAGAGGGTGTTGAGTTTTCAAAGATATTGAAATCTGAGATTATCAGTACAAGTTATACAAACTCCATAAATATCTTTCTTATTTAATATCAACAAACAATACTTTGGAAGTATTAACAGTTAAAATAATTTTACAACAGCTTTTGGTAAATCTCAATTAACATTTACATTAAAGTATTATTATGCAAACATTTAACACAATTTGAAAATATCATTTACCTAACATACATGTAAATTACTTTTAAAAAGACTAATAATAAAATATCTTTACATAAATGTGATATAGTTAATACTGTTACTTTTTGTTTTATCCCTGCAATATTTATTAAAAATGTATTCAATATAAAAATGTGGATATCTTTCATATCAATTTAAATATCAGTTCTGAAACACAGAAATACATTTAGAAGGAAGAGAAATAGGAAAGCATTAGACACATTCTTGGCACATGAAATATCTGTTGAAACATCTAACATTCATAGCGTAGAAACAATGAATGGCAAACATTCCTTGCAACTGAATTAAACACCATGAATTCTCAAAATCATAACTTTTGAACAGAATTGAACAATAACTTCAAAATCATAAGTTTAATTTTTGAAATAGTCCTGTGACTATTCATGATTTTTTCCTCCTTTTACTTTAGTAGATAACACAAAATTGAAAGGAAAAAAATATATATGTATTTTCAAGTACAAAGCTCATCCTGCTACTATCATTACAAATTGTCATTGAAAATCATGTATATTAATATCAACTGGAGGTAAACAATTTTATTTATTAAATATGCTACCAATATTTCATTAGTGTACAGATTTGAAAGAAAGTAATATAAAAGATTGTTTGGCAGCTTTTAAATGGTCTGGAAGCCCACAAGTTATTTTGGGCCTTAACAGTTTCCAATGGTAGATCCGCTAGAATTCATGGACTTGTATAATTCCTTTTCAAGGCCCACAATAACAAACACTAAAAGAAACATTTAAAAGGCACTAGCAGTTAGAAATGTCTTATATTGCATTTCTTTTTTTTCTCACTTCAGATGTGTAGAAACGGGCAGGTCGGACCTAAAGTCTAAAAAATTACTTTAACTCAAACTCTCATTAAGGAAATAATGCTGTGATAAATAAATCTAAAATTAAAAGCATAATAGCTACATTTTCATGAATGGAGCTGCTCATACTGATTTTTCTAATAGACTTTCTTTATTTATTGTTTCAAGTTGTATAAGCAAATGGAAATAAATCCCATTATGATACACACTGTGAATAGACATCAGTGTGAAGTTTGGTTGGATTCTCAAAGCACCAGAATTTGCTTTCTAGAGAAAAACACTAATGAGGTGTACCATGGAACTGGACAAAGTGAGGTAGTGTGCCCCCCCAAAGAGTTCTGACCCTACAAGTAACATCTTTCAGAGCACAAATGCCATTACTCAGCATTCCCCAGCAGATTGTTGCACCAAAAATGGGGGCTACATTATGCTACTGCACTGCACTGAACAAGCAGCATTAATTTGTTTTGCTGCTGCCAGAAATCAAACTCAGACCTTTGTACACAAAAAGCATATATGCTGACCATGAGCATTCTAGAAGCATTACACATAACTAAATCGTGTCATTAAGAAAAGTAATTTATGAAATGGAGGGGATAATATTACAAACTTTAATAATCTGAGATGTCACTGCTATAAAAATAATATGTTTACTTTCTGTTCAAAATATAATTGATTATTCCATGCTTATTGATAATAAATTTAAAATTTAGAAACATGAGAGGAAATATTTGATAACCCACATGTTGATGAAAACTTTTTCTTCCTTCCCATTTGTTAAGTGATTACATTGAGGATGGAGTGGCTTCTAATATTGGAAATGGATATTAATGAAGGGCTACTCTTGTGGAAATGGTTTTTGAAAACCTTAGTGGACATCCTTAATCCTTGATATTGTCTATGAATATTGGTGAATTTGATATTTTTCGTTAACTGTCTCCTTTCAATGTAAATGAGTTGTTTGAATTTATTGAGTTTTAAGATCATCCAGAAGCATAGCTGCACCTTGGGAGAAGGATTCAGAGGGTCCAAAAGAGACTCCCCTTGCCTACTATATATAGTTTCTGTGAAATGGTAAAATAGGCTACTCAAATTTAGTTCAGAAAGTCTAGTAGAAGAAAATCAACTTATAGTTTCTCATGAGAATTAGATAAGTGCCATTAAAAGTACCTATACTTATATATTTGAGTAGACCATTTTATTTTTCCTACTCCTTTTACTTATAAAAATGTAAGTGATATTTGTAAACCAACTTTATAAGGCTTAACTAACTTATGTAATAACATCTGTTGAATATTTCTTTGAAAATATTAACATCTAATGGAAATGCCTAAATGTTATGCTTTTTAAAATGACCTGCCCTTTCATTGGTGTTCAATTTTCACACACAAAATTCACAATGGTAACAAGGATAATATAAAAACAAGTGGAACATACAGCACAAATTTCAATGTGTTATTCAAAATTCGTTGCATTTGCTCGACTCTTCCATAACTTGTTTGCATGAAAAAATGGTTTCTCTACAATCTAAGCCATGCATCAAATTGTTTAGTCATCTGATATAAATATGGACTTCAATATCAGTTGCCACATCCAAAAAATATGATATTTTAATGTACCCTTTGATAAAATCAGTGTTTAACCTAAGCTCCTAACTGTACTCCAAAACAAAATTACTTTCATAAAATACTTTTAAAACTTAATAGCTTATAGAGTATGTAATTTAAGCCAGTGATAGCCAACTTTTAGCTGGTCAGTATACGAGTACATTAAAATTTCATTTCATGCAATATTTTAAAAATGAAATTTTGAATACTTTGGCATCACAAAACTTTTGTTCTCTCATGAACAAAATAAGAATATGAACCGACAATACTTCTTACATTTTTTTCCTCAAAGAAAAAACAAAAGAAATAAATCCATTTTTTAATCTTTCTTTTTTTTTTCAATATTAGTTCTATGATTGTGTGGAGAAGCATTTTCCACCCCTTTGTAGTCACAGTATGCTCAGAGAGAGACAAGCAAAGATTGTCATTTATATTTGTAGATTTAGTCTTCAGATTTTTAAAGTTGGCTATCACATCATTGCTTTATTAGTGTTGATTATAAATCACCCATCAAACAATTAAATTACCATATCACTGTACCTCTGATTTTTTTTTACAATGTTTATTTGTACAAAATGCTCTTTGCTGTGAGCAGATTCCCAACTCTTTCCACTAATCTTTAGTAGTTATGCAAAAAACCTTCAAGCAATCTAACAAATCTTTGATCTCATTTCAGCCATTGCAATCACACTAGTGCTTCTACATCACAGACAAGAAATTTGATGCAAACAACAACAATAGCAACAACAACAATCACAACAACTATTTTCAAATATTGGGAAGTAAGGAAGATATGCATGAGTATGTTCACAATCATTAATAATGTGTGATATTTGCTTTTAAAGTATAGTTACAGTTCTGTGACCGTGCACCAACAATTATTTTTAATTGTTTAGAACTGTGAATACATTTTTTGACCTTCAAAACCAAAATTATGCTTTCTTGCAAGTTTCAAGATATTTTGGCAAAGAAATGAAAAATGTGCAATGTTTTTATTGAAGTTTTTCCAAGAATTTTTGCAGTTCATGCATGCAATCACAGAATAAAATTATACTTGCAAGGTATAAAAAATTAAGATTGAATGAGGATATTGAAAATAATGAAACTTGATTATGATTAAAGGAAAGGGTTTTGGGAAAAATTGTGAGAATTAAAAATGGTCTAAAAGTCAAAATCCGAGTTTTCTTGTGTTTAATGTTGGTTTTGTTTGTTGGGAGACTTGTCATTATATCTAATGACATTAAATTTTCAAATAGCCCATGTGTAATTCTCATTATAAATATTGTTTATTTATGAGAAGGATATAACACTTATTGAAATTCCTCATTGTAATTTCATAGACTTTCTGATTCATTAATGCATTTAAAAAATATGAAGAATTTAACTGCTCAAGAAGAAGTACGTAATTAGCTTACTTTGAGAATATTGGAAGAACATTTATCATACAGTTCAGAAAATTGAAAAACTCTCAAAATAAATCAATTTTCTAAATACTGGGTTATCTATGAACTACCTGAAAAGCTCAGCATGTGATTTTATTTTGCTTGAAGCTTGACAATAAATGACAGAATATTTATTTGTTAAAAATTTTGTGCAGTTTGCACATTTACAAAAAAATTGTCTACATTTTCTCTGGGTTTTACCTTGTCTAAATTATCTACTTGCATTGTTCAATCAATTCATTTATATTTCTCAATAAAGCATGCACCATTTCCTCCAACATCTCATGTTGGTAGTTCATACAAAACCAACTATTCTAAATAACAAGTTAGTGAGCTACATATACCTACATTTTATTATGTAATGGATGGTGTATATTTGATATTCTAGTTTCACAGATATCTTATTTTCTTAGGAATTGCCTCATTTGTTTATTTTGACAAGACATACTCAACTGTGATGTTTCTGCTTTCATAATTAAGGAATCCAATTTGTCAATCTGTGAATCCATCATTTCACTGACATCCGATTGTGGTCGAATCTGCCCTGACTTCACCACTTTCCTTGTTTCTTTCTGTCCTCCACCTGTTTCCAGAAATGTGTGTTGAGGTCCTATCATTAGCAGCGATAAAAAATTATTTTGAATTGCTAAGCACATTTAATATGAACATATAATTTTCAATGCACATTGTATGACAGCCCATTCTATGATCAGACATAGCAACTAAGCATTTTTTCTCTTGGTTGGGCTGTGTTCAGAAAACGATATAAAACAAAAAAATATCAAGACTGCTAATCACTAAATATTAGTCAAATAAGAAAATCCTCTCTCATTCTTAAAAAATTACAGAGATTATTCAAGATAACTAACTAACTAACTAACTAGTTATAAAGAAGATAAGTTGGTTAGTCTACCAAAGAAAAGAGACATTCTATAACACATTCAAAAAATGTTTTATTACTGTATTTTATGTTGTAAATAGATAGAGGTTGGTTTGGTTATTTGTTAGAAATAAATGAGAGGTTACTAATCATTCAGGAATTATCCAATCATTCAGGAATTTTGATTTGGTAAGTCATAGGAACTAATATTCACATTCAAAGGAATGTGAATGTGTAATACTCATGCTGTTATCATGCAGAATGCAAACTATATGTTTGTGATGAAAGCTTGTAATGAAAAGTCATGGATCTTTTAATTGAGAATTATAAATTTATCAAAATAATGTTTGGAATCATGCCAGAAATAAATCAATTGACAAATGCAGAAGAAATGAAGGATGTAAATTACTTTTCTTAAAAGTCATGATAACTTAACGTGTAAGATGTAATGGAGAAATAAAACTTTACACCAATTTTGAGCAAAATTCTGAAGATAATTTCTTGTTAAATTTGTTCTCACAAGTGAAAAGAAAACATTTCTTTAATGAAAAAAAAAAAATATATGTTTTCAAAGGCATCATTGTGGGAAATATTCATTCTTTTAGGTCATTCATTAAAAAAAGTAATTCTAAGAGAAAGTGTATTTAAAATGTATGATATGAATATATATATTAAGGGGGTTTCCATAAAAAGGAATGTTTAGGAAGGTTTTTCTATCACTCAGGATATTATCTTTTCTTCTTTAGAATTTTCCTTGTTTGTAGTTTTGTCTCTGTTCATTTTCATTCAATCTTTTTGATGCAATGAGTACTAAAATTAATATTCTGAATATGCTTTGTTAATCTTGAAGATAAATTTCTTAACATTTCAAAGTAATAAAGTATCTTGGTGATTAATATTTGTTGGTCATATTGGTTAAAAACTGTAATTCCAATTGGAAATGCAGTTTCCCCTATAGTATGTCACACAGTTTTTAACTATTTTTATGTTAAATAAATGAATTGCTTTTCTCTTAGAAAACAAGATATTCCAGTATGAAGAGGTGGCTAATAAGTTGATTTCATGGAAAAATAAGGCTATTATTTCAATAAAAATAAATATTAATTAACAATGAACAAATTAATAATGGCAAAATGTTATCTGCCAAATTTTAATTCAGAACCACTTTTGTAAATAAATAAATTTAATAAAAACCTTGCCTATGACAGTCAGTATTGCTTGTCAGCTGATGTATTGTGCTATCCATACATATAGCCTACAATTCCAAATACTTATCAAGAAGATATGTATTAAAAATAAAGGATTTTTCTATTTTGGGGGGTAAAATTCTATAGACCACTGCAAAATTCTCAGACAGAAACTACGTAAGATATAATGCTACAGTTATATGCCTCAACTTTTCTGTATAATTACAGTTATCCAAAATGATCAAGAGTCTTACATGGAAGCTTACAAATGCAAATGTTACACTGTCATATCCTTCTGTGCCAGTATGCAATAACAATGAAGAATATTGCAGAAAAATTGAGGATAGCAGGCCAAGAAAGCACAAGTAAAAGAATGTGTACATTTCTTTTTTTTCTAACATGATGCAAGATTATGGTTCGCATTAAAAAACATTTGTGCATAATTTCGAGCGCTGTAAATGAAGGAAGATTATATTATCGCAAACTCTCGGTAGTTTCTAGTGAGTCACCTGTATCTTGGTTTCCTGCATCCTCCTCAGTGTCTGTAGCTACTTGACTATCATTGTTGCTAGATGTGCCTTCATCTCCTTTTGATGTTCCAACCTTAATTTTCAGTAAATTGGTCAGACTCCCACAAACAACCTAAATACAAGAGAATTTAAATGTATATAATACCCATTGGTCAGTAATTTATTTTATATTTACTCTCCAAAATTACAACATGCTTAACTTGTACCAGAGAAGCAGCTTGAAAGAAACAAAATCAAATGAAAACTTTACATTATTGTTCATTTTTGCAATTGTTTTTCTTGAGATACCACTTCTTCAAATTACTTCTTGGAATTACATAAATACAATCACCTTTACATACCTTAAATCTATTTAGTTTCTTTTGGGTAACAGATAATATGCTGTTCAATTCATCAAGTCCTCCTGATAAATGTTTTATTTGCTCGTTATCAATTTCAAGTTCCTGAAATAAGCATTAATAAAAGTATAAAAGAAGATAAAATCTCTTGAAATTAAAATAAACAAATAAACTTATTCCCAATGCTAAATAAAACCAACTCTATTCAAATGTATGAACATGTGTTCCTCACCTTGGAAATTATAAAACTCAATACCTATGTAATATCAGTGATAGATCATTCATTCATTTTAGTTAGTTGCACCAATTAGTTTCTTTGGATGCAGAAAAAGGTAGTTCATTTGTATTTAATGGGTGGGATAAGCAGGTTCAAAATGGAGAAAATCAAGACAAAACAGCATGTTACTAAATATATTATATATTTTTTCATAAAATAGAATATCTTAATTTAAAAAACTACCAAATCAGCCATAATGTTTAAGGCTACACATGAAGATAAGCAATGAAGACACAGGAAATTCATTCCATAAGTCTCATTCCAATAAACTGTTTCTTTCTTGCTTATATTCAAACTAGAGAAAGAGCATGAAAAGTATTGGGTGTAATAAGTAAAAGTAATACATATATTCCTTTTTTAGAAATAATAAGTTCTTAATGCATCTACAAGGCCTTGAGTTGTAAATTCATTTGTTCTCAGTTTTTGAAGAAATAGCCCTGAAATTTAAATTTTGGGGCTACTTCTTCTGTAATTATGAAATGTTTTGATATAAAGAGAAAATGATGTTCTTTGAAATGAAGTAGTTTCATTTTTCATGTTTATTTGCTGCTACATTTTGAGAATTTTTACTGTATGAGAAGTATTAGGCACTGAGCATATGTCAATGTTATTCAATATTTTTTAACATAAAGTAATCAGAAGTAGCAGTTTTTACCTTAATTTTGAATTTAGGAAACAAAAATTTAGATCAGTGATCAAATTTGCACCCCAATTTATTAGAATCTAATGCTTTTGTAATATGTTACCTTAATAAAAATCTCAAACAGCAATGTCAGTGTAAAGTAAAGAAATATTCTGGCAATTTTCTTGAAACAAAAAAATGTCCATTCTGTTTTACGGTAATTAAGGAATTAACTTGAGTTGGTTTTCAAGTAAACTAATTTCAGGTAGTTATGCTTCATGAAAATGATTATTTCAGTTACAACAGATTATACAACTTTGACAAGATTTAATTTGATAGTACTATTAACACTAGTACTATTTTTGTAATTTTATTTATCTATTCTGGAACAAAACTGTTTTCTTGTGTTCAAAAGTTTAAAGATAATTAAAAAATTGATACATTTAGTACTAAAAGAGAATATTTTTCTTCAACTTTTTAAAATTCCTTAACTTTTTCATAGTTTCCCTTAATCATAATTTAGTTCAGCATTGTCTTTCCGAGTAGAATGAATTTAACATTAAATTGCATTAGTAACATTCATTTCCCTAGTTTCGTGTGAAGGATATTACGAACATCGCGCGTTTAAAGGTGCGCACGTGACGGATCAATACTGACCAAGCAATACGCCACCAGAGATTCCCCATTCGCTAGATTTCTCCGCAATGTAGACTTGTCAGTCGGTGCTCCCAAAAGCTCACTGATGTTTGGATGGGAAATACTTTCACCGCCAGAGCTAACGCGCTTCAAAATTTTAACACATTAACTCCACGTATTTTTCTCTTACCTCTTTCCGGTCTAATCTTTCTTCCCCCGTCGCGGGTCCAGAACCTTCCGCCCCCTCTTCGACATCACCTGTCGCTCCAACGCCTTCGCTTTCGCCTTCCGAAGGGTCGGGCTTCGTTTCTGGGGGAGGTAGCCCCAGCAGCTCGCACCTCATCTTCTCGTACTCGTAATCTCCCTCGGCCATGATCCCGACGGGAAATACGACAGATTTTCAGTCAACAATTTCAAATTGTCGATCGCTGTTGCTGCGGCCCCCCGCACCTGAACGCAAATGTGAGTGTGTGACGTGTGCCGTTCCCAGCCCTCGAACACGCCCCCTCGCGAGACGAAGCGGCTTGCATCGACGCCGCGGACGCAAGCCCCTTTATAGTAGGCCTCCCCTCTTGCACTTCCCGGCGCGTGCTGCGCCCAGCGGCGAAAAGGCGAACTACCGTGATGAATGGACTTGCGCCATGCTGTGAGATTTCGTGGCTTTCCAACGGCAGACCCTATTGCAGTCATATGAAAACAATTACTCTATTTTAAATGAAATATACTTTTACATTAATTAAAATGTTTTCTGTGAATGACTCTCTAAATTTCAATAGTTCTCGCAAATTTTACTAGTAAATAAAACAAACTACCACGAGAACGAAATTAAAACGTTAATTATAGAATTAATAAATACAATTGATTCTATTTAACCATTCACAGGGTTCCCAGATGATTGGGGGAGACTACGCCAAATATGTTTCAATTTCCCAAATTGTCAGCTTTAAAAAGGAGAAAACGAATTGATATTCGCGGAAATTTTATTGCATTCAAAATTTTGAAGGGACCTTCTGTCCTTCTTCGTACGCACAACTATGAGTATGTTCAGAAAGGCGGGATTTATTTCATTAGAAATTCTTGGAATATCTTGGCGTTACCGTAAGTTGCGGCGTTCTAAATTTGACTTGACCACTTCCAAATTATTCGAGTCCTGCCTTTCATTTGCATAAAGTTATAGAATATCTTTCAACAAGAGTAATTATAAAGTGACAATGTGAATTTTATAATGCCTTTTTTGAACATAATCATCATTAGATGAAACTTTTCTATTCTTAAAGAAACGTCAAAAACAGTGGCGTACAGTTCGGGCCCGCAATCCGGGCGAGCCCAAATAAAAGAGAGCCACTTTAAGGGAGAAGGTTTTGCGATTGTAAGAAATATTAATTACTTGATACTTTCTCTGAAACTTTGATAGAAGAAGCGAAAGTTAATAGAAGAAGAACAATTTTTTCTACTTCTGTAGCTATGTAACCCTGTTTCTAAATCAATTAAGATAAGCAATTCGTTTAGGTTTTATAATTTCATAAAATGAAATAATAAAGACAAATTTTTTCTACTATTGATTAGTCATAGACTGATGTATTCGAATTTTTTTCTGGATATTTTTATTATTTAAGGTACTAACACTACTTGTGTTTGCCATTCACTTTTATAAAGGGGGCTCGAATAAAAGAGTTACGACGCACGCATTTCGTTACGCTACTGATGAAAACTACATGTAAACGACTTGTATACAAGTGCAATAATATTACATAAAAATAACTTTTGTTTAATCTTTTCTTCACATGCTCTGTGTCCAAGATGTAATCTGTAACGTTATTTGTAAATATACGCTGTAATTAAATTTCCAAATAGAAGTTTTTTAGTAATATCTTGAATTAATATCACAATAATTTACACCATTTTCCCCAATTCCAAGAAATTATGCTTGTAGATTCCTTCTTCTGAGTCAACTACAATGCAAAATTCTTGAAGTAAGATTGAAGTTTATTTTTCTTGACCAAATGATAGTGAAACAAAGAAGTAATCTCAAAAAAGTCGTTATTGTCAAAGTGAGCAATAATGAGTGAACTGACCAGCAAAAATAAACAAAAACAACTTTTTGGCACGTATGAAGATGGCAACATCGAGTTTCGCAACAAAGCACCCGAGATGTCGTTGGTGGATTCGGTTCTCAGCTCGTGGAGGCGTCTTTGCGGCGGACGGAGCAGGGAAGCAACAGGGAAGCAACAGGGAAGCAACAGGGAAGCAACAGGGAAGCAACAGGGAAGCAACAGGGAAGCAACAGGGAAGCAACAGGGAAGCAACAGGGAAGCAACAGGGAAGCAACAGGGAAGCAACAGGGAAGCAACAGGGAAGCAACAGGGAAGCAACAGGGAAGCAACAGGGAAGCAACAGGGAAGCAACAGGGAAGCAACAGGGAAGCAACAGGGAAGCAACAGGGAAGCAACAGGGAAGCAACAGGGAAGCAACAGGGTCAAATTGCCTCGTCGTTCGGGAGCTCAGAAACGATCGCACAAACTTTTAGGGTTAAAGATGATCGTTTTTTCCCCTAATGAACTTGTGGTGGTAAATCTCATAAAAGATCAGTTACACGTGCAGGTTTGCCCCTGACTGTTAGGCAACCCACGCAAACCGAATAAAGGAAACGAACAAAATAGGGGTTAGAGATCAGAATAACTTCTCAAGAATTATGGCTTCATTAAACGTTAAAAATTATGGCTTTGTTTAGTTCCGAATTGGTGATTAGATCTATGGCTTTTATCTATAGCGAAGGCTTCACAGGAAAATATTGAAAACGAATCTGGCAATTTGAAGAGAAGTTTTTGGTCTTCATAGATGATGGCACAACATTTTTTCCATCTATCACTGCTCTATCTGTATATATGTGCGGGTAGTTTTTGTAATTATGCGATACTTCTCTGAATAAGCTTTTGTACACAATGTTCAGAGTGTTGTCTATGCCATAAGTTTCATTCAGAATGTGGTCATCAATTATAAATTTGAGTTCCTCCCATGGTGGAACTGGGTGGATTTGACGTGCCATTGAGACATTATCTCTAAGTAACAAATCGTTCTCGATAGTACTTATTCTATATAGTAGATGGTTTTGGTAAATTATTGAAGTGCTGTTGAGGATCATTTGATATTTATATTTGCTCATGGTGCATAGGTTTCTTTTTAAGACCGATGGTTGGGTTGATGATGAATATTCTTATCCGTACCACTTTTATGATATTAAGAAATGTGAAAAATGGTTTTGAAGTGTCTCAATATTATTGCCAACATTTGGGCATGTTGTGGTGACAACAAGCATGTGATGTGACGTTTGAGGAAGATATTTGGCAAGTTTATCTGTCTAGAAGCGTGAAAAAACTTCAAAATAGTCGTAAAATTGGATTTATAACTCTTCGAGATGTGTCTTGTATTGAGGAGCTATATACATTTATTGTGTATATTATTGGAAAATGATGATACCCCTATGAATCACATCTTTACTTGCTGGTCCAATTGAAGGACTTGACTGTAGATAAGTCATGTGACATAACAAGCCCTTTTTGATAAATTAGAAGAAAATGTTTCAGGCATGCCTTGTAAGAGAGTAAAGCAGATATGTCTCTATAGTTCAGCTTCTGTTACACCTGCAGCACAGTACCACAGTACTCGCACAAAAATTAGTACTCGATATTGAATGTTAGTAAGATTATTTTATTTTTGTCGTGAATGAGTCATAGGAGAGCCCAGCCTTTCCATTAAATTGTCTCTAAAAGTACAGACAACTGTAATACTTATTTCTGATTTGTTGATAATATTATTAAGCGAGTGTAAGACGTAATTTCGACATTAATACTTTGAAGCTGAAAATGAATATAAATTACTTAAACTTGTCATAAAACCACCCCAAGAGCATTAATAAAGTAAAAACGGGCGGATTTGGGTTAATCTTGTACTGACAGGTATATAAAATTGAATTAATATTGAATGAAATTGAGTGAAAAATTTAAAACTCGCCATCTCGTTTCAAACAACAACTTCCCAGCAGATCCAAGAAATCAGCAAACTGCCAAACGCGCTGCCCGCAATCTAGTTCTCACTGCTAATACGTTTCTCCCAAGTGTTGTTTTTGTATAGAAATGCATTTCTTCCCTTTCCAATCAAGAGAACAAAAATAGATAAATTGGATCATGGTTACATAAGCTACGGGGAAGTTACCTTCACTACAGAAAATTAAATTCTTGAATTCAATTTTTGAGAATACCTAGGAGTAATAAAATTTGATAACACCTAAAAGTTAGTTTATCTTAATTATAGGCATGTTTATATAAAAATGATGTTCGTATAAAAATTTCGAAATTTGAAAATGATCACTTTTTAGATTCACTCCTTACATATATTTTAAGTTTTCAGTATTCTGCTAATTTATTTTTTTGTCAAAATACATGTCACCTATGTTTCTTGACATCTGTTTAGTATGTGTACGCAAGCTCGTGTAAATTGATATTCTGAAAGAATCATCTAAAGTTTTACAGAATATGAATAGGTAATACAATAGTTGGTTAGACATTACAATAGTTATGCATAGGTATTATAATGCAAAAATAATTTATTTCGAAACTTTGATGGAAAAAGTCGCTTTTGGAGTACGTGTCGCCGAAAAAGCGTCAATTATTTTCAAAAATACTTCTATCAGTGAAAAAAACTAGCCCCTAAGCCGTACACAGAACTTTCTCCCAAATGTAAATTCATGGATCAATCTGGCCGCACTCGAGATTATGGGAGCTTCAAACGGATCTTTTCACTTTGAGAGTACTTTGTATGATACTCCAACATACTGCAACTAGAACATTTTCGACATTTTCTAAGAAATTGCCTCGACATTTTCGCTCGATTAGAGAGACGTGCTCTTATGAAAACAAACCCAATTTTAAGTTATCTTCAAAAATTGCAAAAGTATAATTTTTTGAAACCTCCTCCTACAACTTACTTCGTTGAAGGTAAAGATTTTTTGTTTGTAAAATCTTTTCTTCAAAATTGGATCTTTCAATGATGCCATGTACACATTTTCAAATATTATTTTCGCATAAGTTTGAGCGAAATCGTGACAATTGTTACAAAATACATCAACAAGATTTCTCAAAAACTGTCCCATATCTTTTCTTTAAACTTTTTATTCGAAGAGATTAAAGTTTTCTTAATGTAATAGGAACTTGTCATATTTTCATTAAAATCTCTGAAATTTCGCAATTCGCGAAACTGCAAATTTTTTGACAACCTCCTTAAACTCCATTAGTAAAAATAGTTTTTTTTAAATAAAATCTATTCTTGAAAAATATGTATTTATATTATTTCGTGTACATTTTTTTACCACGTAGGTATTTTCATTTAAATTCGAGTGAACTCGAGGCTTTTTCGCTCAAATATTTTGGACACACCTACAAGACAGTTTAAAAAAAATAATTTTTCCTGTAGGTACCTAATTGAAAATCAATTTTTTTCCAAACTAAAATACAATTTAAGACAGGAAAACCTGCTATAAATCTCTGACTATACTTTTTATTAAGAAGTGCTACAATTTTGACCCTACAATCATTTCATAATCCAAACGTGTACAAATGTTGACGTTGGCTGTTTGTCACCAAAATACTCACTTCCGGGTTTGCTAGCATAGTATTCGCTGCAGTTTTGTAGACCGTATCGTAGGTTCCAGTTTTCAAGGGCGAAGGAATTGTAACTCTAGTTGGGACAATAAATTTAGACGACTTCAAGTATTTTTTTCAGATTCTGTCGCTATTCTCACGTAAACGGCTGTTATCGATCACTACATCATTGAACTTTCCCATTTGTGGATTAGGATATTAGAAGGATATTGTGACCGTAGACTCGAAGTGGAGAGTGTTGTGAGGGGAGGGAATTGTAGCTAGCGGCGTTAATAAAGTGTCTCCTAGCTGGGTAATAGCTGCGTTGGTCGAAGCTGCTACCAGGATGAGAATTCTAGCGGTGGTCAGCTGTGTCGAACATTACGTGATTTTTTTTTTCTGTTTTTCTCCAATCAATTCCACGCTGGAGTACTGTCCATCAAGTCACTTATCACCGTCCTTTAGCGCAATTTTGTGTGCGTGTGTGAGTGAGAGAGAGATAGAGAGAGAGAGAGATAGAGAGAGATAGAGAGAGATAGAGATAGATAGAGAGAGATAGAGAGAGATAGAGAGAGATAGAGATAGATAGAGAGAGATAGAGATAGATAGAGATAGATAGAGATAGAGATAGATAGAGAGAGATAGAGAGAGCTAGATAGAGAGAGCTAGATAGAGAGAGCTAGATAGAGAGAGCTAGATAGAGAGAGCTAGATAGAGAGAGCTAGATAGAGAGAGCTAGATAGAGAGAGCTAGATAGAGAGAGCTAGATAGAGAGAGAGATATAGAGAGAGAGAGAGAGAGAGAGATAGAGAGATAGAGAGAGAGAGAGAGAGATATAGAGAGAGAGATATAGAGAGAGAGATGGATAGAGAGAGAGATGGATAGAGAGAGAGATGGATAGAGAGAGAGATGGATAGAGAGAGAGATGGATAGAGAGAGAGATGGATAGAGAGGGAGACAGAGATGGATAGAGAGGGAGACAGAGATGGATAGAGAGGGAGACAGAGATGGATAGAGAGAGAGACAGAGATGGATAGAGAGAGAGAGACAGAGATGGATAGAGAGAGAGACAGAGATGGATAGAGAGAGACAGAGATGGATAGAGAGAGAGAGACAGAGATGGATAGAGAGAGAGACAGAGATGGATAGAGAGAGAGAGACAGAGATGGATAGAGAGAGAGACAGAGATGGATAGAGAGAGAGAGACAGAGATGGATAGAGAGAGAGAGACAGAGATGGATAGAGAGAGAGACAGAGATGGATAGAGAGAGAGAGACAGAGATGGATAGAGAGAGAGAGACAGAGATGGATAGAGAGAGAGAGACAGAGATGGATAGAGAGAGAGACAGAGATGGATAGAGAGAGAGACAGAGATGGATAGAGAGAGAGAGACAGAGATGGATAGAGAGAGAGAGACAGAGATGGATAGAGAGAGAGACAGAGATGGATAGAGAGAGAGAGACAGAGATGGATAGAGAGAGAGAGACAGAGATGGATAGAGAGAGAGACAGAGATGGATAGAGAGAGAGAGACAGAGATGGATAGAGAGAGAGAGACAGAGATGGATAGAGAGAGAGAGACAGAGATGGATAGAGAGAGAGAGAGACAGAGATGGATAGAGAGAGAGACAGAGATGGATAGAGAGAGAGAGAGACAGAGATGGATAGAGAGAGAGAGAGACAGAGATGGATAGAGAGAGAGAGACAGAGATGGATAGAGAGAGAGAGACAGAGGTGGATAGAGAGAGAGAGAGAGACAGAGATGGATAGAGAGAGAGACAGAGATGGATAGAGAGAGAGAGACAGAGATGGATAGAGAGAGAGAGAGAGACAGAGATGGATAGAGAGAGAGAGACAGAGATGGATAGAGAGAGAGAGAGACAGAGATGGATAGAGAGAGAGAGAGACAGAGATGGATAGAGAGAGAGAGAGACAGAGATGGATAGAGAGAGAGAGAGACAGAGATGGATAGAGAGAGAGAGAGACAGAGATGGATAGAGAGAGAGAGAGAGACAGAGATGGATAGAGAGAGAGAGACAGAGATGGATAGAGAGAGAGAGACAGAGATGGATAGAGAGAGAGAGACAGAGATGGATAGAGAGAGAGAGACAGAGATGGATAGAGAGAGAGAGACAGAGATGGATAGAGAGAGAGAGAGACAGAGATGGATAGAGAGAGAGAGACAGAGATGGATAGAGAGAGAGAGAGAGAGACAGAGATGGATAGAGAGAGAGAGACAGAGATGGATAGAGAGAGAGAGAGAGACAGAGATGGATAGAGAGAGAGAGAGACAGAGATGGAGAGAGAGAGAGACAGAGATGGAGAGAGAGAGAGAGAGAGACAGAGATGGAGAGAGAGAGAGAGAGACAGAGATGGAGAGAGAGAGAGAGACAGAGATGGAGAGAGAGAGAGAGACAGAGATGGAGAGAGAGAGAGAGACAGAGATGGAGAGAGAGAGAGAGAGACAGAGATGGAGAGAGAGAGAGAGACAGAGATGGAGAGAGAGAGAGAGACAGAGATGGAGAGAGAGAGAGAGACAGAGATGGAGAGAG
This sequence comes from Gryllus longicercus, assembly GCA_038098605.1. NCBI lineage: Eukaryota > Metazoa > Arthropoda > Insecta > Orthoptera > Gryllidae > Gryllus > Gryllus longicercus. The sequence continues at coordinate 436,178 of JAZDUA010000806.1, forward strand.
AGAGAGAGACAGAGATGGAGAGAGAGAGAGAGACAGAGATGGGGAGAGAGAGAGAGAGACAGAGATGGGGAGAGAGAGAGAGAGACAGAGATGGGGAGAGAGAGAGAGAGACAGAGATGGGGAGAGAGAGAGAGAGACAGAGATGGGGAGAGAGAGAGAGAGACAGAGATGGGGAGAGAGAGAGAGAGACAGAGATGGGGAGAGAGAGAGAGAGAGACAGAGATGGGGAGAGAGAGAGAGAGAGACAGAGATGGGGAGAGAGAGAGAGAGAGACAGAGATGGAGAGAGAGAGAGAGAGAGACAGAGATGGAGAGAGAGAGAGAGACAGAGATGGAGAGAGAGAGAGAGAGACAGAGATGGAGAGAGAGAGAGAGAGAGACAGAGATGGAGAGAGAGAGAGAGAGAGACAGAGATGGAGAGAGAGATAGCCGAGTACTCCCGAAATATTAATTTAATAATTTATTATTACAAGTAAAAAGCGACATTTATTGAAATACACTGCCTAAATTTGTCTTTAAAATGGTTCCATTTTTTTTTCAGAAACATGATAAAAATTGCGATACTAGAATAATATAGTTTTGCTGTTCCACAAATACTTTGTATTTTTAAATTTTGACCTTTCCTGTCAGACATGCAAAGATTTCAGAAATCACTCTTCAACATTATATTTTTACGTCTTCCTGTCTAAAATGACTCTTATATTAAATAAACTGGCGTATGGAAGCTTCGAGACCCGTCTTCGTGCAATTAAATATTAAGATATATATATATATATATATATATATATATATATATATATATATATATATATACATCATTAATGAAGAAATTTCGTTAAATATCAGATATAGAAGATATTGAGAAAATACGTGAGTGTTCTAAATGTCGGTGATTGACAGTACCTCTAATGCAGAGAGCACATAGAATTCTAGTTCTTGCCTCTGATTCTGATAAAAAAATTAATATTTAAAAAGCATGTCAACGTTATTATAAAGAGACTATGGAAGTAAAAAATATTAAAATCACATGATAAAACTCTATAAAGATGTAAGACTGAAAGTAATATTAACATCTTAAGTGCAGTTGATTTCATTCGGTTGTCATATTAAAGAACACAGTAAGTGTGCCCACAATCTCTGTGTTTATACAATCGTGGTTAACAACCATTATAATTGCATTAATGACAACTGGTTTAAGACAAGAGAAACATTGTATTATTCAAAACACCATAATACATAATACCCAAACATTCAGTCTCATGTCCTCCAATTTCCACAGGTATCAAATTATTTATTCGCTGATCAAGTTGCTCTACCTAAAGCATTCAAATTACATTTTCCTCCTACGTATTGAACCAAATTTTCCCGGTATCCTTCAAGTATATATTTTTTCTTTGACTTTCGTGTATTTTATGCCCTTAGCAAAATGAATCAGATTCCTGATTAATGCAGCAACAGAAGTCGTAATAAAAAGTATCCAGAAATGCACGCGTACCTCACTACCCATATATTGGTACATGCCAACAATTGCATTATTTTCATAAACTAAAATTAGTTCGCGGGATTGGTCATTGTGGGTAGAGAAATAATTAGTTGTGCCTGACACAATGACCAATTCCGTGAACCAATGTTAGTTTATTATTCATCAATGGTCGTGATTCTACAATGGTGCATTGTTTTCGAAAAAACGAATGGCGTCAAAGTCATTGCGAAACAAAATCCTATGGTACAAAGCACCAAGACCACGTATGCGTAAAAACGGTCATGTTTAGTTATATTATTAATTTTAGCAAATTATTATTGTTTCATAACTGTAACACATTTGCAAATAGATCGCCTAGAATTCGTATGCCTTAAGGGAACACAAATTTTAGGTATTCAGGCGCTAAAACGCATCGTTTCAGAGTTATGTATTGTGAATTATAGTAATGTGTTGCAGTGTTTCAGGTTGCATCTGTACGCTTAATTTATTATATTTTAACACATATTATAAATGTAAATGTATTATAAATGAAGGAGTGTAGCTTTCTGCACTCCTTCCTCATATAAACTTTAACTATGCCATTGCTCACGCTCCTTCATTCGGCAATATACATAAAAGAGATACAAAGTTTTCTCTTCAAGTATTAATATACTCTACATAATATTTACATCATAAACGAAGAAACTTCGTTAAATGTCGGATATAGTTGTCCTTGAAAAAATACGTGAGTATGTTGGAAATATTACAATATTGCAAGTTTTACTTAATATTCTCAATCAAAAATGTACTTACATATTTATGAAAGGAGTATTTGAGTTGTTTGCTTTTTATACACGGAAAAAAAGAACCGCTGGAGTATACAAGAAGGAACGTTGTTACAGTATCATGGATCTGGTATACTCCAACGGTTATTTTTTTCTGTGTAATTTTTTAGATTAATCTGAAATGAAAGTATAAAACCTATACTCATTAACACAATAGTTTTGCATTTCATCGATAGCTGAAATTCAATAGCAAAAATTAGGCCTCCAAGAAATGCTGCCATTCGTACTTCTCCGTTCAACGGGTTGCGTACTTCCCCTTACTCTCGAATAACACTTCAAAGATTGCTTAGTCTTCGAAAAATAGACTGAATTATAACGGTTTAGTTCTTTTCAATATTTTAATCAAAATTTTTTAAAAGATATTTCAGATTTGTGCACATAGATAACGAGTTACGTACGGTACATTAATTCATGTTTTTATCAAACCCTTAACTTTAATAAAATTATTTTAAAAACAATGCAAAAACATTTCATGTCTTTCCCTACACTTCGTACGTATATTACCCAAAAAGATCAAATACCAAAAGATTTTCAAATATGTTTCATTTTTACAATTTTCTTAATGCGTTAGACTAACTTGTGTCAGTTAAAGCAGTTATATAGTCTCTCTTTAAACAGTGCGATCTTGCAACCCGTATTTTGAGGAACAGTGAATTATCATAGATTTCCATTAAAACTCCCAACATTCTATAATTGACGTGAATGAAATAATAGATCTTGTAGTTTTCTACAAATCGTCATTGTTTCTTAAATGTAAATCAATCCGTTTCTTATATTAAGAACTTGCAGAGTTGAAAATACTTCAAATTGTAACATTTTCTTAAAGTATATTAATGGCTACGAGTACTTAAAATCTATTTATTGTGCTCCTAAATTTTTTATTGTTTTTTGCAAGTACTGGGTACGCAAAATTCCAATCAACGAGCCTAAAACTAAATATGCAAGATGTATAACGAAGTTACAGAAAATCGAACCGAATTGATTACGTTGCGCAACACAACATGCATGTGGCTTGACCTCGCTGGAAATGGTAGAACGCGAACATGAAGACTAGAGAACAGAACCTTACACTTAGTTCTATTGATACACAGTCCCCTTCGAAGACGTTGATGGCGGTAGCTGTGATGCACAGAGCTAAACTACAGAAGTTGTCCAGTAATTTAGTTTATCAGTTCAGCTTGTCTAAAATTAAACTTTACAAAACTGTGATGTTTTGTAATAATAATTATTATTATTACAGCAGACGTTTTCTAACAATGCGTGGCCAACCATTTTTAGTTATCATCAGTTTTGTACTAACTTTTATTTTAACATGGCATCGTATCAACCACTTTAAACATCAGTCTGCCAACTTTCGCAGAGTGAACAGTCAAACTGAAAAGAAAGTGAGTACATTGGATTTATTTCAAAGTGGATTAATATTTAATTCACGCCCAATATTTTGTAATTACTAACTATTCTATACATTGTATTTTGTAAACCCATTATATGTTTTCAAAAATATAATTTTTAGACAGACCCAAGTAAAAGCTGTTCTTTCGTGGCATTACAACGTACCAAAAATGCAATAGCACTAGTGTTACAAGTGAGACGATGCTTAAATTTTCAGACAAATAGTTGAATGCAACAAAGAAAACAAAATACTTTCGTGCCACCGCAACAGCTTTTTCTGACCTTCATGTATCATAAAGTGATTTGTGTGCTTGAAATGTGTGCTTGAAAAAATAAAATGAAAGACAGAAAGTCTCTATAAAAATAGTGTACGACACAAGTAGCAAATTGGTTTTATTTTATTCGATCTATTGGCCTCGGGTCGCAATCGTTCATCCTCATAAAATAAAATGTAACTTTCATCACTCGTCTGATAAACAACTATTACACATTTTTTCAATTAAAGATATGTTTGTTGGAATTTTAAAAATAGATTCGACACTTTGTTAAGATATCAGAATTAAATATTACAAAATAGGGCCTACGTGACTAAATTCGCTATTTTTGACATCACACATGTGATATTACATTTATACATAATATTTTTTGTATACCAGCGTTATAAATAGCCGTTTCTGTTGAAAGAAATCAATCATAATTGGACATTTTACTGCCCAATAAATAAAGCAATAAAGCAATAAAGCAACATTATAGACGAGTTGCATACTATATTGTTTTGTATAACAGCATTATACATTTATAAGAGAATCAAAGTTAATTTTGTAAAACAGCTTCCCTGTGACGACTTGGGTCATCATGCGACATCATGCGAGTAAAGGGTGGTCGGCTGTTCCGTTTAGCTTTGTGCCGTAAAATGCCTGATTATGAACGATTTCTTGCAACAGAAAAGGTTATTTTATAATGCTGGAATATAAAAAAATTAAGTTTGATTCTCTTATAAATGTAGAATGCTGATATACAAAAAAATATCCTATGCAACTCGTTTATAATGTTGCTTTATTGCATTCGTACAAATTTGAAAATTGGCTCCTAATATCCTTCGTTTTCAAAGCATATACTCTTGCAATAAAGCTTAAAATTATAAACTAATTGCATTAATTACTATTTCGAAAGTATTCTACGATTTCAAACGAAATGATATTATAAAACGTCAATTCTAAAACGATTTTTGATATTTAATAACCCTTGTGAATGACTATATAAGTCAATATATTGAATGCATATATAATTTTGCCTTTACATAATGTTATTAATTATTTTCAAAACATATAATTATTAATAATAATACATCATCAGTCTTCTTCCTTGTAGATATCTCAAAAATATCTCACACGTGACATTTAATGGAACATTTTATGTAAACCTAGATACATGTCAACGACACACATTTTGTTCTCTAAAGGATATTTAATTATAAAATCGACAGACATGTTTTCTTTCTGTAGATGTGTTAGAAAACTCATTCAACAACGTTTTTTTCTTATACGTTGTTTAACATTGTTTTCCATCTTATTATAAACTGAGACGCATGTTGCTTGTTCTTGATGATAGGAATAGCGATGTTAGCGTAGAGCGCGGAACCCGCACCGGTTGCTTCACTGGACGAGCTACGCAGCGATTCGCCGCTTCCTAAGGAGTCCACGCCGGGGGTGAGCCTCGGTGTCGAGAGGGCTGAGCGCGGCCTCCCACGAGCGTCCCGGGCCCCAGCGCCGGCCACCCCCCCCCCCCCCCGGGCGCCGCGCGGGAGGGAGGGGGGGCGTCGCCTCAAAGGTCAAGGCCGGTTTGCGATGCGAATGAAGAAGTCCGCTTTCGTGGAAGCGGTGGGAGGGGGAAATCGCGAAAGGAATAGCGTCACAGAAGGCAAAAGAAATTAATCGCCCGAAACGCGTATGATAAAAACGTGTCATCCAAAAGTAACGGTGTGTTTGATTGGTGTTTTCGGGCACATCAGCTGCTATGTCCGTTGCTCCCGTAAGTGTAGTGCATGTTCAGGGAGATTGTGAACGTGAAACGCGAGATCCGGCGCCGACCTACACGTCGGCTTGCGGGGGGTTTTTCCCCCAAATAGTCTGGAGCTGTGTGATGACATCACAAGAAGCCAACAACCTCACGGACATCACAAGTTAAGAGCAAACAGCAATTGCTACATTCATCATCATCATGTACTTCAAATATTAGGCTGCAAACATGTTTCGGAGAGATCACACCTACCCTGTTCACCTTTAATTACTCTCATATCGCTTTTCCGAAGTAACGAAGCTATTGTGTAATAGGGACAGGCCAAACACCGCAAAGTAATTTGATTACTGAAATACTTGAAACAGTGAAGTCCCATTCAAGTTTGCTCTGTACATATTCGTTTCAATTGTTCCAAGTCTCAAAGACTAAGATCGGGTAAATAGGAAGAATTAGTCATACCGTATTTTGCCCTTATTAACCCCCTTTAATTAATCTCGTAACGCTTTTTTGAAATACTAGATATTGTAGAGACTATGTACAGAGCAAACTTGAATGACGTCAGAAACCAATCGTGTATGTCTCCGGGTCTCAAAATCAAAAATTCTCGGATTTTGAAAGTTGAAAGAATGGTTGAAGTTTATCCGATGATTGAATACAGTTTCTGGACAAAGTCTCTGAGGAACTCTCTGATGTTTCTGTCATCATCTTTCATTCTAGTTAAAGTTTAAAGTATTTGCCCTAAATGTATTTCATCGTAGTCATTACATTCAATACCGTATACAGCATTAGCTTAATTACTACTCCTCACATAAAATGAAGACCAAAATTGGAATTATTTATAATCTAGTAGATTGCGCATTCAAGTTAGCTTTTAAGGAATTCCATCCCTTTAACTTACAAATAGTTCTAACTGTTTCAAGAAACAACCATTATCCTAATGCTGAGCTAATATATGCTTAATAACTTTATCTTTAAGAGAATGAAGCTTCCTGAATCACATTTCAAACCAATGTCAAAAGATGAAAATACTTCTGAGAATAAACGTTTATCCCTCGTTCCCACACGTAATTACAAACTAGGACTGATTTTTCAAGAAAAGCACCAGTTCATATTGATGAACAAAGCCCATAATTAGCAGACTGTGGTCTGAAATGTCAAAGACTACACTTCTTTGAATAAAGCTAATGCTGTATACTGTATTGAATGTAATGATTGCAGGTCAAATATATTTAGGCCAAACTAATAGTAAAGTTTTATTAGAATGAGTGAGCATGATAGAAACATCAGAGGGATTCTTCAAACACAAAACACTGTATCCAATCATTGGATAAACTTCAATCACTGAATATGACTTCACAGTTTCAAGTATTCATACAATAATCTTAAAAATAGGAAAGAGATTCTCTATTTTTTACTACCACACATCTAACGCCTGTTTATTGATTTATTTTATAACAAAAAAACAGTTGAAGTTTCCCTATAAGTTGCAGTATGTATAAATTACGTAGTTTCGTTAAGTATAAAGGTAGCAATGAGCGTTTCTGGCAAAACTTCTCAAAAGGAAGTTCTCGCTTCTGTGTAATAAAACCAATTTGTTCGGTCAATTGACTCACAGATTTTGGTTCTTATTTCCTACCGTGCCCCATGTAAAGGAAGCGATTTAACAAAGAAAGAATTGCTGGTATTGCCCACAAAAATATAATATACCCTACACAGGACAAGAAAACTGGGCAGATGGTAAATATTCATTTATGTTTTATGCATCTTAAAGCTATACAGGTTGCGCGCTTTTTCGTGGGCTGATAAAAAGCAGCTAATCCACATACGTATTTTTTCAGTGGTATTTAGGATTGGAAAACTTTTTCGAATGATTAAACAGTGAAAAGCATGCTACAAAGCAATAGAGAGCAATGTAAAGCATGCTGCAATGTAAAGCGTATTTTGAAAACGATAGTTAAATAATTCGTAAAGATAGAAAATAAGCTTTGTTTTTTGTTGCCTTATTACAAAACTATTTAAAAGATTAAGGGTTTGAGGGGATAATTGTTAAGCAAATGTATATATTTAACGTTCTTTATTTAAATAATGTGTACATGCAATTTTATAATGGTTCAGCCATCCAGGATACTACAAAAAACTTAAACTAGAGTTCTTTACACAGCACGCGTAATATGGAACTTCTTACATGAATTGTATGCTGAATACATATAATGTTATAGGTCAATTAGCATTTAAATTTTGTAAATAAGATCACAAAACTGTAATATTTCTTTTAATAACACTGTTAAATAAAATAATAGCACTTGTGTAATTAGGTATTTTAGAACAGCAAGCAGCCTTGTTCGTTGATATTCAGAAATGTCAAAGAAGTAACATGAAGGTGATACATAATACTGCGTGAACACATAATGGATATGGAAACATATTCATAGAGTGTATAGTAAACTCTGTACTGTTTATAAATCATGCATACGTATGGATATGTACACAAATTGACATTCATTTATATTTACTTCAAGTTCTGTTTGTAATGTTATATAATATGGTGTAAAGAGAACGATGAGTGCTTGGTTGAGTTTGAGGTATTACAGACGCAGGCCCTTCTTCGTGTCCCCTTCGCTGCGCTCCTCGGTCGACTGCCTCTTGGGCCCCCGGCGGCGCTGCTCGGCGGGGCCGGCGCTCGGAGGCCCCTCTGGAAAACGACCCCCGACGAATAGTTTCCATCAGTATCAAGTTATTGTTGTTGAAAGTGGCTGTTGAAAGTGGTTGTTGAAAGTGGTTGTTGAAAGTGGTTGTGGAGAGGGGTTGTGGAGAGGGGTTGTGGAGAGGGGTTGCGGAGAGGGGTTGCGGAGAGGGGTTGCGGAGAGGGGTTGCGGAGAGGGGTTGCCGAGAGGGGTTGCCGAGAGGGGTTGCCGAGAGGGGTTGCCGAGAGGGGTTGCCGAGAGGGGTTGCCGAGAGGGGTTGCCGAGAGGGGTTGCCGAGAGGGGTTGCCGAGAGGGGTTGCCGAGAGGGGTTGCCGAGAGGGGTTGCCGAGAGGGGTTGCCGAGAGGGGTTGCCGAGAGGGGTTGCCGAGAGGGGTTGCCGAGAGGGGTTGCCGAGAGGGGTTGCCGAGAGGGGTTGCCGAGAGGGGTTGCCGAGAGGGGTTGCCGAGAGGGGTTGCCGAGAGGGGTTGCCGAGAGGGGTTGCCGAGAGGGGTTGCCGAGAGGGGTTGCCGAGAGGGGTTGTCGAGAGGGGTTGTCGAGAGGGGTTGTCGAGAGGGGTTGTCGAGAGGGGTTGTCGAGAGGGGTTGTCGAGAGGGGTTGTCGAGAGGGGTTGTCGAGAGGGGTTGTCGAGAGGGGTTGTCGAGAGGGGTTGTCGAGAGGGGTTGTCGAGAGGGGTTGTCGAGAGGGGTTGTCGAGAGGGGTTGTGGAGAGGGGTTGTGGAGAGGGGTTGTGGAGAGGGGTTGTGGAGAGGGGTTGTGGAGAGGGGTTGTGGAGAGGGGTTGTGGAGAGGGGTTGTGGAGAGGGGTTGTGGAGAGGGGTTGTGGAGAGGGGTTGTGGAGAGGGGTTGTTGAAAATGGACTGAACAGAAGTATGGAGTCTGTTTATAGAAATTATTAACATTTCCATCGATTATGACAATCAATAAATATTAGTTAATTAGATATATATTTACGTAGGTGGGAAATAAAATACTACCAACGAGTAAAGTAGCTCTAACATCCGAGGTGTTTCCCATCCAAACAAGCTCATTCTACTTGCGAACATTTAACAAAAGGAACGAAAATGTGCTCGCCTCTAGTCAAAGTTTCATATGAACGGGGTGAGTTCTCGATTCATTTTAGGAGGAAATAATCGGGTTTCATTATACCTTTGTGAGTTGTTGAAGGTCAAGGTCTAAACTGAGCAAAAATGCGAAAAAGTGCGTTGTGATAAATATCAGAATGAGTTGGTTTTGATAGCAATCGCCTCACGTGGAAACAACTCACCAGCTCGAGATGATGAAGTACTGGGCAAGAGAGAAGGATCGATTCTAGAACCCACTCTACCTGCGGTAGGGGCTGTAAACAAACAAGTAAAAGGCATATAATGTCTTTATTAGGCCAGGATTTTTACAATTTTGTAAATGTCATTTTAGGCTTTTTCAAAAGCTTATTTAGCCAATTTCAGGTTTTTATCTTTTTTAATCATGTGTGTATCAGGTTGAACAATAATTGCAATAAATGACATTTAAATTACTAACTCTTTTTATTCAATGAACTTGAGCAAAGTTCACATGACATTTGTAAATTGATTACTGTATGTGGCTTCCATCAATAGGAGGAACCATTCAGTAGTCGAAAAATGTATCCCCGTACTTCACTTCCTTCTGACGCCTTGCACGCTCCATGCCGGGAATACAGAGTCATTGTATTCTACATGGCGCGTATATAGTTTCCACAAATATAGCGTGCTATCGTACGTTTGTGCCGTGCTGCGAATGGAAATTTGAATAGCGCTACTGAGATTATTATTAAGTTATACTTATAAAAAGGTATGCTTCATATATTTATATTGATTAGTTTAATATGTAATGCATTAATTTGTCTATTTTGTATTATATTTATACACTTAACCTGAGATTATCCATTGCCAATGTAAATATTTTTATAGCCTGATGATGAGGACAAAAAGTTCCTCGAAACTGTCGAAATAAAACCTATTACAGAATGTTTCATAGTGTTATTATGTAAACACCATAATAGTAAAATAAAGCTCTGTTTAAAAAAGGGCCAAATAGAACAAGTATAAATGAACATGAACACACGCGTAAATATTAACAAGCCATAAAATTTAAGAATATTTTTCAACTTCGTAAGTATTCCCTTGAAAATTAGCATCCAAACCAAAATACTCCTTTCTGCACTGTTGCAATGAACAATCATGTACAGTACCAAAGTATCCTTCGTGAACCACTTCCTACTGCCTCTCAACGCAGACCTGACACGAGAAAAGCTTTTCTTAAACAAACTTCAAATAATTTTAAGAGATTCTGGTTTAGCCTTTAAATTCCAAAACGCTTTATCTGCTTGAGGATTATGTAATTCACGTATTAGGCTTAGATATGATTGAAATGGATATGTGTATTAAAATAATGATATTAAGAAGTGAGGAATAAAATAGAATAAAACCTATTATTACGACCTTTTGATTTTATTGAATAGAACATAAGATCTACAACGTATTATTATGTATTTTTGAAATAGTGTGATTGATTAGTCACATTTTATTATTGGCATGATGATCAATAAATTCTCACTAAATGTCAGTCCAACACGCGCCGAATCAGGGAGATAGTCCCTAAACATTTACGAAAAGTAGAATATTTCAATATCCATCGAGTCAACTATCCATCAAAGAGTCCACATTATTACAGACTTATTCAGTGTGAGATCTAAAGAGTTCGGACGCCTCTTTAGTACCTCCATCTTTTTATAGTTCTCTTTTAAATGCGATGAATATTTAACGGGAAAGGATTTTATATTTCCATTATGTAAATGAACTACTTCTAATAATCGGTAGGAAAAGTCGATAAAATGCCACCGCTCGCCCTGTGGCGTTATTTTTCTGCGGTAAACTAAGGCCTCAACTACTGTAAAATAATTGTTACCTGATCGTTTCCTGTTCGATATTGACAGATGTGGGAATATTTCTTTCAGTCTGCAAACGACAATTTTTGCTTTTTTCTGTTACAGACAATATATTGTAGTATTATTTAACCCCTGCCGATTAAAATATTTTGGTTTATATTTCTTCCTTAGGGATGTCCTCATCGTAAGGCGACTCCCCACTATTAACCTCTCATTCCATATTTCTTAAATACCATCGTCCCTCCTTTGGGTGTTCTAGAATCGGTAGAAGCTCGTCGTATGGCATTGGCCTTGCTAGACGCTCATCCAGATATGCAACTGGATGGTGGCAACTGGAAAAGATGAAACTTCAGGAATTCAATGATTTCACTAATCAAAAGAAGACATAGACATGGTTATTAGTCTCTAGCGCCTCACCGATGGCAGTGCAAACGGCAACGAACTGTTTTTTTTTTTTTTTTTTTTTTTTTTTTTTGTTTTTGTTTTTTTTCTTCAACAAGTTACGTAAACCATTCCCACAAGCTGAACATATTTAGTGGTATAAATACCACTGTCTTTTCTTTTCTTTTCTGAGAAGTGATACAAAAAACAGTCGTTATTTGTCCTTAAGAAACAGCTCCTGATAGAACTTCTGTCTCGTTTCTGGGTTAGTTCACGAAGCATATAAGACCCGATTTCATCACACAAACTCTATGTTCTAGAAAAATCTACGTAAAGTCGCGTATTCAGGGTGTAACAAATAGTGAATGCCCTATTTTCCTCCTGATCCTTTTCTTTGTGGAATTTAACTCAAAATTTCAAATGAATAAAACCACGATCACGAATATTTCAAAATAAATTGTAGGCATACAAGTGAATATCAGAAGGTATTCTCAATAGGTAGTATCTCAATAGGTCTTCTGCGTTTTAAGAGAAATCAGGGAGAAGATTCGCATTTTCAAATAGTTTTGTATTTTCAATATAAAATCTGTGTATTTTTTGTCGCACTCTTTGATACGTAATATAGTTTTTTAAGAAACAAAAGTAAACATACCCAATTATAATTTGTTCCTTTTCTTTAGTGTAATTAAAAAAGAAAATAATATATACTTTAATACCCCCAAACTCCAGGTCTTGAATGATTTCACTAACCAAATGAATAGAAAAACGTGACTCAGCGATGTAAATAATTCAAAAACATCAAAAACCTACTTGGTGAGATTCATTTGAATACCGACAAAACATCCTGATAGCCTTACTGGTGCATTTATAACTACGAAAAGGACGCTGGCCGACCCAAAGAATGTCGTAGCGATCAGATTACTCGACAGATCCTACAACGCGCCCGGCTCGCCAATGTGACTCATTTCACCGTGAGGTGTCCGTGCTGAGTTCCCAGGTATTCTGGTCAGCCGTACCGAGAGAGGTGGCTCAGGGCATCAACTGATGCCACTGCAGTGCCTCTGGCCGGAAGGACCTAGATTCGAGTCCCGACGGTAGCAGAACTTTCGACACTAGCTTGTCAGGTAGATGGAATTCAGTCGCTGTTTGGAGAAGTACTCTAGCGGCCGACTGCTCTCATCAATAGTTTCCCATGGTTTCTCCGATCACCACCAGGCGAATGGCGGAGCAGTACCCTGACAAACGGGCCAAGGATCGCGCGCGATATTTCCTTCCTCTTCCTTGTCCTATCCTCACCCCTTCCACACACTTACATTTACATGCACTACACTGCCGAGAGACCAGTTGGGAGCTTAGAGCTTGTTCTGGCTGGGGTGGAACCTCGCTGGTGGGAGATACCTGGTTGGGGAATACGCCCGCAAGTCGACGGGTAGGTTGGCACCGGATCTTGCCATCCAGCAGTGGAGGACTACTGCCATCTTCCGCGATAAAACATGCACTTGTCTTACCGGATTAATTTGGGGTTAATGTCATTAATTCGGGGCTCATAATCATGAATCAAGCAATCAATCGTCCCTGCGTACAGGGGTGCAAATCAAGAACAGAACTTCAGAGCGTGCGGTCAGAGCGGCAGTCGGCCAGCGGGGTTTTCGTCATCCATGTATCTCCCACCATCAGGGCACTGCCCCAGCCGGGGCAAGCTCTATGCTCCCGACCGATCTCCCAGCATGTGAGGTAGTGTAATGCATATTAGTGTGGTTGAGTATGTAAGAGGTGAGGATAGGTCAAGGAAGAGAAAGAAAAGATCGCTCAGTGTCCCGTTTGTTAGGGTAGTGTTCCAGCATTCGCCTGGTGTTGATCGGAGAAACCTCACAAAACTACCGATCAGAGCAGCCGGCCGCTAGTATTCTCCTCCAGACTGCGACGAATGCGACCTAGAAGACAAGCTAGTGTCGAATATCCTGCCGCCGTCGGGACTCGACCCTTGGACCTCTCGGACAGAGGCCCCGCTGTGACATCAGTTAATGCCCTGAGCCACCTCTCCCGGTAAGAGTTGAAGGAGGATGAAGAGGTGGAGGAATGGAGGAGGAGGAAGGGCGGAGGAAGAAGGGCGCTGGAGGAAGAGGTAGAGAAATGGAGGAGGAGGAGGAAGAATGGAGGAGGAAGAATGGAGGAGGAAGAATGGAGGAGGAAGAATGGAGGAGGAAGAATGGGGAGAAGGAGGTGGGGGAGAAGGAGCTGGAGGAGGAGGTGGAGGTGGAGGAGAAGGAGGTGGAGGTGGAGGAGAAGGAGGTGGAGGTGGAGGAGAAGGAGGTGGAGGTGGAGGAGAAGGAGGTGGAGGTGGAGGAGAAGGAGGTGGAGGTGGAGGAGAAGGAGGTGGAGGTGGAGGAGAAGGAGGTGGAGGTGGAGGAGAAGGAGGTGGAGGTGGAGGAGAAGGAGGTGGAGGTGGAGGAGAAGGAGGTGGAGGTGGAGGAGAAGGAGGTGGAGGTGGAAGGAGGGCGCCGGAGAAAGGGAGGAGGATGTAGTTACCGCATACGCACCGTTTTCGCGTTCCGTCTCCTGTGCGGGAGCCGCTGGCTGGTCGCGGGCTGGGCCCGGCTGCGGGCGTGGGGCTTCGGGCGCCACCTGGAGGGCGCGCAGCACCCCGCGCGCCTCGTCGCGCAGCTGGCGCAGCACGCGCAGGCGCAGCACGCGGTCGCCGCGGCACAGGCGCAGCCAGCGCCGGCTCACGCGCGCCGCCGCCGCCAGCGACGCCGCGTCCAGCCGCCTGCGCCGCCCCAGGCCAGCGCATACACACAAACTCAACATAAGCGATACGCTCGAGTATTCACAATGCCTGACATAAACGTAACCAAAATAAGAGTTTCTATTGGCTGTAAGACACTCTGGTTTACTATTGGCTGGATGTGAGAGGACGATTTCGAGGTATCGACTGTGTCCATGGCTCATATGGCGTTAGTTCTTCTATCGACTTCGCTCCTATTTCGATTCTCCATTTCGAGTTTCCGTTCTGTGATTGTTTCACTTCTTATGTCTTACTTAAGCATACGCACAGAAGCTTGAAGCTTGCAAGCTTAACGTCTTACGTGTAGGCTTATGCGAACGCATTGTGAATGAATCCGCTTATGGACGTAGTCCTAACTTTTATGTTAACGCCATGCTTATGTTTGTTTGCATTGTAAATGGACCTACACGCTCCTTATAGAGTATTGGGAGACGTGCATAAAGTACGTAACACAAATTTCGAGTATTTAGAATACCCCCTCTCCCCCTATAACGTACTTGTAACGCGCGATTGAACCTCCTTCTTAAATAATTACGTAACGCTTGCGATACCCCCCCCCCCCGCTTGTAAATGCAAAAAGTGAAAATAAATTATAGCTCAGTAAAAAAATTGTATTCATTTTAATAGTTTGCATTAAAATTTATAATAATGAAAGTCGGAATTAGTTATACATGCTGACTGCACCTAATAATAAGACTGGAAGCAGACTTTGAGTGAAGGAAGGACGCACAGGCGAGAACATTTCAGATCACACCCCATGCACACGCCGCCATTGTGGATGGCGCATGGGCGAGTGTCTACTGCGCCAATTTAATTTTATTCTACAAAATACTACAGATCAATTTTGAATGTTTTCTTCGTAGTCGTATACAGTCAATACAAAATTTATAAAACATATTTCCATTTATTGTAACAACTTCTAATAACTTTAAACAATTGTATTTCAAGGCAAATTAATTAGATATTTTAATGTTTTAGTATAAGACTGAAAAAGGAAGTATTTCAACAAATGTTAAAAAATACTCGTTACTTAACACATCGAGTACCCCCGTACCCCTATGTAACGCAGCGTAAAGATCCCTAAAACCTCTTCCTCCCTCTTTAATATTACGTAATTTATGGACGACCCCGTGTATGAATGGGTGAAAACCAAAACGGTATAAGTGCCATTTTATAAATTCTGAGATATATGTTTATTTAAGTTAATATTACTGTAAAGTCATGCTACTTTGTTTCATCATTAATACCACGTCATTTTAATTGTTCATTAAAACCAGGAAAATACATTGCCACTGAAATATGGCCTTAAATAAACACGAATTTTCTGAAAATTTATAAAATGGCACTTATACCGTTCTGGTTTTCTCCCAATCACATGTCCCAGAAATTGGCCATAGTATACTTCCCGCTAGCACGTGATATTCGGCGTAGACCTAACCGTCAGCTTTCGCGTTGTTAACCCTCCGAATAGTTCCGTTTGTGAGGCACCTCCTCAGTCGGTATAAGGTATAAGCTCTCATCTGCTGGCCCGATACGTACGCTAGAATAGTACAAGTAATTGAAAGCATGAGTTGGTTCCAAAGAGAGGAGGGGCAAGGATGAGGAAGGCAACATCAGGCGCGGTTCGTTGCCCATTTGTTAGGATTCTGCTCCGACATTCACCCGATATTGATCGGAGAAATCACGTGAAACCGATTAAAACCGCCGGCTGCGAGAATTCTCCCCCACAAAATGGTTAAAGTCAGTGTAGCAAATGAGTCGACCCCTGTCGGGACTCGCACTAGGTCTCCCCGTCAACGACGCTGCAGGGACAACGTCGCAAATGGCCAATGCCCGTGCGAGGTCTGGATGAGCAGCAGCAGCAGGGTACGAATCGTGCAATTTTTAAATTCGGGCGTTCGAAACTCGCAGGGGGGAAATCGACAAATTGGTGAGTGAATGGATAACCACCTTCACTTTCGCAGCAGTCTGAACGAATCCTAAGAATATTTTTGGAAAATTTCTATTTCCCAATATCCTTGGTTTGACCATTTTAAATGTGCACATTTTGAAATAGAATCCTGTAAATGGAATAATTTTGTCTCTTCAAAAAACAAATTTATACTCTCCCGGCAAAGATCATCGAACATTTTAGGAGGAACGCTCTGGCGACTGTTTTTATCCGAACAATTCTACACATCCAGATCTGAATACCAATTTTACACTCTCAGCAAATTAATCTCAGCAAGATAAATTTAAATTGATTTAACGTAAAAAAACATTTTTAAACCAGCACTGCAGTTGCGAGAGTTTTAGAGGAATCAAGTGCATGTTGGTGTTATTTGGTGCATATAAATGACATATTTAAGTCAAAATGTTACAGTTCAAATCATAAAAATAATGACTACTGCACATAATTCGTTTTTCCCTCAATTTCTTGAAAATGCGTGATGGCGATGGTGATGGCGATGGCGATGGCGGTGGCGGTGGCGGCGGTGGCGGTGGCGATGGCGATGGCGATGGCGGTGGCGGTGGCGGTGGCGGTGGCGGTGGCGATGGCGATGGCGGTGGCGATGGCGATGGCGATGGCGATGGCGATGGCGATGGCGATGGCGATGGCGATGGCGATGGCGATGGCGATGGCGATGGCGATGGCGATGGCGGTGGCGATGGCGGTGGCGGTGGCGGTGGCGGTGGCGGTGGCGGTGGCGGTGGCGGTGGCGGTGGCGGTGGCGGTGGCGGTGGCGGTGGCGGTGGCGGTGGCGATGGCGATGGCTGGGTGGTCGCGGGTACGATCCCAGGAAGATGCAAGGAATTAACTTAAACAATGGAAATGTGATCTGGAGCGTCAGGTTTCCGAACTGTTCTAAGGTTTCAGTGCCGACGGTGACGAATTTGACAGACTAGCTAGTGCGTAGCTGGGTCGAATTCAGTCCCTGTCGAGAGAAGAATTCTAACGGTCGCTTGCTCTGATCCGTTGTTTTCCGTGGTTTTTCAGATTAATAACACGCGAATATCGAAGCACTACTCTAACAACCGAGCCACGGCCCGCGCGCTCTTCCCTTCCTTATTCTTGTCTCCTCCCTTCTTACACACATTCACACACTCACTACGCTGCTACACATACATCGGGAGACCAGTTGGGAGCTTGGTGCGTAACCGAACAGGGCAGTGTCCATCCGGGGAGATATCTGGGAGTGGAAAGCCCCCATCCCGAGACCAGGCGGCGTCTCTCATATTCGAGGGGAAACTTGCGTGATTGACTCGTGGCACGTCACCTGCCACGGTCCTGTGGTGTACTGAATGTGTGGAATATTCTATCCCTGGTAGGTAGCCGTGTTCTTTCCCGCTGGAAGGTGAGATCCGGCGCCGACCTTCGAGGGGGAGGGTCACTCCTACCTGCCTACACTCGTAACACACTAAATGGAAAAAGATGCAACGCTTTAAACAAGAATGAGATAAGGGCAATACAATTTTCTAAACCTAAGCAAGACACGAGACTTACCCATTTTTACCACTCCTTTCATGGCCAGTGATCATGGTGATGCATTCCACTGCATGAAGGACACAGCTCCCCATAATACACTATTGTTTTTAACTGTTTTTGATTTTAAATACATAAAAAAGTTTGGGAGGATGTTTATGAGAAATGAATGATGATGCGAGATGAATGATAACGTGTGGAGTGATGTTCTGATGAAATATGTGGTATGAGAATTCAGACACATTACGTTTCCAGCCAATTACGTGGTGGAACCGCCTATTCTTTTCTTGGGACGCGAACCCTCATCCTTATGCTTCGCGTAATAGTTTGCTACTCTCACGCTGATGCCGACAACCCCTTAAACGTTGGCACACCTGTATAAATTCGTATTCAATAAATCAAGCTCCTTATACACAGGGGCGGAGCCAAAGACAAATTTTGGGAGGGAAAATTCAAGATGTTTTCGTCGAATATTGTCGTATGACAGGTTTCATAAAATGTGGCAGGCTACACTCAGCTCATGCTGCGATAAGATTTTATTCGCTTTAATGATTATTCGAAAATAGTTTTACTTGAAAGTTTCGCCACAAATTAAAATTAATAGTTACTGAAAAAATTTAGTAAGGTAAATTTCTCTCATCCCCCCCCCCCTCGTGTATCCGCGCTTGCTAAATATTTTCATTAAAAATGCCGTTATAACGAATTTGATATTTGAGCCGCATTGCGAGAGCCTGTCACGTCGGAGCTTACCTCAAAATGAGGGAAGATATCTCTGGTGGTAGGCATCCGACGATGTCTATACCGGGCGATACACCACCTATTTCACTAGAATCATTTTCCATCTCCATGTGGGAGAAAAGAGAACTGATGTTCTCCATTGCCAGTGAATGCCCCGCTTCGTTCCAATTACAACACGGCTGCACCGAACGTGGTGCTTGAGCAAGTGAGCACCCACCGTGAAGTGTAGCCCGGAAATCATGCTGGGCTCGTCACTCGATGGCCACTTTCCTCCTGATTGGTCTAAAAGTCATCATGGCGAAGCTGCGTTTGAACTCTGCGTTAGTATTCCATAGGCCGATTTTTCATGATTTTAATCTGGTAGAAAACCAAAAGAATTTTTGTACTCGTATTTTTACCGAATTCGCTGAAATAAATTTGAAAAAATTACTTTAGGAAAGATAGAGAATCGTCTTATTACCTATTGATCATGATCGTTATAAAACAGTCCCCATTACAGCACAGATTTTTCTTATAATGCCCTTGCAAAATAATATGTGCTACAATAATAAACTACTCGACAGTAGTTGGACGTGCTAAATAACAACTGCTCAGTAAAAGTCAAAATTAATTAAATTAATTTTTGTAATGTTTATATCATTCATTTAATTAATGTATCAGGGCTTTATTTAGTGACCTTGATGTTCATGACAAATAAATAAAGCTTAATGCAATGCACAAATGGCTCTTAAAATGTATGTGAGTAGAAGAAAGAAGTAGTATACATACTATTTAAAAATTATCAGTTCTAATAATTTTTCTTAAAAAAAATTGCATGGATATTTTTAGATGCAAAGATTTCATTTGATAGAAACATAGTTTCTGCTGCAAAGATTTTAAAACACCTCAAAAATATATTTTAAAAAATTATTTCTAAAAGAAAAAATCAAAAATAGCCATTTCTTCCTTTTGAAAAATAAAACAAGTAAAATGTTTTTCTTGTAATGAAATAATATAATTTAAAAGATCTGAGAAAGACAAGAAAAGTTCTACTGTGAACCAATTTTGAAAATTGAAGAAATGCTCCAGTTCAAGTACCAGTAGTATAGTTATTTAGTAGAAGCTGTTTAACTGCTCCTGAAAACGAAAATGGGTAAATAGGTAAACCATAGCATTGAAACTTTTGACACGAAAATTGCTCAGGAATTCAAAAAGGTAACTTCTCTTCCTCTGACTTTGTAGCAGGAATACAATGTCTAAAACTTCAAGCTGCATCTTTTGAAATAACTAATCGCTTTAGTTAACTTAGTAAAGAAAATAAACTTTTATAACATGATTTTTACAAGGAAACCATATTTGAAGAAAGCTTTTATGGGATGTATGACTGGGCAGAATATCAATTAACACACTGAAACTAGCCCAATAAAAGCAGTTTGAGTTCTATTAGGCCACTTTTTCATTGCTTTTTTTTTTTTCTCTAGGGAGTTTGCCCAGCGAACAGTCAATTACCGTTTATGTCTTGATGGGATGCATATTTGACAATACACTAGACATCAACACACTTGTGCGCTCTTCTGATCTGGGGTCAGCAGAATGCGAGGCCCTTCCTTCACATACCAACACATACATGTGAGACAAGGCACAAACAACTATGTCCAAGGAAGGAGTTGAGTCTGCGACCCTACAGACCAAACACCGAGTTAAAACCCTCTTTTAGCCACCTTGGCCACCCAAGACAAGTAAGATTTATTTACTTTTTTGGATAAAAAATTTTTTATTTGTAAATATTTGAAATGTATTTTGGAAAGTTGTAGGAAGATCAAGACCAATTATAGATTTTTATGAGATTTTAGATGTTTCTATGGAGGGGAGAATGAGTCAAAATTGGCCAACTTTCAAGGGTAGATTTGGAAGTATCTTTCCTTCCCAAATTTCCCAAATTCACTTCCCAAATGTATTCATAATAGTGAGTGTTTATTACGTACAACTTCCAACTTTTTACAGTTTTTAGAAAGTTGAAGAATTGTTATGTATTTCATCCCACATTTTTTATATAATAACTTAGTATGATTTCATAAAGTTTATGAAATGATCCATTGTCATAACGCACCATTAAAGACATATTTTTGGGGGAACAACAACTTATTCATGGACTGCCAAATTACAAATGACCACATTTTCAAGTAACCCTATTTCAAAACAACAACTTGAAATAAAATAGATCAAAGCTAAAAAGAACATAAAAAATACAAAAATAAATTTAAAATGAGCTATTATTTTGTAATTTTTGGCATTTATATGTTTTGCAAAAAAAATTTTTTAGTTTATCATTGAACTATCAACTGAACTGGATCATTAAACATCAACTGAACAAATTATTCAGGGGATGTTGATTTTTATGACATTCTGAGTATTTATTTGTAATTATTTTCATTTGCTAAAATTAATATACTCTACATTGAGTTTCCATATTACCTGAGATATCGATTATCAGAGTTTTGTTTGGTCCCCTTTCACTTTATAAAAACTCCTTAACAATTCTTTTAATTCCCTTCACGACTAGTAAAAACATCATTGAGATCTGTAAATGAAGAAATGATCTATTTCATTTTTTATTCATGAAAAATTGAGAATTGTGGATTTGGAATCTTTTTCTAACATATTGTTCTAACATATTTCTAACTATTGTTCTACAGAACAATACAAGATCCTTTCTTAAATACTAAATAAATCATTAACTTTTAAAAACGTATCAAAACATTGGATGAGCGCAGTTGTGGTTTGCCCAGTCAAAGCATGTTTACGCTTCAACAAAATGTTTGCTATTTGAGTATACTTGGTTACTAGTGGACATGACCCCACTACACTGGGACTTCTTAAGCTACAAACAAGAATATCCGTCGTCCTCTCCGTCTTCGTCTTTGCCTTTCTCTTTTTCGTTTTCGGGCTCCGGCCTCTTGGCCGCCGTCGTCTACTTCTTCCCAATTTTTCGTTTGTCGATTGTCTTCTTTCTGTTCTAGTCCATCTTCTTTTATTTGTTCCTGTCCGTCTTCTCCTTGTTCTTGTTTATCTTCCTCTTCTTGTTCATGTCCTCCTTGATCTTGGCCGTCTTCTTCTTCTTCTTCGTTTCTTTCTTCTTCTCTTTATTTTCCTTACTTCACCTGCTAATCCTCTGCTCCCTGGCGAATATGATCGTCTCGTGGCAATCGCAGGGGGGGGGTTGTAGCAGCACGGAGCGTGTCGTCAGGTACACTTACACGTCTGGATGGGGAACGATTCAAAGTGCCCAGCCACTTTAAATCTATAAGAATACATGTTTTATTTGCACGGGGGGGGGGAGGGAACCATATCCCCCTCCCCGCCTGAAAATTTCGAAATGGGCACATAGTCCAACAAAATGAAAAAATCTATGAATGTGATCAAATCCTGATTTTTACCTTTATAAGCAGACAATTTGGGGAATTAATACAAGACATTTGAGGAAGAGACTCTCCAAACTATTCTGGCAATTTTGTGAATGGTTCAACATTATATCAATAAATTTATAACTCTATTATTTTTGTATTGTGTTTTATTTATTTCCTAGTAAAACATGTTCTATGAAAATAACACAAAATAACGTGAGAATATTAACGAATCGTTGGTGAGTAAGTGACTTTGGCATCTTCACACGACTGAGCTTAGTTCTCTTAGGAGGCCCTGGTGAAGACCATTGCGGCAGAGATAAAGGTCCTAATGATCGGCCTATCCTGCGCACTTCCCAGAAGAATATCTGGCTCGGAAAGACATCAATGTCGGAAGTCGGAATCATCGCCTTGCCCCCTGAGGCACGAGTGCTTTGATTACGTCGCAAATCTGTGCTCAGCGCTCACTTTTTTTTTCTTTTTTTTCTTCTTTTTTTTCCCTTCCGAGAAATGTAATCTGAAGTCGTGCAACGATTTTACATAGGATGTAAGAATTTTGTCTGCCCAACAGATGTATTGTTACTTTTATTAAAAGCTATCCATCCCCGAAATTATTTTACAGTCGTATTCGATGGTCGAGTGAACAGGATTTCTTCACGTCATGTTGTTTCTCTTGAAGGAAGAAAAAAAATATACGGCTTCTAATGCCAAAACGGTAAAGGAAATATTTATTGCTAATATCTTAATGAACAGGCAGATGTATTCCGTATATCCCCACTCGTAAAATATTGATAAACTGGCCTTTTGCCCTTATTATCAACCAGCCAAATTACAATCATAATATCGAAGCCCATCGTGTTCAGGTTACTGTGATATTCTATTTCCGTGGTACTGAGGGAGTTTGAGGCAGCCTGCTGGAGCACTCACTAACAGAAGCTCGCGCAAGCGTTCTCCCGTTTGGCTAAAAATAAACGCTGACCACTGAAGCGCAATTAATCCAGTTCACCGCCACAAAGAAAATTGAGAACTCACCCAAGTCAGGAACATGGCAAATTATTATGAACCTGAAATAGAAGGTCCAGGGCAGCAGTAGCTTATAGATTGAGAAGCAACAAATTCACGCGCCCCCCCCCTCAATATCAAACATTACACTTTAATTACACTCACACACTTAACTAACATCATAGAATGTACAGAAGATAAGAAAACAATAAAACGATAGACTTGGAAGCAAGTTGGCTTTTTCCTTCAATTCCAGTTAGGTGGACGCATTTTCTTATAGCTGTTTTCGTGAATTAAAGTAAATTTAATGTGTTTATGTCCATTTTAATTAACTTTCGTGGCAATGAACACTTTCAAACCTTTTTCCACAAAGAATTAGTTTTCTGACTCGTGTCTCCGCTTTTTCAGAAGTTTTCTACGGCTGCTAAATTTTGAAGAGTTAATGTTTTATTGGCGGGTCCGAAAATTGAGTTACTTTTCATTTTCAAGGCGGCGTATAAGTTTATATATATTAATCGGCGGTTGTGGATTTTTTAAACTGATGTTGCCTGCTTTCAGAAGACTTCAGAGTAAACTTGAGTGTAACCTGTCCGCATCAGCTATTGTTATATCGAATAAAATTTATATTTTCATCCTTCAGAACTCGTCAATGACTAAAATAGTAAATTAGTTAGTTACATTTAATTCGATTTAAAATGCAAGTAATTTACTATATTGATTCGCACGGTGACATACGTAAATACGTCACTTTCCATGCTAGGTAATACAGAAGTGTTTAGTGTGTCATGGTATATTTTGGTGTTAATTCATTATTGCGCGTCAGCACTCCTCAACAACAAATCTCGTATATCGACAATTGGATTAGCGCGAGGTCGGCGAGGTAGCGCTAGCAGCGCTCCTTGGATTTGTTCTCAGCCGGCGAACAATATAATCGATACGTTTAATATGAAACTGCGGCATTAAATAAGTCATTAATTTACTGAAATCCGATTGGTCTGTGAAAATGGACAGCGAGGGTTCATTTTTGGTGACTTGTTCGACGGATTGTTCTTTCAAAATATTTTTTATCGAGTTACAAAAAATATAAAAAGACTATTTTAACAACGTAGTTCCGATTCACCCTTCGTAAGATATTAACATTAATTCAAAACATCGAGTTCCAGTAGCATCAATTCACTACATCCAAGTCCGTTTTCTAAATATTAAAATGAAAACTAATGCTGGCGATGGGCGCAAAAAAACGGAAATTTCGCAATTTTTTTTCGCAGGTTGAAATTCACTAAAATGTCTGCGAAAAGGGAAAATGATCATACTAGATAAACCATCGGTTTGAGCTTTTCATTAATCCCTGTTGATACTCTTTCTCTTTAATGTTCATTAAAAGCAATGGAATTAAGTTGAAAATGTAAAGCAAAAAAATATGTGAATTCCATTCTCATACTCAAAACAAACATCCTAACAATAATGCAAAATGGTAGCCAAAATTGCTTTTCATCTCTTATTACTTCCAAGAGTGGGGGGAGGGGAGGTCAGAGGCAATTTGTTCCCTTTCTTGACTAGAGCAAGGAAACCAAGAATGACCAGGATGGAATCTGTATGTGCTACTAAAGATGATTTGAAGTTTGAGATTGTTGTGAGGCAGCAAAGTTACAACATTAAATATGAATTTTTGTCTTTGTGTATAGGTTGAGGCAAAGAATGGCAGCGGGCCTTCTTTTAAATAGGAAAAAATCCAGCCTATGTACATATTCTCAATGAACACAAGTGCATTCAAAGAATGGTAAAGGCTTCGAGGAAGAGAAATACCTTACCCTTTCTCATGACCTACTTAACTTGCACATCAGTTTCAAGGACATTTTTCATTTATAACACAACTAATGAATTATTAAAACTATTTTATATAATAGAGTCCCAGTCAGGTCAACCAATTCTTTGAACATTTAATTTATAAAACTATTATTGGGAGGGAATGTAGGAAAGATTTCTAGCAGTGTAATTTTTTCTGAACAGTTCTTTAACATTTTTTTCATGGTGTACAAATCACATTTCTTTAACTATACTGCAAAACTAAGAAAAATTATGATTAATTTAAGGTTGTAAAGAAAAGTGCATAGTCATTCCAGTCACATTGTGGCATAGTGTTTGTACAATGCATACATCACATGTCAAAGAACTTCATTTAAATATTTAGCATCCATTGAGGTTCTTACCTTCAATTGTATTACTGATAATGTACAAGCTTGTACACTCTTAGTTCAGTGAAGCTCGCAAATGAACACACTGTCTATATCGCCATTGACAAACATCAATGCATTACATTTAATGTAAATCATAGCAAATAGTTTGAAATGAGGATTAATTATGGATATCATCACTTGTTTTTTAAGACCAGATAAATTTAAAGAATTAGACTCTGCCAATCAGAAAGAATGAACTACTTTAAATTCTAATTTTTGACTTCAACATTGCTTTTAATATACTCAAATGCCTAAATATAAATGACAAATGATATCGAAGTCCTGAAGCACCAAATTATTTTTCCTCGTCTAAAACATTTAGGATTCTGAGGTGTGTATAAAAAGGTAAAGATTTATGAAGCATGATCTCAACACCTTTGAGACAATACATTTATTTTAACAATCCAGATCTGAAACATGGAAAGATTAACATACAATTTTGCACTGGAAAAGCCATAGGAAAGGGATACATGTAAAACAATTCTATAACAAAGAAATACTGAAGTTATGAGCAAACCTTTGGTTTGAGCTTTTCATCAGTCCCTGTTGATACCCATAAAGACATTGGCACATTAGTTTTAAACATTTGTGACTAGAATGTTTTGATGTCATACTTGGTACACTTCATTCTACACTATTCAACCATCACAATAAACTCTGAAGAAAATAGGGTTACAAATAACATGGACGACAATAGTCAGTTTCCACTAATTATTAAAAAATAGTGTAAATACCAATCACAAAAATACACTTGTTTAAAAATATCAGACTGCTTCATGTGCAGCTTATACACACAGATCTTTGATATTCACATCACTAGTGTAAGTACATATTTAAATCATATTAACTTACACGATTCTCAGACATACAAATTCAGGATAGGCCTTTCTGTGCAAACATTTAAACCCCTTACAGCTAATCTCGCTTTTGCATTGACACATAACTCCACTTTTGCTCTTTGAAGTTTATAACTAGAACTGTGATATTGTCTAGCGAGCCACGGTAATATGATTGCAGAGTTATGCTTTTGGCACCAAAATGAGGCTCATTCAGACGCTCCTTGATAAACTGAACAGCCTCCTCATTGGTAAACGTGTCCCACAGCCCATCTGATGCCAGCACCAAGAACATGGGCTTGTGATCTTCTAGGTCAAAAGTCAAAATATCAGGATCAGCAATTACCAATTTTTTATCTTTCAGCGGGTAGTCGCCCAAAGCACGAGAAGTGGCAAGGATGCCAGCAACTCTCCACACTCCTGTGAATGTAACAAATCCTCCAGCTTCTTCAATCCTCTTCCTTTCCCGCATCTGCACATAAATGAAACATTAATGCATCTTTCTGCATACGCAGATTGAAAAATTATTAAGAACACTAACTGAATAATTACGGTGAGAATATTTGACATACTACTTTTACACTAAACATTAAATCAAATTACAAAATTCATAAAAAGGGCACTGTTATTCTTTAGAGAAATTATACCCAATTCAAAATTATTAGCTTCCAATGTTTTCTTATCAAGGAGACCACTGCAACTTTGCAACTAGTCACAGCTATCAAGTTTGAATCAAACGTAAACCCATTTGAAAGTAAGTTCTTAATCTAAAAATTACTAAATATAATCAAATTATATATTCATAACAAGCATGCAACACACCTGTTGTGGTTTATGGTCAAAAGAAAGAGGTATAGCATTCCCTTTGCTATCACACATAACACCTCGAGAATCTCCAACATTTGCCACCACCAAGCGAGATCCTTCCAGCAATGCTATAAGAGCTGTAGTTCCTTTAAGAATACAAACGCACAACACATAAATACAGACATAAATAAAATCTTATGCATTATAGATGCAAAAATGTACACAGCAATTATTTTACAGAAAAGCAGAGCAAAGGTGTAAGCAATAGCTGAATTACCAGCTACATCCAAGCTCTTTTTAGCAGTCTCCACTAATAATCGATCAGCGGCTAGGACCTCATCTGTAATTAAACTGCCATAATTAATAGCTCCATTTGAATCCAAGTAACTAGTGACAGGTTTTGTGGGTAATGGCTGAGATTTGGTTGGGCGAACTTCTCTTGTGATTCTGGCAAAGCTGTCAAGTCTTTTTAGAAGCTCTGGGTCGGTCACATTCATCTGTTTCTTGACACAATCATCCGTTTGCGATGTACTTAACGTCTTTCTGAAACTTTTCTTTCTTTCAACCGGCTCGGTTTTCTTCTCGGTATCTTTGGCTCTCTCAACTTTATCGGCATTTGCATTGGGAGATGTGTATGACACATCTTGCAAATGTTTTCCTTCGGATATTAATCGTTTCAATTCGATAACTTTGTTGTACAAGTTTTGTATTAACTTGTCTCGAGCGTAATTAGCAGCGAACTGTAAGACAAAGAAGCATTCGGTTAAAAAACGCGGAACTAGTCGATGCTAAAAATACACACTGGTAACACGTATTCCGCATTCTCGGAACAACCATTGTGAAGCGCCAGATTTACTTACCTCTCCGCCGTGGCCATCAAATACAGCGAACAAAGACACGCCTGTTTTGTTGATATCTTCTTTTACCACAAATCTATCTTCCATGCGACCTCTCCTACCCTGTACAGCATAAGCAGCAATATTTCCTTCTTTGAGTTCCCAACTCAGTTTTTCACCTCCCGATACTGAGCCATTCACGAAATACTGGAGACGTTGAACTTTGGAGGTAGATCGTCCGATTGTGTAATGCAATCGTCCCAGTAAAGTTCGGCTCCATACGTCGGCCGCTTGAAGATACACAATAATAACACATAACACAGCACTAAATATTAAAACTTCGGGTTTTAAGACATAAATGCGCATTAAACGCCACAAATAACTTATTGACGTCGAATTAATGGGAACACCCACAGCAAAACGAGATATCAACTTCATGTGTGACAGATAAGTTTGATACAATACACGGTCTTCCAGCTCATCCTCCATTTTAGACTTTGGCCTTCAACCACACGTACGGGAGAAGATTTCGCTGTTCGCTGGAATAAACTTATGACGCGTGGTGAAATACAGCCAAAGAAAAGACACAATCAAGTTCCTACATCGCTCTTGCACAGTGGTTGCCGAGACCGCAGTTCTGCCATATTGAGTCGGCACCCTCGAAATATTTCCGAGGGCGCTGATTGAGCTTGGGACTGGTCCAAGTGGGTTGGTAGTAATTCAAAGATGTTCTATGTATGCTCGAACCACTAGTGCATTGCGAAAAAATAGAAATTCCGGGACGGTCGTGTTTTATTAACGGAAAGCGGCAAATCGTAGCATTCAAATAACCCAATTGAAACTACAATTTTATCTCCGGATTAAAGACAAATACTTATTTTTAAATATTTCCTCCCCTTTTAACGCTAACTTGACACTTTTTAAATCTAAGAAATTTCATGGCAAATCAATGCAAAACCTGAAAACTCAATGAGACTCTATTGTTGGACGCAATCAAAATGTTGCGGAATTCCATATTTGAACTAGTGGTGCTACAAAAAAACACACGCTTTTCGCATTATTTGTAATAATTACGTAATGTACGTATAATACTACGAGAACATACATTTGTGAAATTTTTGCGAAATTTAAAAGATTACAGCAAAATAAAAATTATGTATTGAATTGAACTGAATTGTTACTCAAGGCATTTAGCTCTGTCCAAGCTCTATTTTATTTCAAGCAAAATTACTTATATTTTGAAAAAAATGACATGACCTTATTAAAAGGTCTAATTTTGAAGAATCGATTTTATTCATGTAAATATTTCATTTTCAATATTGCGGTTTAAGAAAAACACAAAAAATGTGAACTTTTGCAACTTTCGAAAATTTAGAGAATTAAACAAAAATAGGGCTCGGGACTAGCTCATGGTCGGCGTGGTCGCTTTCCAGTACGCGGCCCCGGTTCGATTCCCGGTCGAGCCAAGACCATAGTGTCCGGTTTCCTTGCAATGTCCCAGTACATGTTGCTGTGTGACGATCAGAAAATTCACTTCTCAGGTTGAGAAGATCGGAATACGGCGTGAGATGTCTACGTGCTAACCACACGTACCCCCTAAAACATGGCCGCGAAGCAGAGACGTCGCCGGTAGGCCTGAGCACGTTCATGGTCTGTCGCGCCAAGTAAGAAAGAAAGAGAAACAAAAATATGACCTGTGCCATTTTATAAGAGTACTTTGCTCAATCTGAGCAAAAAAAAGGAAAACAAAAACGAAAAAGTTTGTAGTCATTTTTGAGAAAATATTTTTTGGAGGCTTCTTGTAAAGTAGCAAAATATACATGAAAATTGAAAGGGGCCGTCGCATCATCAAAATTGATCGGGGAATATCAATTTTCGTGAAAATCCTACTTACCGTTTAGCCACTAGCTTGCTCACAGACGCATACAGACGGACGAACAGACTGTCGTCAACTAATTTTTCGGCCTCAAGGACCCACAAAACTAGTATTCTGACTATGCAATGCGTTAGAGGAAGTATTTTATTACAAATTGGAACAAGAATTATCCGCCATTTCGGTATACGATGCGATATAGTATTTCGGTATACAATACGATTGGACATACAGTACGATTAGAACATACAAAACGATTTTTTCTGCCAAAAATGGCATTTTTTCGCCATATCATTGCATAACTTCTCTGTACTATGCAAGTAGTAAGAGAGAAAGTAAAAATTAAATGAAAAATAAATAACCTTCCTTATATTTTCACCCAGAAATGTTTTTGCATTTTCCCATTCCTAATTGATGAAGAAACATAATTATAAAAAAATTCCAAAAATATTTATTTTTAAATATAAAAAAACTAGCACCAAATAAAAACTCATTCATGAAATATGAAAGCAAAAAGCTGGTTAGTCAGAGATAGACTGTCTTGTCTCTATGATGATATTTTGAGTTAACATTAATCATTTAAATTCTGAAGCTTTAGGTTTTTAAAAAAATATTATTTTTATTTTTAATAATAATAATAATAATAATAATAATAATAATAATAATAATAATAATAATAATAATAATAATAATAAATAATAATAATAGTAATAATAAATAATAGTAATAATAATTAATAATAATAACAAATCACAATACCAATTATTGTCCTTTCCATAGAAAAGTACCAGGCCCTGGAGGTGGATGTGGTTCTTGACATCTCTTATTCTGAGATCAATGTGTCTACAGAATAATTTGGCTTTGTGATGAATCAAACCAACTTCAGATGACGCAGTTATCAGGAAGGAAAGAATCCAGGGTGACCTGAAGAAAACAAATTGAATGAATTAAATGGAGAAAATAATGGAAGTAAGCATTGAAGTCTAATGTTGGTAAATAAATTCAAAAATAGAAACATATAGTAAAACCTTTCAAGCTGGTCATTTCTATAATGCAATATATTGAGCACTTCCAAGCGTTGGAAGTATTTGGTGCATCTAGAAAATTCCTTGCAGTAGCAAATCCAAATTACTCGGTTGTAAAATAATGTACATTTATTATATGTGAATTTTTTGTAGTGAGCTGTTGATTCTGTTACCTGATGAATGTGATTACTACGTCGAGTGTTGTAGTTATAGACAACGGTGTTTGCTGAAAATTATTCCCGCCCTTAAGTAAGTCATTTTTGACAAAAACCACTGATTCATACATTAAGAGACAAGGTAATGGTGGAATACCTAGATCTTCCATATAGTATCCAGCGTGTGTCTGTCCGCCCTTCACGGTTAGACCTTTTCCAGCCCCCAGCAGGCAGTTTTTGCAAGCAGCGTTCGACTGCAATCCATAGAGGAGAGATACAATATCTCTCCTCTATGCTGCAATCTCGATTTCTGCGGATGCACAGAGGAACAAAAGTGATGCAAAACGCAAACTGGGCATGCGCAGAAGATCGATAAAGCTGTCAATTGCTTTGATTGGGGAGTTTGTGCACGCCACAGAGGACAGCACTCTCGATCGTCTGCGCCTCTACACGAAAGGGTACGAAACTTGAACTGCGCATGCTCAGAAGATCGATAGTGCTGAAACGTTCGAGTGTGCACAAACTTCCTGACGATAGGGATCACTTTACTGCATCTGCACATGCGCAGAAGATCGATAGTGCTGTCCGTTATGGAGTGCACAACCTTCCTGTCATCAATGGTTAAAGGGGGCAAAAATTTCTTATTCCTAACGCTAGATGCCTGCATAATTCAACACGTTCCTTTCTTACATAAGGCGAATCGTTACGACTTGTTACATCAGATTGCCGACAATTCCAAGTAATTTTGTATAAAACATACATTTCCAAAAGAGCATTTCGATGAATAGCAAAATAAAAATATTTGCATGAAAATATCTACCGGAGAGGCCGAGCAAAACCAGCATTGAAATATTGAATACATGCATTTAAGATTAATATGAAAATAAACTCATTTCCACCATTTAGTCTGTCTTTTAATCAATTATATAGTTCGTGAAGAATTAGGGTCCATCAGGCAAATTTTTTATAACCTTAATTTATTTCATGATATTTCTACACAGCCGTTTCGGGGATACGACCAACAATCCCGTAAACCGTTGCACAAACAGATTATGAAATAAAATAAGGTTACAAAAAATGTGTATACATTTCTATACGTAAGGACCCTAAACCTCACAAACAATTCAAAAATAAACAGTAACATTTGCAATTTTAAAAATGAGTATTACATTTTTTTAAATATTTATAACTATTTGTTTTAATTCTTTGTGCTTTGTCCCCTGTTCAGGGAACTAAGCACGTGTTTGGTCTTCCAGCCTTGGCCGTCGGCTTGAAATGTACGTCACTCGCCTCCGGTCCAGCCATTGTTTGCTGCTCAGTCCAGGGTCGTTTTTTGTGGGCGAGATCGAATATGCCATGCTACCAGCCCTACAGCGGTCCAATACTTTCCGGTCCCTGCTCGCGCCTCTGAATAAGATTACCCGAATGCACCTTCAGGGTACGGGCAAACACGATCAAGAACCTCGAAGACAATCACGAATAATGGATACCGTAGGTGTCGGTTCTGTCTCCCGGGTTGAGGCCATATGTGCTCTTGTTTACCCAGATGGGTGAAACCGTCGCCTGTACGGAGCGTGGGTGGTGAATGTATATTACCAGAGGCGCACTCATGGGCCTTTAGTCCCTTCCCCAAAGAAGCCAATGATACTTAGTATTCTAAAATGCATGTTTTACTAATTTTCTATTCTAACGGGTATCATTCAATACATCGATTGAATGCATGAATATTAACTACAAGGAAACAAATTAAAATGCAATTCTAATCAGCATGAAGAAAAAATTCTTTATAAGAAAACATCAAGTCGGCTGAACACTACACTTGTAGAAAAATCCCGGGAGCGCCTCTTTATATTACTGATTTGCAATGCGCGCAGTAATTGAGAAAAAACTGTGCAGACACCAGCCATGTGAGAAGTGTCTATGGAATTCATAAAAACCCGGAAAAATAGAAAAACAATGAAACAGCATCGATTTTGTCTAAACAAAAATGCGAATATTTGATTGTGTTCTGCTAACTCTCGAAATGCCAACTGAATTCTCATACTCAGAGCTTACTCCGCGGCTGACATCGTGCGATAGTAAGGCTCACAGAAAGAGCCTTACATTAAATATTTGCCATTCACGAGTTGCGATATAGATCATCCATTTTTATATTCTTGGTACATAAAAAAAACTGTTGTACTGTATATATTATGTCATTCCAGTATTCGTGAAGAAGATTGTTTTGTTGAAGTATAGAATGTACTGGAGAATTATAATTCGAGAGTATTTTATTTGCTTCTCTTGAGTAGTGTGCGTCCTACGTTTTGGAAAACCATTTAGTGTGGTTTTGTTCAGTGATATTTTTACTGCTATAGGCCAGTAGTATGCTACTATTCCCTTAGCAATAAAATGGTGGGGGATCCTTACGGGTGGATTTTAAGAGAATGGATTTTCCGGAGAGGAAATGTCAACTACTGTTTGAAGTTTTTTTTTTTTAGGAAAACGTGCTTCAAGCTTGTGTTCATGTTCGCAAAATGACCCGGTATTAATCAGACATCGATAGTGAATGTTTGCGCTTTTGTGAGTAATGCATGAGCTACTGGGAGTTGTTTAAAAATGTGTGGTTAAATTATCAAATAGCGGAAGTGAATGGAATTATCAATTGATAAAAAAACGAAGAGTTTTAAGCGCTTACGAAATGGTAATATTTGCTGAATCGTTGCAGAATTCAGAAATTCAAAGTTGACTCAATGACAAATTTGGAATATTCTGAATACCCCATTTCCCTCACCGTAACACTCCCGTAACGCGCACCTACAAAATCACGTAAGGCTTGGGAAACACCCCTCCCCAATTACAAGAAGTAAAAATTAATTATATCTAATAAAAACAACAATTAGAATTACTTTTGCGAGTGATGTATTTTAAAAATTATGATAATTAAAATCAGAATTAATTGACAATGGTGACTACACCTAGCAATACGATTGGAAACAAGTTTGTTGGAGGAAGGACGAACTTTTCATCCGAGCCGTGCACACGTCGTCGTGAATAATGCCTCCATGAGTGACAATCTACTGCAACAAATTAATTGTATTATAGAATAAACGATAGATCAGTTTTGAATATCTTCTTCGAAATCTAACAGATTCAATACAAAATTATGAAAAAATAGTTCCATTAATTGTAACAAATGACTCATAATAACTTCAATTTATTTGTTTTTAGGAATTAATTAAGATTTTAATGTTTTAGTATAAGACTGGATAAAATAAACTATTTCAGCAAATGTCGCCAGATTGAAAAAAAAAAAAAAACATCAGCAACGAAAACTATAGTGGTGCTGCATCACATACTTCCTTGCATTATTTCTAACTTGTGCAATTTTCGAAAATTCAGAGATTAACAAAAAGAGACTCGCGCCATTCGTTTAAGCATTGCTTGTTCTATTCGTAAAAAAAAAAAATAAAGAAAAAATTAGGAGCAGTATTTTACTTTTTTTATAAATTGTATTAACTTCAAGCAGACATTTCTGCAAAAATACAACTTTTATCAAAAGATTGTACATGACCTTTCTTAAATAGATTTTATTTAAGACGAAACTCTTTTTCTTCGACATTACACTTTTGCGGTGTTAACTTTTTGCCAAAATACAATACTCGGACAATGCGATTAGCACTTCTTTTTGTATTGTTCTTTGATAGATTTTAGGAGAAAATTTAAAGAAAAAAATTGAAGTCTATTTGAGAAAGGCAAAGTGTAATAAAAAATGTGGAACAATTTTTTAGCAAATTTTGAAGATATTGTTGAAGCTTCAAGTAAAGTATTCCAAAAATCAAAATGTATGTTTCAAACTCCCATGGCTTTGAGTTCATTTAATTCGATCAAATTATATCAATTTTGGAGTAAATCGGCTGAGTAGCTTAGGCGTCAGCGTTGACCACACGGGGGCAGCCGGATGAGCAGACAGACGTTTTGCCGTCAATCGATTTTTCGCTATCATGGACTCACAAAATGTGAATTCCGACTAAACAACGTGTTAGAGGAAGTAATTTAGTATACGTAGGGGCAAGACTGGTCCACTTTTCCTAGGGCCGGCGATAAGGGATTTTCTGTCGAAAAATCGCCATTTTCCGACGCACAATTACAATACTTTCTCTTCTTACGAAGTAAGGTGATAAAACAAAAATTATTTCCATGATCAAATATTTAACACACAATATTTAATTTACGAAATATAAGAAATTTCGAGTCATTTGAATCCGTGACTCTCGTCCTTCAATTTTGAATTATTCCAAGATTGACTTGACTGGAGGCACCGCCCTCCCCTCGCCCCCCCCCCCCCCCCATCGGCACACATGCGTGGGATTACGAACTACTTACGGTTCGCAGATCCCGGAGAAAGCGCATTCTTAGAGCGTCGGCAGAGCGGTTGGAAACGCCAATTACGAGGCTAGCAACCGAATCATTAGGTAATCGAAATATTACGTCTACTGCGTTTCGTTATGAGTCGGACACAGTAATCTCGAGAGTCCTCATTGATATGAATTGTTGACTATATTGCAGCACATTTCACAAAAAACAATAGGGTGAAAAACATTCGTGTTTTCTCTGACAACTATCAACTAATATTGTACATTGAGACTAACCTGGAGATTCGTTGTCGACTGGTTCTTGATTCTAGTTTCTCGAAATGTTTTCTTCGAGATAGAAGTGAGATTGATTGTTACTCGTATCTAGACAAAGAGATTCTCCTTTTAGCATCGCACTCTCCACATTAATTAATAATGAATAAAACAAATCGTTAGTTCAAGTCGTTACTTGTTACACAAACTGATCACAAAAATGTATTTGCTGTAAAGACACTGAAACGTTTTCTGCAAGATTACGTCGTAATATCGTGCATTCATGCTCTAACCATGCACCGACGCCTGTTAACAAGAGCCAGATTTAGACCTCTGGAGATAACTTTTGCTAATTAACTTCCTTATTCGAACTTAAATAATAAAATGGCTGTCTACAGCACTGACAAAAAGGTGTATTTCCGAGGTGATTCACGCAGATCTTCGGTAATGAATACATAAGGCTCCAGGATGTATTCGATTTAAATTAATATAGCTTACAACAGTAGCGTAACGAAATGCGTGCGGGCCGCCAGCAGAACTTTTGTCCGATTATAAAAATTGTATAGCAAAAACAAGTAATGTTATAATATCATATATAAATCATAAAAACATCCCATAAAAATAGGCCCTCTTTTACCTGTGCCCCAACATAATGCCACTAGCTTACAAATGCAAAACAAATGAGGACGTACAGCATTGTTAACAGGAGCTGACCCAAGGGGAGCTATGGGGTGCTTCTCCTCCGCCCCTGGACGCAACCTGGAGTTGGCATCACCCGGGGTGTATTGATGCCTTGCCCTCCGAACTTCAACATAAAAAATTATATATTACAACAGGAAAAATGAATATTTTATTGAAGACGGAAATATGCTATGTTTATTTCGAACGTATTACAATTAAAATTAAATGTGTACAAACATTACGTATTACTTATACTATTAGGTGGCTATTTGAGCGACTGGGGAAGTTAAAAACAACAACAACAACAACAATAATAATAATAATAATAATAATAATAACAACAAAAATCTTCTTATTCAAGTAGTCGCAAGTGATATGTGTGTGTGTGTGTGTGTGTGTTCAACAAAAACTTTTGAACCATTGCTAAGGAGCATTTTGTACGAATACTTGCGAGCGGCTGAGGGCTTAGGGTGGGTTACAATTCTAAACGTTACTCAAAAATGCGATGTTGATTTTTGTGACAAAACTTAGTTTTAATGCAGTCTGCGAGCAACGAGATGCATTGGAGCGAAATGGCACGGCTCGAAGGAGCCGGCGGAACGATTGAATATTTCGCGTTAGGGCGCGTCAACTGCTGTTGGTCGCTGGTCATAAATGCACTGCATGCTTTATTACGGAAAGCGGTGGTATCGACGATTGAGCTGGGTAGCCTGAGACATTTTATAACATCTGTAATATTACAATATTCAACGAAAAAATTTTGAATTTCCCCTCCTAAAATTCCTGTCTGGATCCGCCACTGTATAAAAAGACCTTGTTTTTAAACAGTATCGCATAATTTTAACATTAATTGAGGTTTTCTTTGTCTCACTCATGCCCCCCTTTCACTATGTTCTTCCTTGTACCAGAGGCGAATCCATGGGGCCATTGACAAGCCCTGTCTCCCACCAAAGCCAAGTCATTTCAAAGATATCATTTCAAAAATAGTTATACGGAGAGGGTTCAAATTGTGGACAGCCCCCTCCTGATAAATATTTGGGATGCCCTAAGGGAATTTTTCCAAACCAATCACACCAACCCCAATACGTCAGAGTACCTGTTAGTACCTTCCAGTATGCTTCTAGTTCCGTTTCTCTTTGAATAATAAGTTATATTATAGTTTTTCTAATGAAATTAAAATGAATCACAATCTTTTTCGCAACAGTAACCTGTCTCTAACTCAAACATCTATTCCAAAGAAAAGTACGGAGAAAACTCGTTTTATAATCATAAGAGAGACAGAAAGACCGTGGTACAAAAATGGGGAAGCACGTAAATTTTGATAAACGTAATTTATCACAATATACTCTTTGATTTATCAATTGATTCTGTAAAGAAATTCTATCTTTTCCACATATTTACCATCAATATTCAACGCGATTTACAAAGACCTAACGGAATGAATCAACAAGCTAAGGTTAATGTAATTTATTCAATAATTATATGCAAATTTGTCGTAACAACATACGGCGGAATGAGTCAGTGAATATTGTTTCAAGGAATTGTTAAATGCAGAATAGACGAGAGATGCACTTATTTGATAAAACATGTACGCTATATAACGTGTGCATATTAATTAGGCTTTTTGCATTCTGAATGACGTGCATTCGAAGGAGGGACCAACCGATTGTATGAAACAAACAGAAATCAATAGTCGTCCCCATAACCTAAATTCTTAAAGATGAATTTCACTCCATTATTCGAGTGCAAATGATTCATCGCAAATGTCTCACAGGAGGAAATGAATTCAAGATTTTATCACGTCATTTAGCAATACTATAGAACCATTGTGGCTTTCGCAAATTATTGTTCTTCTTCCTTTTCAACTTCGGAACACAAGATATCTGGGAAATGGGCGTGGTACTCTACTATCGGATAGCTGATAATCTCTCTCTCCTATAGATGTCTCTTTTAACACGCAAACAATACCAACAAGGTTCTAGATTGATTAAAAGAATGTGTAGAAATTATTCACAGCCTTCGAAAATTTGACAGTTCTGACCTTCTGGACATGACATCACATCGAGAACAGCGTCTTGGATTATTGCCAACTTTGTCCGAATTGTTGTGAAAAAGTGGTTGAAGTTTCGTAGCCCAAAACAAGCTGTTTCACGTTAGGGCAAAATCGAATTTTCACTTCCCATGAACACCCAATTGTATGTTTTATTGTATAAATATCAGTATATTTTTCATGTTACGCTTCGTGCATCCGAAACAGAATTTTCCTTTTTGCTTGTGATGGCTCCAACTTTTTTCAAGGAGTTGTAGTTAGTGATCAGCGTATATCATTTTGCTCTATGTGATCCATTAAATTAATCGTATGTATCATTGCACATGCTCAACGAGAGCTGAAGTAATATTTAATTGTAGCAAATCCGGGATGTCATTTTTGTTAAAAGACTAATGTGCATGGAAATCGCGTATCGGGAAGTGTTGGAACTGTTCCTAAATTCCGTTGTCGGTGGTGCGGCGATGGGGAGTATGTCACTTTGCTCTGTTCGCGCTGTCTTGTAAAATATGGACGTCTGACGATGGTGAAGTGCATGTATTTGG
This sequence comes from Gryllus longicercus, assembly GCA_038098605.1. Classification (NCBI taxonomy): domain Eukaryota; kingdom Metazoa; phylum Arthropoda; class Insecta; order Orthoptera; family Gryllidae; genus Gryllus; species Gryllus longicercus. Next base: position 474,904 of record JAZDUA010000806.1, read on the forward strand.
CTGTTGGGTGATTTAAATCGCTGTTATGCAAAATAAAATAAGTCTGGCAAGCTGTACGAGTGAAATCCGAACCACTGACCTCTCCTAAAGTTGAAGTTTGGAACATGGCACTGTGAAGGTCTCCTGTGAGCGCGAATTAGTGAAGAAATTTATTTATTTCAAGTATTGGCCCTTGTAATTTATTTGGAAGGGATAATGGCCCATGGAGCTGCTGTTTTGTCGTCGGATATTAGCCGAAGAAACCCACAAGATGAATATGAACTTATTCAACGAATAGGAAGTGGGACATATGGAGATGTTTACAAGGTTCGTTTTGTCATCTACTTTGCCTGCCTTTTGTTATTCCTATCATATTTTGTGTGTAAAATAATATTTCCATAGAGTACATGGAATTGGCGATGAATTAACTGGTTTAACAAGTGCGACATGATGTTTTTGACATTTGTATTTCAAATTACAGCGAGAATTTCAAATTTTCGCTTACAGAATTAACCTATAATAAAATTTGAAGGAAATAGTTTTCATTATACATAATACATTAAAATTTATGTGATACTTTGAAGAAAAGCTTGATGGGTAAAAAAATTATGAATGTGATAATCTTTGTTTTAATTTTGTCTTTGTCTTGTTGTATGATGTACGCCTTTACTTTCATTGCATCAAACTTTACCCAGTTTATGATATCTTCACATATGATAAGTCATGCCTTATTAGAGTGGTTTGCAAGTACAAGCGATTTGTGAAATAATAATTTGAGTGGTTAACTAAAATTTAAATTTTATTTCAGGCAAAAAGATTATCTACCAATGATTTGGCAGCCATCAAAGTCATCAAATTGGAACAAGGTGAGAAAGTTAAAAGATTAATTACTTAGTAGTACATGACATTGTGTCATGTATATTTCTTGTTTCCTGTTTTGGAGACAAAGAATAAGAAAATGCAGTTTTCATATATAGTTGTTCATGTTTATAAATCTTTTGATGTTCATACTTACGTGTTTAATTTTGTTCATACTAACGTGTTTGTTTTGTTTTCAGGAGATGACTTTGCTATCATTCAACAAGAAATAGTTATGATGAAAGACTGCCGTCACCCTAATATAATTGCCTATTATGGAAGTTATCTTCGGCGTGACAAGTTGTGGATCTGCATGGAATATTGTGGGGGTGGATCTTTACAAGATATTTATCACAGTATGTTGAAAGATACTTATGTTGTAGTGTTATGTGTGATAATAGTGATGTGTTAAAAAAAGAGAAGATCTCTTTCATGATTATTACAATTTTTTTTAAAGACCCTTTCTCACAAGAAAAGAACTTGTCCTGGGATTTCTCCTTCTTTTTTTATTTCATGGAACACACAGGATTTGTTCAGCTACCTCCAAAATAGTTTTATTTTAATAAAACCGCATGCTTTTGAGTAGTAATTAAAAAATTTACTTTATTCATAATGAATTAGGATTGGTTGAAATGAGAGTGTGAATGACATATGATAAATTCAAAGATAATCACAATTTTATGGTACTTAATTACCAACATTGGCAGAGATGAGTGTAAAGACAATGTCTTGGGACATATCACTGATTGAGAAATTGTGAGTTCAGTCCCAGCAAGGAGTAGGAAAACACTTATGTGTTGAACATTAGTTTGTTTGTAGTGTCTATCCAGATTGTATTGGTAAGCTGACTGTTCTGCTGTATTTTCCCTGATCCTCAGCCAAATACCAGAGCAGTGTTTCTATATAGTGAGCCATGAATTGTGCTTGATCTTTCCTTCCCATCATTATCATCATCCATCATCATCATCATCATCATCATCATCATCATCACTACCACCATCCATGGGGAGGGGGGGGGGGGATGGCTCATTCAAACCCACCCTGTCATAAGTGACAAATGCTGTCAGGGAGATCTTGCAGACCCTGCACAGGACTGACGCTAAACACTAGAAAAATGAAAATTATGGTTTTGAACTTAATTTAAAGATTAAACATTGACCATTATATATTATGAAAGTAATGACAAGTATTCAATTTTTTGTTAAATTGAAAGTGTTAAATTCTTTGTTATTATCCTTAGTTATACCAATTAGAATTGTTTGCTAACACTTTATTTAACATAACATTGCTGATGAGGCTGTTGTAACTATTTTACTTATCTGTTAATTTTTGTTAATTCTGTATTTTTAGAATTAATTTTTGTACACAAATTGAATTTCAAACTCTTTATTATATGGAGAATGAGGATAATGTAAATTTTATTGAACTTCATATTTTCATGTAGATAAGGTAGTTTTTTTTTTTGCTTTTTTGATGAATCCCAAAGCACAATTTCATTTTACTGTTTTGAAATGTTGAAAGTTTTATTGCTCCTTTTCAATTCTTGCTCTGAGATAGTTTCATGTTGTTCAACATTTCAACAGAGAAATTGTCCTATTTATTTTCCATAACATAAAAAGTTAAGTTAAAGACAAGATGTGAAATTTTAAGTGTTTATTTCATATTATGCATAATGTCAACCTTGAACATTTATTTTTGCAGTTACTGGTCCTTTGACAGAGCTTCAAATAGCATACATGTGTCGTGAGACTTTACATGGACTGGCTTACCTACACAGTATGGGAAAGATGCATCGAGATATAAAGGTAGGCTATATTTGTTATTTACTTGAATATTTTACTCAGGATATTGACTATTGTTTTTTTCCAAAGATGGTAGCTCGAGTAGATTATTAAAAATGTCAACCTTTCGAAGCAGTAATGTTTCATGCCTTTTGTTGCAAGAATTCTAATTCTTTTATCATTGTTTGTTTTTCCTGTAGTAAATAGTGATTTTGCTAATGGAAACAATTTGGTAACAAGTGAAACCATATTAAAAGAAAATAGACAGATTTTGTATGAGAGAAGGAAATATAAAGAGTTAATTTAACTTTACGCATTTAATAGAAAGTTGCTATTAATTGGAAGATATTAAGATGTAATGATCCATTTAAGTCTTTACTCATAATTGTCTTAACTATAGATCTGTACTGCACTTCAGTAGAATTTGCGATTATAAATGCTCTTGAAGTAACACATTGAATATTGTGAGAAATATTCTCTACATTGTAAAGCAATTATAATAAAGGCACAATTGTGTTGATTACGAATTCGATACTTCATAAAAACTTTTTAAATTCTGAAGATCTATAAGCATAAAATCTTTCAGGGGATCCTGATGTAATAAAATGTTTTGGGGCAAAAAATAAAATTGAATGACCATTAATTAATATTATTATTTTGAGGCTTTTTATTGCATTCTGACATTAACAGTCAAGTGATTTTAATAATGGAATATCTAATTCAGGGATTGTCTGGATTGTCAAGTTGAAAATACTAAACTTTGCATAAACATTATTATGTAAATTAATAAGGGTGCTGAAATGTTATTTATTCTGTATTTAGATAATTCATAATTATTAATATAAAGAAATGATTAACATTATTTTCATTTTTGCTTGAAATTCTAGATCAAACAAACGTAATTAAATCAATATATTAAAACATTTGTTTGTATGTGTTTATTTCTGATGTGTGTTTTACTTTTTCAACAACAACAAAAAAGGTTAAATTTTGTTTCTCTATGAGCCCCTTAAGTACAAACATTTCAGGGCCTCAAAAAGTATAAAAATTGCTTTGTTTGGCAATGTTCAATTTTCTTTGTATTTTCAATTTGTTGGGAAAGTAATAGGGTGGATGATATAATGTAAACACTTGAACATGTTATTTATTTCTTCATTAATAGAATGTTGGGCTACATCTTTTCTTTAATACTATTATTATCTATTTTGATATGAATTCATATAAACCGGGAATAGTCTGATATTGAATTTTATACCGTTCTTCCTCAATAATATATTGCAGTTTCTGCAACAAACAAGGAGCTGGACATCTGCCTCTTAGATTAGTTTATAAAATTGACCACAGTGGCTCAATAATGGTTAGGTCTCATGATTGTGACGGCCATGAAGGTGCTAAAGTTCATTTGCATACTCTACAGTTCATGTCTGAACTGCTTGGGTTGTGTGAATTGGGTCACTATCACCTTGAAACACTGCATCCATTAAGAGGAAAAATATCTGTCTATAGAAAGCACCTGGATTTCTAAATTGTTAACATAGTCATTGGTGGTAATCCGTCTTACAAGGGTAATAATAGTCACTAAAATACCATGATGTTGCTGACCAAATTATTAGATATCCCTCCATGTTTTACTTTGGAAATTAAACATCTTGGGGTATTTTGGTGTTCTTCACAAGTAATCTTGCTCTAGTATAAATGTTGATTTTATGGAGCTTTTTTGTACTATTTTTGTGGAAATAGGCCTCCTTTCAAAGAGTTCTGCAGACACTTGCGACATGATTGATTGATGGTTATTTACAACAATCTCTTTCTGACAGAAGTGATTTCAGAGCGCTACTGCCCTCTTCTGAGGATGTCTGGCTACGATTTGTTTGGGTCATCATTATCTTTGGCACTCTGTCCCTCGATATCTGAATAAGATTTTGATTACAAATGCTGCTCGTAAAATGTGCACTGACAATCTGCCCACTTAGAAATACTGACAATTTACCTTCTTTGCACGACATACTTATGAACTGTAGCACTCTAGAGTTTGAAATTCCCTGATAAGCATAGTCCAAAGAACATGAAACTATACTTCGATTTTTTTAAACTCGGCATATCAAAGTCATGCACAAAAAAGAGAGAGGGAAGACGGACTCCAATAGGGAGCCATAAAAGTGGGGGGCTGCAGTGACGTCGCAGCTCCCTGTTGGAGTGCCTTCCCTCTCTTCCTCTCTTTTTCGTGCGTGACATTGAGAGGCCACATTAAAGAGTTTGAAATATATCAGGTGTGCATGTGATAGCAAAAGAATGTCACAGTGAAAGTTCTCAGAAGTACCGACTTGGGGGGAAAAAACTATGTACAGTGATAAAAAGGTTTTCATTATTCTACCCCCTGTACATAGTGTGATAAAAAAGTGAATTGTTCAAAGTTTTTATATGTTTAAAACATGTATATGGTTTGATGAGTATAATCAAAAAAGTTTGAAATTTTAAATTTACTACCAAAAGATGTAAAAGGCTTTGGAAATGGAGTAATTAGTGTGTGTGTTTCAACTGATGCCCATATGAAGAACTTCTTATGACTTTATTTCACCTAATAGTGCCTTAGATAAATACCTATATTAAACATATAGTAAATTGTGTAATGTTGTATAAATTTATTTTAAATAAATATAAAAGTATATGAAGTTAGAAAATAGGATGTTTATATAACCTGAAAATTTATTTGTTAACGTAGTCTCTGGTTGAGTTGGCAAATTAGATTTTATACAATTCCTTGTTTTCCAGATATCTTAATAGTAATATCATCTACTACAAGAAAGCCTGCAGAACTTTAATTTTACATTTTATTTTGCTATCTGAGAGTAATGACATAATACAACCACTATCCATTGTTTCATCTCTTTGTCAAAATGATGGTTTCTATTGGTTTTAGGGTGCAAATATTTTACTGACTGAAAATGGAGATGTGAAACTTGCAGACTTTGGTGTATCAGCACAAATAACAGCTACTATTAACAAAAGGAAGTCCTTCATTGGCACTCCATATTGGATGGCTCCCGAGGTAAGTTGGTTTCCTTACATGGCAGCACTGGGCTTAATACTGGACTCAAAGAATAACTGGGGATTTTATTTGATTTCTTTTCTTTTTTCTTTTTTAGGTATGTTTGTTTTTATATAGTGGTGACAACAAGACTTGTTTAATCGTCTACATCATATATGTTGGAGTAATTTTGTTTGACTGTAGCTGCATTTTTGAAGATCAGAAAAATAAGTTTTGATTATTGTGCATTGTAGTCAGTAGTCAGATATTTGAGGTAGAGGTGGAAAAAATAATTAAAATGTTTTGATTTATGACTCAACTCGTTTTGGGGGAAATAATTTTTTTATTAAATTTTCTTACTTGAAAATATAGTTATTAAGGTAGAGAAAACTAATTTTATGGAAATAAATTATTTGATTTGAACACTTTCATATATAAAGATGGATAATTTTTATTCCTTTTTGAATAAAATATTTTATGTTCATGATATTGTGTGTGTTGTTGACTTCAAGACATCCATACAAGGTATGTTCAGTTTTAATTCCTGGTGCCCTTTCAGCCTTGTAAATAAGTGTTGAGCTATGCTTTGTACACTTTCAATAGGTTCACATTTTTTTCCATGATTTTCTGTAGTGTTTACTTCAGTGGCTACATTAACGTCATTTTTGTACTTGTTTTTTCCTTCTGTAGAATGGTAATTGATAGAATTTACCAAAAAGTGATGTCTTGTTGACAAAGATTTCTTTTATTTCAATGTTGTGGGTTCAAATTGTAGAGCAAAGGTGAAATTCCAAAATTTCTAGTTTACTTCGTCATTGAGCCACCTCAAAGAAGTTGGCAGAATGCAATTACCTTAATGCACTTATTGGTATTGCCCTCACTAATGCCATTGCTGTCTCACGGATTTTCATAATTCAGTCTTCACCCTTACACTGCCAGATGCTTACTACTGTAAAACGATGGAATTTTAAGAAAATACTCAAAAAGTTTTTAATATACTATATCATTTACATTTTTTACAATAACTATTTTTTATGAAGATTAGAAAATGTTATGTATTTTCATTCTGTGTGTTTTAAGATAGAATTATTATTTTGTGTCATTTGAGAGAGAAAAAGAAAAACAGTTTTAAATTTTTTAAATATTTTCCAAATTTAAAATGTATTGTAATTTCTCTAATTGTATTTTTGATTTCTAAAAACTATACGAACTGACTCTACATACATTATAAACATCTGAAACTTCTGTTGCGTAATAACTTTTGCTAAAAAATTAAATTGATTAATAAGTAAAATTTTGTGTCTTGGCTACTCCATAATGCAGCTGTTTATGCCACACCATCTAAAATACCCTTTCTGACTTGAAATACTTTAGATAGAAATATATTTCATTCAAAATTATCAGTTAAAACCTTATCCAACAAGATTGGAGACATGCTGTGTTCTTTTTCTTTTGAAAATATAAATTAAAAGCACTTACGCAGCTTTCAGGTACTCTAATCGGCATTTGGCAGTTTTGTTGCAAATGGCGCATCAGCTTTCATCAGCTCTTGTCAGAGTATGGGTTGGCATTTAGGCACAGTACCACCTTAATTATATTATTGTCATTTTCATGGTCACTTCTGTAAACTTTTATCAGTAATGACAACACACAAATTGTTGTTGCCGTCATTGCCAGTAACTAATCAATTACAAATTACTATATGTTTGATTTGTTTTGCACAATTTTGGGGACCAATTACTCAATTCTCGTTTCATTGGGTTTTAAGAAATTGTCTTCTTAATTGCCCTAAAGTTACTAATTCTTTTAGTACAATAGTTTTGTATTTCTTTTTACCCTCTTTACTTTTTAATCAATTCATGTTTTTCCCTTTCTTCTGAACGTTTATTTACAAACAAATTCATTAATTTTCGTGGTGAACCATGTCTAATTTTCATCATTCGCTCTCTTCCTTTTTTTGCCTTTGAAAGAAATGAAGGGTTACAAAACTAGTACTTGCTTTGAACTGATACTCAATTCTTAATTTAAGTTTGTGAGGTTATTCCAATAGTCCAGTTATTCAGCTGCCAGTGTGGCAAAAGAATAATAGGACTGGAAGCCTTTTCAACTTGGAGCCAAGGGCCGCTAATGCCACCAGCATCTGGACGTTCATCCGCAGGTAGCGGCTGTTGAAAGGAAGGGTGGCTACAACCAGCTGTGTGACATCTGGGCGACAGGGGTGACTGCCATTGAGCTGGCTGAGCTTCAGCCGCCCATGTTCGACCTTCATCCCATGAGGGCACTCTTCCTAATGTCCAAGAGTGGCTTCAAACCACCTACGCTGAAAGATCGCGACAAATGGTGAGTCGTAAATACAGAACTTGTATTGAATCTTGTGAACATTGGAACCTTTGAGATGCTTTTTTCTTTCTATTTTCACTTATAATTGAAGGGGGCTGGGACAACATTATGAAAACCCACATTTTAGTATTTTGTAAAAGCATGAGGCAAAATAAAGTTTCAGTAAACCCATACATTTTTCAATTTGTTTTACTTTTTCTATTTCTTTCTATGTACGTATTGTAGTTCTTTAACTTCTGTGCAGCATTCGGATCATAATATTGTTTTAGTGAAATTTTAAGATCTTTATTTTAGATGTGTGATATGCAGGTCATAATTTTATTGCCTGATTTACTTTAATTCTGAATATGCCCATGAGGTTTGTTAATTGATGTATGTTGCCTAGAGCAGTGGTTCTCATCCTTTTCCTTATAAAAATTACATAATAATTAAAAATAATTTATTATTCCTTATCAAAATTAATCATTTATAATGAAAATATTTTTATCCACTTTGATTATCTGAAGTCAAACTTTACAAAACTGACATCTGTTTCATAATAAGTATTACTAGAACCCAAGTGTTCTTATAAACCAAGGCCTCACCAACATTAGTGCCACCATGCTCAAGATTAGTAGATAAATGTAATATTATATTTAAATGAAAATTATAGTTATTGGAATTCAGAGCAAATAAAAATTAGTTCCTATTCATATTGGAATATCTTTACGTACTTAATTGGTTTCTCAGCCTAATGACCTCATTTGATAAATATCCAGTCTCGTAATACTGTTTACTTGAGGGTGAGAATATTGCTGAAAGAGTACATACATTTTTTGATAGTAATGAAAATGTATATTTTATGATTCTTTTTAAAAATTAATACTGGTTCAGTGTTCAGATATCCTTCATTTACCTCAATTTGATAAATATCAGTTTAGTTTTTCTTAAAAAAGTAATGGCTATATAAATTATTGAGACATATTTAATTTTTCCAAGAGTGTATGTTACATCTCGCAGCTTGTTTTGTGTTTCTTGTACAAAAAATCCTTGTAACACATACTTGCTTGCATACCTTTGCTGTAACACAAACATAATCCTAAACCTAGCATGAAGTTGAATCAAATAGCAAGAGAGCGTAGCAATGTCTTGTATTGAATAATTGAAGGTGAAGTGAAAATACTATGCAAAACATAGTAAGAAACCGACTGAAGAGGATCAAAGAAAACTTAGAATACAATCAGATAATATATTATGTGCAAGTCTGGAATTTGGAAATAGATACAAATTAATTTCTATTGGTACGAAAGAGGTTCATCATGTGATTGTAGCGATCCACAGAGTACACTCTTAATATCCTATAACTTGCAAACCATTGAAGGGTGAGGGCCTACTACTTTTCAGTAGGGAGGCTCAGTGAAGTAACCAATCTTTCTGCCAGTGTCGTAAATCTAAGTTTCATTCACCCTCACTCAATGGACAAATAAATACCTTTCAGTGGAGTTGAATGTTCATAATCCTTTCTTATAAACAATATTTTCTAGGTGACTTAATTATATTTGTAGCAGGAGAATACGTCCATAAAGAATTGTGAAGAAATTACATAATTTCAGTAAAAAAAATGAATAGAAAACAGAATAAACTGGGACAAAAAGTCTTGCAACATATGGACAGTATGTGAAGTAGTAAAAGTTTAAGAGAAAAAAATAATTGTAACTATAGAATCTTATTGAAGGAATTGCGTTTCACTTCAGAGCTTTAACGTTTCATATGTTTTGGACATATGAATGTTGTGGACATATTCATACTTTTTGTAAGGGATGTTAAGAAAATGTAATGATGAGGTGAGAATATTTGACTGGTTTTCTGAGATGAAAAGAAAAAGAAAGAAAACAAGAGAGGTTAGAGTGTTTGTGGAAAAAAGTACTTACAAGTTGTGTGGAGCTATTAGAAAGAGGTGCCTAAAATACAATAAATTGTGTAATTGTTTGCTGTTTAGCTTCGTAATGGTTAAATGTTTTTTATTCCTTCCAAAATATCACTTGGTGTGTACTATTTTTGACCTAACCTTATAAATGTAAATAAAAATGAAAGCAAATTGTATGTTGGTAACTGTGCACAAGTGTACAAGAATTAATATTCTGCAAATTTTCCAATTAAAATTCTTCAGTTGCATGTTAAAAATTTGTAATTATAATTCATGTATTTTATTTTAGCTTGAGAAAGTATAATTTTTGTTAGAAATAATGATTGAAATATGACATTTAAAATTAAAACACACTTTTTTTTAACAGGAGTCCCACCTTCCATAATTTTGTAAAAGTAGCATTGACAAAAAATCCAAAGAAGAGACCAACTGCTGAAAAACTGTTATTGGTGAGTGAAGTGATACATCTTTCCTCATAAGGCTTTATTTATTCTATCAACTCAAGGGGTCAGAAATCTTTTTTGATTCAGATCATTGACGTTCTTTATCTTCGAATACTTTTATGTATATGTAAAATAGTTCTAGGTTCTTAAGTAATTATTTTAAACTTTTTGGTCATGTAGAACGAGCTAATTTCTATGATTTTGGATTTTTTTGTTCATTTTTCAGTGCATAACTAAAAGAAATGGTTTGACATTTGGTTAGGATATGATGCTATATAGATTAATAGGCATATTTGGCCAATTTTTCCTGTTGGTGCATATTTGTGTAATTATAGGTACATATTTTGCATATTTCGGTAAAATAGCGACTTATCTATGAAGCATTTCATATTTTCATAAAATCTATATTTGTGAGCGTTCATTACTTCGAAAGTGTATGCCACATTTTGCGTTGTCTTGCTTTCAGTAGATCAAATATTTGTGCAAACGTAGGATATTTCTTGACAACATATTTTTAAACCAGTCAAAAGAAATTCAAGACGTACAATGTACTTTTCTAAGGTGAATATTTACTTCTACTCTTGCAACGTAGGGTAGATTATATTGTGTTTGTACAAATATATATATTTTCATTCCAAGCATGCTTCTCCTGAATTTAATCAAGTAATGTTTATGTAGGAAATGAAAAATTGTTAATTTTAAATGCATATTTAAGTGTATATTTCAGATTTTTTAGGGCATAAAAATCCTCTCCCTAGTCATATACGTGCTAAGAAACAGTGGTCTTGGATTGTTGTATTGTACTGAGGAAATACTGTTTAAAAAAAAAAGAATATTCCTGATTTGTGTTGTTGATGGTTTTATTTCTTTCAATTTTTATCATCATGGATAGGAATTAAGTTTTCAAGCAATTTGTTATAAATTATTTTAATGTTCTGAAATTTATTTTTCCTGCAGCATCCTTTTGTAGCTGGTGATATGAGCAAGAGGTTGGCGTTAGAGCTTCTACAGAAAGTGAGCAATCCATCTCTGATGTTTACTGACTTGGAAGCTGATGACGATGGGGTTAGTATCTAAGATCATGGTCTGTTTTGGTTTTGATCTTAATTTAAAACATTTTAAATAATGTTCTTTGACATTTATACACAAAATTTGGCTCTGTTGTTACAGGCTGTTCCTAATGTTCCTCAAAGGATAGCATCTAAACAAACTGCTCCTAGAGAAAAGGCCAAAATGGCTCTTCCTGACCCTCCTAGTAATCACAATCGTAAGAAACTTTTACTTTAACTTTAGATTCCTAGGAGTTAAAGTATCAGATTCTTAAATTAATGAAGAGATTGTTGCAGTAATTGTGCATGAACCTCTTGTGTAGTAAATTGGAATTTGATGTATTATTATGTTCTTGGGAAATACTGAATTGCCAGTTGTTTAATATTGGATTTTGGCTTATAATTTATTACTTTGCTTTGGATATTAATTCATTATTGTTGTGTAATTACTGGCTAGTATTCAAATACTTTTGAATGTTCTGAAAAATAGTTTCAGTGCAAATTATTGTGTGTGTCGATGTAACGAGCTGCCCCAGAAGCAGATCAGCTTCAGCAAATTCCCTGGAAGAAACATTGCAACCATATTTCTTCGTTTTATGGATGTTCCCTTGTCATGGTGGGGCTCCAACTCACTTATGTTATGCTCTTCACTGTAGGTTCTCGTGGTAGACTCAACTTGCACCTCTAGCATCACTCGCCGGTAATTTCCATGGCGGTGTTTTAGGCATGCCATTTATATGTTGTCAACATGTTCGTCGAAATCTTTAATCAGGGAAGCTTCCAAATGTTTTCTGAACTGTTGGGAAAATATAAAGTTTTTTATGTCATGGCTCCTGCATATTTCGTATATTTTGCTATCATGATTACAGCTCATCATATCTCCAGAGAAACTTTATGCAATTTAGGAGGAAAATTGTTGGGTTAAAATGTGGTCTTCCAGGACATCTGAAGATGATTTATAATTTGAGATGCAAACAAATGGACCATTCGTAATCACAAAATTATATGTCATTGTCATGAAACTTGCAAATATTCAGTTCTTCAAAGGAATGTTTAGAATTGTTAGGTTGCTTGGAAAGAATGATTTTATTTTAATGTTTGTTAGAAGAGAAATAGTTTGCAGTAGAATAACCGGAATTATTGTACTTGTTTGTTAATTTAACTCATTTGACTTGTGTATTGCAGGGGAGGAAGCAGGAGATGAATTAGAATGTAGTTTAGATGCTATTACTCCTGTGCCACCACAGTTTGCAGATGTGACTAGAGCTTGGGACATCATGGACATAATGAATATAGAGGTGAGATTAATTTTTATTTTCATATGATATGATGATTATATTCATATGATTAATTCATATTTTCATATTATTTTCTTTATTCTGAAAAGCCTATAAGCTAAGGAAAAAAAGTGAGCTAAAATTAAAATGTTTAAAAATAATAAATAATTCCAGGCTGTTGCCAATTTATGCTTCCTTTGCAGATTAGGTACTCGTCCTTAAGTATTATTACAAAATCTTTTTTTTTTTTTCGAACTCTGATATCAAAAAGTTGTTTCAATCTAGATTGTAGGATTGAATGTCCCAGTTTACAACAGTGAGATTGAAAGTGTGCAGAAAATTAGTTTCAACATGTAAAGTGGGTGTGGAAAGTAACATTCTTAATGCTTTACAAAACAAATAAAAAATATGTTTATTTGTTTCAAATATTGATCAAGTCTGTGACACATGGATCTTCTGTTGCATCGTTTTGTATTCATTTTTGTTGTTGTATAACAATATTTATAGCTTTTCAATATCATTGTATAAAAATTGTTTGTATTACATGTTTGTAAAGGTTTAATGCAATACTCACAGGATTTGCATCCCTTGCTCCCATTGTTATTCACATTCAATTTATTGGCCCAAACTTATTCATAATACACAATTACAGTGGGCAGAAACATGTAGTACCTTTCTTATCTTCACTGCAAGCAATGAAGTTCAAGCCAGAATTTTCTGGAGAATCCCTTGTAAAGTTTGTAGTAGAACTTATTAAAAACAATTTTGTGTATGGTCAGATGCCAACATACTTACTAATTGAAGTTTATATAGCAATATGTATTTATAAAAAAACAAATTGTTTATAGCATTAAATAATATCTCTTTATGATTCAAACAAAAAGATTTTTCTGTTTGTAGGTAGTGATTGAGTTTAAGAACAAAAGATATTTTATTTCTTACCTCAAGTTTTTAGTGAAAGTGAAAGTGATTGTGTGTTGTTGCAGCATGTGCCAACCTGTGATAATCATGATTGGCCCAAGGGGTCTGTATTTGAAGAAAGTTCTACAGGAAATGAAAAGTAAGTTTCTGTAATTATAAATATGATTGTTAACCATCTAGTATTGGTTTGCTAATCATAAGGGAAGGGAAAGAGATTGATTTCTTACTTCTGTTTAATTTGTGTAAACTATGCACTGATCTTGTCATTCACTCATTCATGTGTCATTTTCTCATTATGTATATCACTTCTTTTAGTTTTATGTACTGTGTTTCTGGATATCTTGCTCTTCTTTCCCAATCACTGAATGTTGTGTCTCATATCTGTGTGTGTTGTAGAATGTACGACGTGGCTGGGGTTGACTGAGTGTGTAACAGCTGTGGTACCTGGCTCCGAGTGGTGTGCTTTTCTCCTTCCTTTGTGTTGCGCTCTGCTCTGTTGCTTTCTTTAGTGGAATCTATCTGTTGTCTCTGTCTGCCTGGCTGCCGCCCGCAGGCACGCCAAGGCCCAGGTGGATCGGGGGAGCCATGTAAAATGTGACAAGGGCGACAAGGGCACCCCCAAGCAGGGGGGAGGGGTGCGCAAGCCCCGTCTGACCGGCACAGCCATCATTAGAATGTCTCTCAGGTACGCAGGTTGACTGCCTCTGCCCTGCCCGCTCACCTGCCCCGCCTGCCTGCCTGGTCACTGGGTTGGTCATTGTTTGTGACAGTACTGCTGGTCTGTTGTAGTTTCTTGTGGATTGAGTAATGAATCTGTTTGGCAGTGATATAACTTTCTTCTCCTTTCTAAGCTATCAGTTACTGAAAATCAAGTTTGTGTAATTTTAACTTCAAACTGCTAACAGTTTTTAGCTCTACTAATGTTTTATGGAACTACATGATTTATTTTGTAAATAAAATTTAGAAGCAGTGGAAATATTAATTTTGAGTTATTTTGTTGCAACTGTATCTGAACTGAAGATCGCCTTATTTTCTCTTGGTTGCAAGAATTTATTGTTAGTGAGAATTTGTTCTTTGTGCTTTTGCTCGTGAACTATTCCCAATTGCTCATATTGCTCCACGTTTTATGATGTATCCAATTATGCTATGAGGATATGTCAAATTTTCATTCTTTAATTTTTTGCTTTTTTTGTTCTTTGATAGTCTGACTAAGGTTGGGGTCTATTCAGAATTGGCAAAAGTTGCTAAATTAATTTCTTAATGATAAATATACTTATAGTACAAAACTGCTCAAGAAAATGATGTTTATAAAAGTTAAGTAATCTTTACTTCATAGAAATTCTCTACAATTAGTTGATTGTCTTGGCTTCATGGATAGATTCTTGTGACCACTGAAAACTGCATATTAACTTGGTTGCTGTAATTAAAGATACCTAGGTAAAAAAATATCTGGAACCTTCTTGAATTAAGAGCATATTATTTACAAAAAATTTGTAAAGTCAGTTAATGGACTCCTAACCACTCTTATAGCTAATAATTTTAATTATGTTCACGATGAATAAAAAAAAAATCAAAGTTTCCCTTTCGTTTATTGAAGCATTTCATTACAAACATTCAAAACTTCTGAAGTAACTGTGGTGAGTCTTCTACCTGCTATATGTTGTAACAAATTAACAAAATATATTTTCTTTACTCAGAGTTTTTGCATGGTATAGTTTGTGTCTTTTTGCTGTCCATTCATTAGGAGGAAGTGTTGCAAGGTAATCTTGTTGTCTTCCTAAACTTGTTTGTAATTAAAGATGGCAACATAACTTTTTGAAAGGGAATGAGTCTACAAAGTGTGTTCTGTTTTGATATCATTGATCTCTTACATTTTTATTCCCCCTAATGTGATTCATTTTTAATTGGATAGTGCTATTGTTAAAATTGTAGTTCATTCTTACTTGATTCATGTCTTATGATATGAATTTAATGAATGAATATTAATTATCCACTAATTGTTAAAATTGTAGTTCATTCTTACTAAATTCATGTCTTATGATATGAATTTAATGAATGAATATTAATTATCCGTTAATTACTTTAAAATTGAATATACATTTTTGTGAGTACAACTTTTTTCTTGTTTTTATTATTGATAAATTTATTTTTAACATAAGAGCCTCTCAAAGTTACTATTCCCAAATTGTAGTTCTGTCTGAAAATGGTTATACTATACTTGTTTTATTAAATTATTTTGTATTCACCTATCAAAAATAAAATTATTTTATGTTCTCTAGAATTTCCATAATTTTTGTTTGAGACGCCGAGGCAGGATGGTGAATTCTGTGGGCAGGACAAGGTGGAATAGTTATAGTAATACTAACTGGTCAGCAGTAACAGTTCTAACAGGGGCTTATGAAATGCAGGTGACAGCATGGTGGTAGAAGACTTGTTTCTCTGTTTTTGAATGTAGTGACTTCAGGTAATCTGTCTTGTAGGTGCATAGTTGAATTTGTCTATGGGTCGTTTGCCTTGAAATGTGTCTAACCATTGTATATCTTCATACGTGTTGTCATATGATTCTGAGAGGTACTATTTTTCTACTGTTGGAACTTCTGTAGGTGTTTGTTCTTACTAGTGCCTGGTGTCTAGAATGAAGTCTCTATAAAAGAGTAAATTTGTTTTAGTTCTGCTAATAACACTAATATATGTAATTAACTTTCTTAATACATTCTTTCTTAGAGTAAATCATCTGTGTAAATAATAAATAAGTGCTCATTAGTATCATTATGCATGATTCATTTTTCTCGTTTCATCTAATGAGTGTAGAAGAAAAATGAACAATTAACTCTGCAGATGAAAAAAGTACAAAATAATACAAAAGTAAGTACAAATAATACAAATTTTTTTGCAATGATTATAAAAAGAAATAATCTATTTCTTCCTTTGGCATAAACTCTCTTGATAGAAATTAAATAAAATCAAATGGTGTAAACTGAAGATATAATTCAAATTTAAAATGTGAGAACACTTGGTAGTTGCAGTGAAGTGTGATGAAATGTGGCGAGTACTGCGAAGAAGAATTTGATTGTTTTTTGGGTTCATTTTTCTTGTTTTGATCACAATTCCATGATTTATTCTGGTGAACAGCCCATCATCTGATACTGCAGAGATTGAATCGCTCCTTTGTTTATCTGTAGGTCCCTCCTGCAGTATATAGACGAGGAGCTAATCCTGAGGTACAGTTGGACGCTCAAGTAAAGTACCAAAAAAACTGCATGTATTTGCTTCCTCTCTGATGGGCTCTGGGCATGTTCACATTTACCAGCTTCCCCCTTGCTCAATTTTCCCGGACTCCTTCAAATACTCATGCAGAACTGTTGAAAAGACATTGTCTTGGTGAAGGAAACCTGAGTGCATGACAGCAAAGAAATAAGGCTTCAAGAACAGGGCACAGGCTGTTGTAAAGCATAACACGTAGAATCTTGATACACATATTAACACCACGGCAGATCTGTACTTTCTAAACAGAATAAATTTTGTATTATTTGTAGTTGTACAAGAAATTAGAGCTATCGTAAGTTTTGAAAAGCAGGTCAAAATCTGAATTTCTTCAAGATCGAAATCTTTAAAAGAAAAATTTGAATTGTAATTATTGTTGCGTAGTTTTACCTTGTTAAATTATTTTATTTCTTGGTTATATTTATGTAATATAGTGAAAATTTATTATTTTCATTCAGGTTCTCTTCTACTATTTAAAAAAAATGATAAAGCTTTCTACCAGTATCCATTCTTTGTGGTTTTCATTGTGTATCTTTCTTGTAACTATTGATTTTTGACACTAGTTAATAATTATTGCTGTAGTAAATCTGTGTTGTCACTTGTTCTATTGTTATCTGCCATTAGCTTTTCTACTTCCATGCTTTTTTTTGTGATGGCTAATGGACTTCTTTTTGTTATAATTACATTCCGCAAGTAGTCAGTAATCTGCCCTGAGAAAAATCCCAATGGATTAAAAATAGATTTTTCCCCAGAGAATGAGATTTTTCTGACCTACATCTCGCCTAATGTTATTTAAAACATTAGATAGTTTTGTATATTTTGTATGTGTAATTAATTAACTTGTGTTTTTGTTTTCGATGAATCATTGCATCATTCTAGTCTGCAGAAATTGTCTTGAGAACTTATTTGAACATTGTTGATCCATAAGCAAAAACAGTTATGCTTTATTCTTTTTTTTCTTTCTTTCTGAATTTAATTAATTTAATGTAGTATACTACTGATAATATGTGAGCAGAATAAACTTTTGAAATATAAAATTTACTTCAAACTTATTTAAAAATCTTTGTCCGTATAGTGCGTGGGCTATCTAATTCATGGATAGTCTCAGTGCTGAAGAATCTTGTACAGTGATCTAAAATACAGGTCAGGAAAATTCTTTTTAACTAAAAATATGTAATGTAACAACAATGAAAGCAACAGTTTCAGTGGCTTCATAAGTAGAAGTGTTCTTAATGTAATTGACTATAGATGAAAGGGTCTTGAACTTTCAGAAAAATTATAGCCAATGCTAATTAAGAAATGTTAGAATAAATGTTGCTTTTTTAGCTATTACATAAGTATCTCAGACTTTCTGTGAATTTGACATGATGTAATTATTTATGTTGATTTTTTATTATTTGTGAAAATATTGGGATTACTATTAGCCCTTACATGTAATATACATATTTGTATATAGTAGTAAATGCTACTTAGAGAAGAGCAAAAGACATAGAAGAGAGATTAATTTAAAAAAAAATATATTTTCAACCCCCATGGATTGTCTATTTTTATTTAATTTGTACTTTCTTGTTGATTTATTTTTCATAAATTGTTTTATTTTCAAATGAGACTCTTCAATTTTTGTTAAGTCCTTGGTTTTGCACATTTAAGTACACCAAGTGCAGATCAGCCATTTCACAGCCACCCTAGTATTAATTGATGCCACAGTAAAGTATTTCATTGACAATTGAGACTGCACTGCATTTAAGCTTGTAAAAAGAACAGTTTTGGTAAAGTAGTGAAATGCTCTTCTGAATAATGCTGGTTTGAAGGAAACTGTCCTGTACCTCAGTCCCGCTCCCCATTCAAACTGCTCCCTTCATGTAATCACTTTGAGCTCCATCTGAGAGTGCCCTGGGAGACGTTGCTTTCTTGTGCTTCCCCCTCGAAGAAGCAAAGTATTTGCTCAAATGGAGGAAGGCGGTGTCGGTCGGGTTTTCAGCCCTGGTACCCTTTGCCCTACGTAATGTTGGTGGTGAGTAACGTGGCCCCTTTGATTGAAGTGCACCGAAATTTCGTTTTTGCTTTCTCCATTTTCCTTGTAATGTATTGTCTGGTTTACATGATGTTTGTAATGTGGAAAAAGTTTCCTTATTGACAGTTTTGTCAAAATTTTTAAATATCTAGAGCTTGGTGATTACTATTATGACAACTTTTAAGAATGCAACAAATATAATCAAAATAATACATTCAAACTTCCATTGTTAAATTGATACTTTAATAATGTCTGTATAGTTGCACCCTGTCAAAGAACATGCATGTCACTTGTTAGTAGAGAGGACATATAGATATGTCCGTTTAGAGAATTAATTGCCAGAAATAACTTTGTTTTCAGTGCTGTTTCTGCCTCATTTTGACAATGAGAAAACTGCCTCTGCTTTAAAATTGTAGTGAATAAAGTTATAGTGACTCAGGACAAAAGTGAAAAAGATTATGTAGATCATGGCTGAAAATTTATACTTAAAAAATATTTTTGCGATTCACTGTCTTGTTAAAATATATTTTTTGAGTATCTATTGCATTCTGATGCATGTATAATAATCAGAAGCATGTTTTGAATGCACAGCCCCGTTTGTGATTGTGTGCTTAAAGCAGAAATTTGTTGGGGCTATTTTTGCTAAGTAAAACAGTTTTGTAGATAAGAAAGAAATTACTAATTTATTCCAGAAAGTTAATATTGCTGTTGGGAGGCATTGAGTGTCGTTCTACAATTTCCAAATTCTACATCTATTAAATTAATTGAAATCAAATTTAATTACGTGAATTAAAATGATTGTTTCTTGTTTCATATCAGTTCTTTTTGGTTTTATTGGTAATGAACTTTCTTTTGTGCATACTTCTGTGCTTTCAAGTAAATTCCGGAGATAATAGATAACGTTGTAGGGGAAGCGTCAGGCCCCACATGTGGCGAGAGTATACATTTGGTATTTGAGATTATTTTTAAAGTATTTACTGAAATGAGATGCCTATTAATCCTGATGAATACTATATTAATACACATTCTACCTGTTGTAATGGCACGAAGCTCCTATTCGTACTATATGTAGGCAATGGCTGAGGGAGCTGAAACTCTTGCGAGATAAAAATAAATAATTGTGATTAATTTTTGACAGGGTCTTTTAGCAGTTGAAAAAGT
The DNA here is from genome assembly GCA_038098605.1 of Gryllus longicercus. Lineage (NCBI taxonomy): Eukaryota > Metazoa > Arthropoda > Insecta > Orthoptera > Gryllidae > Gryllus > Gryllus longicercus. The sequence goes on from JAZDUA010000806.1 coordinate 494,925, forward strand.
TAAGGAACCAAATTTAACATCTACAGTCCAAGAAAAACCATAAATGCATTACAGGTCTATCACACCTCGATGAAATGGAATTTTAAAATTTCGTTATTGAACGTAGCAAAACGTCATTCAAAAAGTTGTGTGTCTGTTAAATTTTGAATTTTCTTATGTCAAAAAATATTCATTAGTCGAGCTCGTTCCAAAAGAGAATTATGTCTACCCAAAGGTGGTGGTATTGTAAACATGAAGAAATGTATGAATAACATTTAGAATTATGTCCAATGCGCTCGGTGGTCGTGTAAACCAGGTTTCGCATTACCCCCCAAGTGTCTCGTGCGTTTGTTGGCGACGTGTTGCAGTCGTGTGGACGTTCGCCGCCTCCCCCCTCCGCTCCTCTTCATTGCCCTTGCTCTACGCCCGAAAGGGCCGAGGCCCTTCACAAAGCACGCTCGTTAGCTCCCACCCCTCTCACTCCCCACGGACTCGCGGCCGGATCCACGCAGTAGCGGCAGAGGGACGAAGATGTGTCCTTCTTGTCGTGTAGTGTTGGGTTTGGGGCTATGAAACGTTTAAGCTGCGTACTGAGGGGGTGGGGGCTGTTGGGTCTTCAGCACCCCTTCCCAGAAGACTATGATACATACTGAAAGTATACTTCTACTAGTTTTCTATACAAACGAAAGTCATTCGATATTAACTATGAAGTCAGCCAATGAAAATACATTTAATATTTAGCATAAATGAAAACTTCTTTCGAAGAAAACATCACCTCCCCAATACAAAACCACTACAGAAAAATACTAGGTGCGCCTCTGCCTTTTTTTGGTGCTATGCCCGCGTAAGAATCCTGTGATTGAAATCAATTTGCGATTAACTCTCGTGCAAAGAATGCTGTCACATTTATCAAACGGACTGTTTACGTTACACATGTACGCTCTGGAATTGACTCTCGCCATGGAAAGGCCGCGTCGTTTTATGTCTATAGTGGGGCTATTTTAATCGGACTCCGACGGCAGCATACATAACGGCAGGTAAACGGTTTCACAAGTCTGCTTTTTGGGCGATGACGCCCCAATCGATGGACAGCATTGCAAGGGCTGATAATATATTTTACTGCACTCGTATTCCCTAGGAAAGTTTTACTTGTTTTGTGATGAGTAAAATAACGTTATGCCGGATCTGCCAATTTACGCGTACGTGGATGTACATGAAGCTCGTCGTGGACGCGAAGAAAAAGACCCGGCGGGCCATGTCCACTGATGAGTTGACTAATATAAATGAGAAGTGCGTTGTACAAAGCCCCGCCCCCTACCACTCTCAGCCAATGATTTATCGCCGAAGCTCACAGCATTGTGAGTCTCCCTGATAGCGAAGGAGTGTAAATCACTATGCCCTCATAAAGGCGCGTACACGTGCGAGTATTTGATTTGCTGTGCAATTTGCTGTTTATTAATGCAAGACGGTAGTGATGCGATGGTACCTCACGAAACTAGTTTTGATTGACAGAGAGGCATTATTACGTCTAGGTACGTCACTAAAAATATATGTAAATGGCGAAATGTTTTGTTTGTAGCACAAGCACGCTGCAACCGAGACGTGGTTTATTTGACCCTTTTTAAGCGGCTTTACAGAACAAATTCAGATTTCATTTTAATTAAATAAAAAATAAAAAATTGGAGGATACTAATCCTTGCTTGTCTCCGGCGACGGGCTTTTTGACTTCATTGGCTTTGAGAGGTGGTATTTGAAACGCAGTCACTGCCTGATTACGAGAAACTTACGTATTTAAGTTACATAGTGATAGAATGCCCTTAGCATATCACCGTCTATTAAAATGTATAGTTCGAAAACAAACTTTGTGTTGGGAAGGAAAGGAAACCGTTCATCCATCCTTGGCGTGAAAAGTTGCACTTGGAGTGCGAAATTGTGAGATTCGTCTATTACCCTGGGACAATAATTGACTAACGCGATGCTTTCAAGGACTGTCGTGTGAATAGTTTGGAGCACGACGGGCTGTTAAGGATAGAAATTGTAGTGGTAGAATTGTTGCGGTGGCCTGTTCGTTGGTTGAAAGCTGTCGGGAGAGCTGCCGTGAACCGCTATCAGCGAGCGGGCAATCGCGTAACGATAGGGGGGCGACGTTCGCTAGTCACTGAAATCGCGTACACGTGCATTCTGCCTGCGTCCGAGTCGTGTCTCGTTCACCTGAGTGCACTTTCTCTCTCCCCTGCCGCCGCCTCTCCGGCCCGTATTTCCGTCCACTCGATTGCGCCGCCTGTTGCTGCTCTCCCTCCCCCCTCTCCGTTCAGTTCATTTCTTTGTGTGAGTGTGTGTGTGTGTCTGCCGCCCCCTCTTCCGCGTGCGTCCCGTCCCGTCGCGACGGCGCGGCGCGGCGTGACGTGGGTGGACGCGGCGTGTCACAGTGTTGCTCTTTCTGCCGCTCAGGACAGCAGGCCCCGCGCAGGGCGGGGACTCGCCCGAAGACGCGTTCTCGCAACAGTAAGTGCGCGCGGCTGCGTGCGCGCGTGAGTGCGGATGTGTGTGGCACGCTGCCCGCCGCCGGTGGGCCATGGAGGTGGTTGGTTCTGGTGGTGGTGGCGACTGCCTGCCTGCCTGGCTGGTTGTGGACCCCTAGGCATGCATGTGCATGGATGGGAGGGCCCCCTCCCTCCCTCACCCCATTCTCCGGCGGGGCGTTGAACGAGGTTGTATGGCTCGCGGGACTTTTTTATGATCTAGTTTGGAACCGCACTTCGTTAGGAACATTCCAAAGGTTTGTGTTTGGCTTACTTCACTTGTCAGTTCGGCTTCTGCATTTTTATTACGTGATATACTTACCGTTTTATTATATATTTTTACTGGACAAAAAAATGGTGAACGCGGTTTAATGAACAATGTTGTTGTTCTAAACGAAAGAAAATGGTGTTGAGAAATGCCTTCTGTTGCCCTTCCACTTTTACGAACAAAGATTACTTCACAATTTTGAATCATTTATTTTTTCTCAAAATGCCTTACTTGAAAATGAACTATGGCAGATGGTAATTTATATAATTTGTTCTATTGAAGAAGTGTAGGATTATTTTGCCCTCAAAAATTATTTTCCTATCAGAAGAAATATTTTAGAAAAAGGAATTTGTGAAAATAGGAATCCCCCCCCACAAGACTTTTATTTGTGGTGTCCGTTCACGCCTTCGCCTTCCAGTTCGATGCCCCGGCCGACCAGTCGTTCGCTTGGCCAGGGGCAATCTTCCTGTTAGGGCTGCCCTGAAGTACAGGCGCCCTTGTACGAAGCGGCTGATAATTTTGAAAGAGGCCCCGTAGCCTTGAGTACAAAAATGTTATCTCATTACATACGTTAAATCACTGACTACTTCCTGTTTTCTTCTGTCAGTTTGGGAAATCGTTATAAATTAAAGAGGCCCTCCAAGCCATCTGACAACCATGTCTGTGATATAATAGTATGATTAATAAATGAGATAATAATAATGGTAAATAATATAAAATAAATTGTATTAATTACATCATTACTTATAATTTCTTACTGCATGTAGTGTGGTTTATTCATTTACTTCTAAATACAAAAATTCAATGGCAAAGGGGGCCCAAGTGTCTTGTGTATGGCTACGCACGCCTGTGCTTTGGAGCGACTCTCCAGCCCCCTTGGCCATGGCGGAGGCCCCCTTGGCCAGCGGAGTGCAGCGCAAGGGGGCCCCTCCCGCCCCGCACGCCAACCCCGTAGCGATGCGCCTTGTGTGCCTTGGCTTGCACGTGGCTTTGCACTTGACATCCACGCAGCGCCGAGGTGGTGATGGTCTGCGCATGCGCGCGAATGGTGTGGCTTTTAGTGGACTGTGCAGGAGCGCGTTTCAGGACTGAACACCTTCCCTCTTACTCTTCGGGCCGGAATGATTACTGTTGTAGGGATCGTTGCGTTCATTCTTCTAATAAAAAGAATCAAACGAGTTGAAGGTGGAGAATCGAACGTGGAAATGTAACTCGAGTTGCACTTATTCGAATTACAGAGAAAAAAATGATACGATTTGTCAATGTAATTTTGTTGATTTACATTGTATCGTTTCCTTTAACGAATAAATGAAGTATACAATATAGTACGATTGCTTTGGGAATATTTCACTCGTAATTGTTTTAATACAATGATACAGTTTCGTTAAATAAAAAAAATAACGTAGAATGATTATTAACTACTGTGACTTACCTGTAAATGAGTTTTTTGTACGTATCTTTTCGCCGATACTGCACGTGACATCCTCACACTGTTTAACACACGTCCGCTGCAGCTGCTCGGTGCAGGAAGAGTCTGTAGATTTCCCTTCGCGGGGTTTCTCAGAGTCTGTATTCCTAACTGATTGCTATTTAACGACAGTAATTACTAGCTGTCTCTTTAGGATTTCAACAAATAGCCCCGGAACCGATTTCTTTTTTGAGATACGTAAGTGTAGTCGTTCAGTCCTAGAGCTAGTCCCTCTCAACGGAATGGGGAAAGGAATTGTACATATTATGGAACGTACACTTAACATACATTGGTGGGAAGAATCTATCACGAAACAGTTATTGTACTCATATTTCTGACTTCTGGAATATTATTTATAACGTGTACGTTTCTTTGGGAAAGGTGTTCTGATATTTTGCGCTGCATGTGATAACGGTTTTCTTATTTAATGTTCTGGGTTGTACTCCTTGATCCTCTTGACCCTCTTCTCTCCTCTTTGTACATCGCGGGTTTTTCTTGCTGAGAACAATCTTTCCGCGGTCGACCTTCGGCGATGTTTTAGGCGGGCGTTTTTTTTCGGCCTCAGACGTAACGCAGATGGGAATAAACGAAAGGGGGAAGGTGTAAACCGCCGGCAGATTTTACGACTTTCCCCACGAATCCGTCTGGGTTGCGTTCACTTCCAACTCTTTTCTAAAGGCACGTGTTTCGCAGCGGATTAGTAATTTCTCAAAAATTTTGAAAATGAGCGCTTTCGTAAGAGCAAAAATGTCAAGAACTCGAGTACGTACTTTATAAGCGCTTATTCTTGAGTAAGTCTCAATGGACATGAAAGTTTTTATTCAATACAAGAATTAGAGGCACCTTGATGTTTCACAAGAGCCGAAATGAGCGATACATTTAGTGACAAGGTTTTTGTATAATTGTGTTCAAAAAAAATATGTACTATATTCGAATGTTTTCGAATTGAACATAACATAACAACAGTTGGAGACGGAATCTTTAATTTTTTACCTTGTTGCGGCCGCAATTTCGTTTTTGATGAAACGTTGCTCGGCACGTATCAACACGGTGAAAATTGGTAGTTTCTTTCTTTGATCCTGAAAATCTGTAGATGTCCTGATCGGTTGATCAAGAGAAAGAAACTCACCAACCCACTTGAAAAACAACCCAATCATCCTTTCCTCGCGCAGGGGCACAAACCAGGGCATGCAGGGTGCAAATTAGAAATTTTCTCCAGAGAGGTGGGGCGTTAAAAAAAAATTAAGGGAAACAACAGGTGTTATTTCCATTATTTTTAAAACTAATTGTTGAAAAGATGAATAATATGTGCACATGTTGCATTTGACGGTTGACCTTGGAAAGTATCCCCGATGTCTAATTCAATCCATTCCTTCTTACTCTTTGGGCCAGTAAAGGTTCCTGTATCTACCGACCCCAATTGTTCGTTTCTAAATTCCTTGATTTGAACGAGTCAAAGTATCGAAATGATGATGAGAAATGCAATGCGGTGATAGCGTCCTTGGCGGGGCATCCAACTCTCGAGGATGGATTCCCTCGGCATTCCCTCGTCGATTCGCACCCTTAGAGCCCGGTGCTGCCTCGGAGCAACTCTTGCCAAGAATCTTGGATCAGCTTCGTCGTAAATTATTTTCGTCTCTTATCACATACCATCAATTTAAAAAAAATGTAATAGCATGCATAGAGTACAGGATTAGATGTTTCAAATCAACATTCACCGAGATTGAGTTTTCATGTGATAGTTTCACCCAAAAACATGAACCTGAAGCGGAAGTCGTATATCCTGCCCACCACTCGTGTTTGGCGGGGCGTGATGTACTTCCCTTTGATGTCGAATTGCGTAGGAAACTCACTATTTGGTGATGCTGCTTGGGGACGTAATCGTGAAGGCGCGGTATCATATATAAGCATTCTTTTCGTTATTTGGGGTTTGGTGACGTCAAAACGAATTGCCACCCCCACCCTCTCTCTCCCCTATGCGCTAAGCAACTGTCTTCCAGTAAATCGTCACTCGGCAACACCGCGTATCTTAATTCTTTTCATTTTTCACGGGAATCGAAAAAAATCAGTGATTCAATATCGTTGCTTGTAGAGCGACAGCACATCCAAAATTCCTGCGTACTTACCCATAATTCCCATATTTCGGCAGTTAATATATATTCGTATAAAATATTAGTACACTGTTTTGAATATGTGAAGAAAAAATGATAAACTTTTCGGAAATTAGTAAAAATATTGTAGGTCAGGGTTGCGCGATTGCAGAAGTACAGTCTCTGTGAGTGTAAACTCATATGCGGTGAAATGTACATGATATGGAGATCTTAAATATAAAACTTCACCCGAAATGTTATGGGAACATTCAAAAAATACTTTCGCTTTTAATGGGGCGGGGGTTGATAAAAAAATAAAGGTTCAGCTGGGCGTTAGTGTTGCGAGCTTTACAAAGCGGGAGGAGTTTCGGGAAGGCGAATATCTTTTTTGGTATTTACTAGGCTAGGCGGCGTAATGCCCTGAGGAAGGTCGCAGAATGGCGACGTCGGCACCTTTGCCATGGACGCGGCGTCACCCGGACAGCCTAGTAAATACTGACTCCGGCCGCGAAAGCCTACGCTCTCATCTTTTTTTGGATGGCCCCTATGAGATTTCTACGTGGATTTCACTGTTGTAGCGGGCTTTTCTAGTTGATGTGAAATTGGTCATTTCTTAGAACGTTGGAAAAACCATGCTCATGTTGCCACCTCCCCTGAAAATAATGGAAAAGAAGACCAATGTGGCACAAGCAAAAATTCGCCAACTTTCAAGCTCGAAACATTATTTTGCTGTCAAACTTCTAAAATAGTCGTTTAGGGAGTATCATGGGAATGCCTTGTGAAACTAGACGTAGTGTTTTGAATTTTTTGTTGTTAATTAAACGTTACATTACACTTACTATGGATATTTTTGAGCGTGGTGGTGGAAAATGTGTTGGAGGTCCAGCCCATTCGAATTTGTATCGTTTCTCAGCGCGTATCTCTGCGAGTGGGGACTGTATGTAAGGGAAGAGTACGACAGGCCATTTCTGCAATTTAGTAATGATCCTGCGACCGTGACCCTATCTCCTTCCTTCTCATGCTGGTTACGCAACTCGACAGTTACTCGCGCTTGTGAGTTGAGTATACTCGTCGATTTAGTGAATCCAATTATGCTACGTACACACCAGGGATTTTACGAGATTTTTCATACCTTGAAGAAAACTTGCTCATTTCAGCTGCTAGTGATCTGTCATCAGCCTTCATCCTATGCGCCTTGTTTGCTTATTACATTGAAATTAATTCATATATCAATTAATGTGTGAGGTGATTCCACATTAATCCAGACAATAACGATTAATATCAAATTCCTCTCGTAATCCATTCATTCACATTTCGATTAGAAGAAACATCAACAGGCAATTATACTGATATAATTATACAAGAAGGAAAACATTTCTATTGGAGGAAATTGCCCGAGAATTTGCTGAGTCATACGTCAGTAATAGGACGTTCCACAGAGCCGCAATAAATTACACTGCATTTTTTTTTGCGCTTCGTGTGTCGAGTTTCTGTCAAAAATTTTCATTAACTTTCTCGGTGCCGACTTTGCAGTTTGTATTGAGGTTTTTGGACGCGTTTTAAAATTGAGACCTAAGTTCACGGGCTTTTTTCGAAAATTTATATTTTATAATTCTGCATCGTACGAGAATATCGCCACAGCTTATTAAGCTGTTTCTGAATGCGATGTTTGAAATGTTTGTGTAGTAGAAACGTATTGTTTAGCAGAAACGTGTTATAGTTATCGTATATATATATATATATATATATATATATATATATATATATATATATATATATATATATATAATATAGTGATACGAAAGTCGTTTTTGCATGTTTAGAAACAGATCGGGGGGGGAGGATGCAATCTTGGAAGTGCTTGTTGATATTTTGTTAAATTTAAGTATCAACCGATCCTCACTATTTAAGTATCAGCCGATCCTAATAATGGCCAAATATTGTATAACTGAAATTAATATTGCCAAAACGAGCCCACGCACATATTCATTTTTCGTTTTCATTTCGTCTTATTAAAACGTGAATAACGAGTACAATGGATTTTAATTTATTTTGGCAATACACGCGCCCTTTAAGTTGCTGCAGCTCGAGTTCCAGGGCCTGAAATAGCCTCTTAAAAGTTCTCTGATTTCAATATAATGCCTTTAGAGACCTGAGCTTCTGTTTTGTAATGAATCAGAAGTGGGTTAGATTGACCGCATATTTGAGACCATCAGCTATCGACTGTACTCATATAGTGTCTTTTGTCACGATGCATTTTCTTTTGGTACTTGAGCATTGATTAAACAACACTATCTTGTGAAATTATTTAGTTCTTGTAACAATAATTCAAATGACGAGCGCGTTTCAGAAATCAGGGCATTAATTTGAGTATATTAAGATAGAATCATTTCTAAATTGTGTGATGTATATGTTTGTGATGTGTAGGTTTTCAATAATAAACGGTTGATGCTGAAGTATTCCCAGCGCCAGTGCAAATGATTTTGTTAAACGATTGGGCAGGTAGGAATTGTTGCCTCGAACTTGGTTTATTATAAGAAACCATTACATTATACATTGTCAATATAAAATCTGTAGATACGGTTTGAACACAGGACTGGATTGTTCCTTTCTGAGCTCGTTCGCGAGTTAAATTCCAAATCCAATAAATTCTTTTTTGTGTTTCAATAGGGTGTCACAATGAAAAAAAAACACGCTTTGTTCGCGTCTGATGAATAGTTTGATTCTTCACGTGAAACAGTGCCCCATTACGTCCAATCCGTATTCTTCTAAAGGCGGCTCCACACATTCGGCATTCGCCGAGCAGCGAGTTACTACTCCCCCAATCCCAAACAGCTGATGTGTTCGGCTAATGTCCGCTCCCTTTGATGTGCCCTAAGGACCGCCACGAGATGGATAGAGTGAATGTTGGGCGCTCGGCGAATCGCAAGCAACCCGTCCACACTTTTGGGGATTCGCCGAACGCCGCACGCGTGGAGCCGCCTTCATTAACCACTCTCTCCTGCTTGCTGCTCTCGATCAGAGGAGGGTGGGTTGGGAGGGCATCCTATCACACGCAGACACAGCAGCGCGCTTCCTAACACTGCGGCTGGTGGCAGAGCATTGGTTTAAACGGAGGTCTTCCCACTGGGACACTCGCCACGGCTGCAATTTGTTCGTCGAACCCTTCCGCGGCGGTGGCCCTGTGGGAAGCGCTTTGCCGCTTATCGGAAGCGCGCGGCTGTGTCCGCGTGGGTAGAGGCACTTAGTAGCCCGCCCTGCTTGTTGGGAGCGTCTTGTCTCCTCCCCCCCTCCTCCCCGCTCCCGACCCGTGATTACCCGTTCAATGGGCCACCTCGTCGCCTCTCACCTCCGGTCCCCTTCCCTCCTCCCCGCCCCGCCCCGCCACGGGCGAGGCCTTCGTCGCCGCTTCCGCCGCACGGCTCGCTACGTGGGGCCGGTGCAGCCACGGCCGACGCGCTCTTGACTCTGCAAAAGCAAGCACGCGTCGGGGGCGCCGAAGAATTGCTATATTTATGTGAAAATCTTTCGATGAGCTGAGATTTTGGTTACGTTAATAATTATTTATCGAAGAGGCGAGAAAGATTGATATTTGCAATTTATATTAATTCTTCCTTTGACAAGATGATTTATTTATTTAATGATTATTACTACTATTTCTGCGAAGCCCTCCGTAACGCTTTTTTACAGTTCACTATTCTTACTTACGAATTAATTTATTATTACTATCATTATTGTCATTGATTTATGACAAAAATAATAAAAATAAATTAATTCTTAAGTAATAATAGTTTATTAACTAGAAATTGCGATTTGTTTATTTTCGCAGTGTTGAAATCTTCAAACTGTCACTTTGTACTTTCTTTTTAGAAGGGTCATTGAACGGAGTTTGTTGATTATCGTTTTGACCTCTTAATAATTATTTCGATATGTGCTTTTTATACTCTTTTCTGAATATTTTTTCTCCAGTACATTTGTTAGAAAACGCTGATCATTTATATAAGGCACTGGGAGAAATGATCTCAGACTGTCTAGCGTTGAGGATACAATACGAACTTGATTGAAGGCATTTATAATTGTGTAATGGAGAGTGCACTACTCGTTCTTTTTCGTTTGATAGATAACATTTAAACGGGGGTTGGCGGATGGGGGCAGACACATAGCTAGAGGGATTGAAACCCCCCGCCAACATCTCTTCAATGTCACATCCTTTAGGCGATCCGGTGTTCTTCTTTTTGTAAAGGTTATGTAAACTTAGTGTTACATGAGTGATAAAAAACCGTACTAAGAGTTTTTTCACGTTTCGTTGACAAGAAAATGCCTTATTTAATTGGCTGTCCAGGCATTACGCCCTGACGCGACCGAACCGTGGGCACCTTTGCCGTGGACGCGGCGTCACCCGGACGGCCAATTCAATACCGATCCCGGCCGCGGAAGCCTACGCTCTCAAGAAAATACCTTGATTTCCTGCCTGTGTGTCCACCTAGTCGTTTTATACCGACGTGTCCTGTTGACGAACGCCCTCTCCCCGGCAGCGCACTTACGGCCCATTCACAATGCAAACATACATACAAGCATGGCGTTATCATAAAAGTCAGTACTACGTCCATAAGCGGACTCATTCACAATGCGTTCGCATAAGCTTGACGTAAGACGTAACTTCCAAGCTTCAACCTTCTGTGCTTATGCTTACGTAAGCCATAAGAAATGAACGGTAACTCAAAATGGAGCATCGAAATTGGAGCGAAGTCGATAGAAGAACTAACGCCATATGGGACATAGACACAGTCGATATCTTGAAACCTATTCTCACAGCCAATAGAAACTTATTTTTATGTTAGGCGTTGCGAATACTTGTTAATGTTTATGTGTATGCGCTATGGTTGCGTTTGCATTGTGAGTGGGCCTTGGGTGTGTGCGGGGCTGGGGCGGGGCGGTGATGGGCCGGCGGCGGCTGGTTGCAGGGCGACGCTGCCGGTGGGCGACTCGGCGCAGGCGGCACACGCGGCGGGCGGCTGCGACCGCCAGTGCAACAGCCACGGCTACTTCAACAACCACGTCTCCGGTAAGTGCGACGCCGCCCACGTTGCTTTACGAGGGGTGCGTTTTTTCCTTTTTTGAAGAAGGGGCGGACGGCGGTCAGTGTTTCCTTCAGGGAAAGTCTCCTCCCCCCCCTTAGGGGTGGAAGAAGGGCCGTAAAAAAATGACACCAGCCACGTAGAAAGTAAATTCTATATAAAATAGTGCATAAATACACATGTGTAATGTAGTTAAGGATGTTTATATTCCTCATTCAAAGATCTACTCTCGTTGTGTGGCACGAAACCTCGATTTCTCTTCAATGAAATCTTCCTTTTTTTTGATCCGTTTCTCGTTCTTGTAACATGTGTATCAACAATAATTTAACGTACCATTGTTTTTCAGTACAGTATGTACGTTTGAATACAATGCAGTGAGGATTTCCTGGGAGTGTTATGACCCCCCCCCCCCCCTGCAGTGATCCAGACGATCATTTTGGGGGGTGAGGGGCAAAATCAATTTTTGTTAAATAATAAACATATTTATTATATTGTTTATTATTTTTGTAGTGCATATATGCTACTATATAATATCATTTTTCAAATAATTGCATAATTCTAACATAAATATATACGGAGATCAGTTTTGCCAAGTGAAGAAAGGCAACAAACAACAGGAAAGTGCCGACGCGGATCCGCCCAGCCCCGGCTGAAAGAAACACTGGCGGCGGTGACGGGCAGCGGCCCCTGCCGCCGCTCGCCGCCGCGCCGCGTCTAAAATTAAAGCAACGCTCGGGAATGCTGCGCCGCTCAGCCGACGCGATTTCATGTTTTCGCGTTTCCCCCCCCAAGCGCTTTCCTCTCGCGGCGCCGACGATGGGCGCCAGTTGCCCGGAAATCGGTTGGTGGCTCGCGGGTGTGACAGTAGGCCCAGGTAATCGCTTTTTAGCCGAGAAATAAACAAAACAGGTACTAGCGTTTCAAGATTTGTGAAATGTTTGTTACTTTCAGGTGTAGTGTCAACCCGATATCTGAGAACATAAGATAGTTTTGAGTGGCGGTTACAACGTTTCAATGTCATTACCTTGTCACACTCGTGTTTCAAGCGAGGTACGTTTGAGCTGACTGAATGACTAAATTTTACCTTTTGGTGCATTCTTTGCGTTGCTTTAATTTTGAATGTCGTGTTCATAATTTCAAAGGTATTTCATGCTTCAGGAAAGGAATCTAGAATAATCTATTGAATTGGCGTGTGTTACCAACTGCTCATAAAATATACATATGTCAGTGTATGTTAAATACTTTCCTTTCAACACAGGTTATTCTCTGAGCACATACCCTGATGGTACACTTTTGGTGTATGTTACATGACTTCATGACAAACACATGTTTTGCATGCCTGCATAGCATGAAAAAAATGTGGAACATTGATCACTGCTTCTTCTGTTGACACTATGTATATTACGAACTTGCCTGTGGTCTTTCTCTTTGAGGGCTGAAATGCTTAAAGAATTACTAACAGAATTGCTTAATGAATCTTCAGCATTTCTGGACTCTTGATAATTCAGGTTTGGGTTGGGATTCCATTTTTAAAAACATTAATGACTTGAGTGTATTAAAGTTGTGTTTTTTAATATCCATGCTAGAAGAATATTGACATAAAATAAAATGTATTTATTAAAAACTACAAGAGCTGAATTTGAAAATGTGTTTTGTTTTCAGTAAGTGATTTGTTGAATGTATTATTTGGAACGTGAAATACGTGTTATTTTTTTTGCAATGGTTGTGCTATAATTATTACTTTTCTGAGTGTGGCACTTACTGAATGTAACATTGCATTAACATTGTTGGTGCATGGGTGTTTGCGAATGTATGTATGTGTGTGTGTTGTATGTTCACTGCTTGCCTTTCACCTAGTTACGTATGTATCACTGCTGTATTAACCAGTGTTAAAATGTGCATGAAATAAAAAAGAACTTGATTTAGCCTTCTGCTTGGTTTCACAAGGCTTTGACTGTTCACAGCACTTGCCTTCTTCTGTGTTTCTCCCTAACGCTGCTTCAGCAAGGCTTTCTGTATTCAAGGAAATGGAATGTGTGTTGGGATCCCCTACATCTAGTAAATTTTGTGTTGTCTCAATGGCTTCGATGTGTTACATGGTTCATCATTTAAAGTTTTCAGAAAGTGAAACAGTTCTTTCATGTCAAAAACATAAAGAGTTTAATTGTATGTTGATTATTTTGACTGATGTTTGTACGCATAGTGAAAGACACTTGATATGATGTGTCTGAGCCTCATAAATTCTGAGTCAATATGAATGGTCATTTCATGTCAAAATTGTAGAGGAAGAGCGTACTCCTGATGATAAAACTGCTTTATGATTTATAAAAGACATGCTCTTAAAAAATAATTTCATCTCTAGAGTCAGTATGTAATGGCTTTTTTGTTTTTATCTACTTTACTTAATGATGCAGAAATGAAAAGCAAATGTGCAAGCTATTAGGTCATAGTTGTTAATTCTAATAATGAAAAGGAATAAAATAATATAACTCCTCTCAATTAGCACAGTAAACTAAGGCTGGTGTGAAGACCAGTGCCTTAGTGGGTTCATGGTGAATGTTGATAAGAGTGTGATTGTAGTGTAAGCAGTGTGACTGGAGGAAACGAATGTGCAAGTCAATGCTGCCACTAGCAACTGCTGAGATGTTTCACTTATGACTGCAGCTTGAGTTGACAAGGGCTGCACGCAGTCAAAAATACTTTTTTATTTTTTTTGAGTTCTGACTCAGATCTGGCATGTTAAAAAAAATGTTGCGAGTACTGATGTATTATGCATGATAAAGGTTTGCCTAATTCTCAAGTGTAAGAAGAATCGAGAATTGCATGTTCCAAAATTGAAAACTGAATCTGAATGCTTGTCATTAACCGGAATGCCTCACGATTAATGAACTGAAGGATAATGAACAGTATCCAAACAAAAGTTTCTGCCTGTAGTTAAGTTTGCTTATAATATTTAATCCCTTTGGCGGCACATCCATATAATTTTCACTTCCACTTTCTTCACTCCTTTTGGAAGTTCCTATCCCTATGTATATAAAATCATGTTTTCCATAATGTTTCATATCTAGAGATGTCAGTTTCAAAATTGAGAGTTGTTCTTTTTCTTCAAATTCTGTCATCAAATTTTGTATTAACCAAAATTTTCTGCCTTGTATGTGCTATCTAGGCCTTACTTCTACATGCCTTCCTTGCTGATCTGTTATTTCAGACATTAACTTTCACAAGTGTGTATTTCAAAAAGCAGCCATCACTAACTTTCTCTAAACTTCAATTTTACCTTTACTTTTCAATCTAATTGCATGCATCTGTGATATATTACGAACTATAAATGCAGGTATCACATAATTTATCTTCTAACATGCTTTTGCACTGTTTAAATATCTGCATCCTGTTGCTTATATGTATACGCAAGACTACACACTGTTACCAGATACTCTCATTCTCATCAAATGACAACACAAAACTTGTTTTTCATATGAATATTTAAACTACATTTAGTCATGTGGTCAAGTGCCTGTTTAATCAACAAGTTTTCTCATCATGTGTTACCAGATCTTACTCCTTCATTTTCTTTTTCTTCAATATTTAATAAGTATTGCTTCTTTTAATTTATTCACTGAATTATTTTTCCTCAATTTACATGTACAATTTCATGATTTTACTCTGATATTCACCGAGGGTGGTCTTTAATATATTTCTCTCACAATTAAAGGTGGGGCATTCATATCAGGTATTTAAAATGCTGTATGTATACTTGCTCATTGACTTCTTTTATGAAACAATTTGTCAGGCACAAAAATATGTTTGGTGTTGTGAAAGGCATATTAGCATACTGAAAGTTGTATTTTGGGAACACCAAGTTCAAATACGGATTCAATATGGTTTTCAAATATAGATCAAATCAGTATTTATTTACATTTCATTGTCATAATTTGGAATAAAGAAGGTGAATCATAATAATTTTGTGATTCCATTCTGTACATGAACTATAAGCTGCAATTCACATTGCTACAATTTATAATGACATAGTGATATTGGAAAATATATTTGTAAGTAGTATAATGTTACTAATATAGTGAGTTGTATATAAAACACCTAAAAAAACAAACTATTAAGGAAATGGAAAGCATTAATTTCTTGTAAACTCAAAATACAACTTCAGTGACTTGTTGAAAATACAATATTCTCATAAAATAGGAAAAATGATATAGAAATATTAGTAGTTTGTGTGTAAGTATACAAAAAATACGAGAATTTAGTTATCAGTAACTGAATTATTAAATTCTATTTTTCCCACCTAGTACATAAATACACCGCTTCACCACACTTCATAATACTATTTGATGTCAGTACCAGTACGTATATGAACAGAATGTTACTCTTCACTATACAAGTACACTGCCTGTACACTGTAACTTTTATCTATACACCTCCCCATAATGTCACTCTTCTGAGGACATGAGGACACATTTAATTACCACACTTGTCTACATACCCCATTATGTTGTTATTCATACACCAGGCTACACTGCTCTGTACTTTAAGCAACAGTACTCCATACCACCCTACGCCACACCCCACCTACACCACACCACACTACACTATTCATCTCTCACTACTTGTTTCATTGGGTTTGACTTACCACACTTGACTAAATTTCGCTTCACTATAACATACTTAATCTCTCAAAAGGCACTACACCATATGTGACCACACCATTCAACACTACAGCACACCATATGACCCAATCCTTGTGCACTGCAGTGCAGTTGACTCCTTTGTTGTTCAGTACACCACACGTGACTCCATCATTGTTCACTACACCACACGACTCCATCATTGTTCACTACACCACACGTGTATCCATCATTGTTCACTACACCACACGACTCCATCATTGTGCACTACACCACATGTGACTCCATCATTGTGCACTACACCACACGTGACTCCATCATTGTGCACTACACCACACGTGACTCCATCATTGTGCACTACACCACACGTGACTCCATCATTGTGCACTACACCACACGTGACTCCATCATTGTGCACTACACCACACGTGACTCCATCATTGTGCACTACACCACACGTGACTCCATCATTGTGCACTACACCACACGTGACTCCATCATTGTGCACTACACCACACGTGACTCCATCATTGTGCACTACACCACACGTGACTCCATCATTGTGCACTACACCACACGTGACTCCATCATTGTGCACTACACCACACGTCACTCCATCATTGTTCACTACACCACACGTCACTCCATCATTGTTCACTACACCACACGTGATTCCATCATTGTTCACTACACCACACGTGACTCAATCATTGTTCACTACACCACACGTGACTCCATCATTGTTCACTACACCACACGTGTATCCATCATCGTTCACTACACCACACGTGTATCCATCATTGTTCACTACACCACACGTGTATCCATCATTGTTCACTACACCACACGTGTATCCATCATTGTTCACTACACCACACGTGTATCCATCATTGTTCACTACACCACACGTGTATTCATCATTGTTCACTACACCACACGTGTATCCATCATTGTGCACTACACCACACGTGACTCCATCATTGTGCACTACACCACACGTGACTCCATCATTGTGCACTACACCACACGTGACTCCATCATTGTGCACTACACCACACGTGACTCCATCATTGTGCACTACACCACACGTGACTCCATCATTGTGCACTACACCACACGTCACTCCATCATTGTTCACTACACCACACGTCACTCCATCATTGTTCACTACACCACACGTGACTCCATCATTGTGCACTACACCACACGTGACTCCATCATTGTTCACTGCACACCTCTTTTGTTATTGGAACTGCTAGTTTTTCTGCAATACGCACAAAGCTCATTTTGTCTAATCTTTCTGTGAGCATCCAAACATTCAAATTGCATTCATAGGTTCAACACCCTTTACTCTTCAAACGCCTCATTAAGAAATATATTCTTAGCGCAAGGAGTGGCAGATTCAGAAAGTTTCCCTAAAGGTGGCTCATTCATCTTCTCTGAAAGACGGGCAACAACTTCCTTTCGTAGATTTGCAGACACATGCTTAGAGATTGTAAATGCAAATGCTTGCTGTCCTTTCTGAATTTGCCACTACACTAATTTCTCCACCCACGCACATGTGCTCTTCGACAGTCCTCGTGCCTTGTGGTTCATCCTCATTCCTGTGGCGGTGGTCGACGGCGGCGGTGGCGCCAGGCGCCCCGCCGCCGTCGACCGCCCCCGCCCCCCCTCCTCGCCTCTTCGCCCCCCGCCCCCTCGCCCTGACGCCGCCCGTGCTGCTCCCCCTTCAGGCCCGAGCAGCTCGCCGCGCAAGCACAATTCGCTGGACGAAATGACCGGGCTAGTGGCAACAATGACCGTGAACGGGCAGCGGCAGCGCTCGCTTAGCGATAGCAGCCCCCGGGACCAGGACTCCTTCAGTAAGTACGCGCCCCCGCCCACACGCCTCGAGGCGGCCCCACACGCACCCGTTCGGCGAGGAGCGAGCCACCGCGCGCCCAATCCCAGAGAGTGGCCACCAGTTGCTTGTAGTTCGCCCAGTGATGAACATTCGGCGCTCGACCTACCTACCTACCGCGTGTCGGTCTTTTGGACACATCAAACGAGGCGAACATTCGCCGAACACATCAGCTGTTCGGGATTGGACGAGCAGTAGCTCGCTGCTCGGCGAATGCCGAATGTGTGGAGCCGCCTTTACGTAATGAAACATTTTATTTCGGTAAATATGTTCAATTTCTGATTCCCTCCCCCCTTTTTTTAACCTGACAATTTGAGGGAATTGTTATACATTTGGAGAAGAGGCTCTCCTGGCCATCTGGCAAACCTGAACATGGTTCAACATACAATTAATTGTATTTGTATCTTTATAGTTATAAGTTCAGTGTACTTGTGTGCCATTTATTTACTAGTACTCTGTGGTATACGTAAATAAAAACTGTAATGGAAAGGGGGCCGTGAAATGAACTTGGCCCCTCTTCTTGTTTATGTCTGCTCAAGTCTGTGCTTACAAGCGTATTCGGAAAAGATGTTTCCTCAATTTCAGAAGACGTAACTGCACATTTGGAAAAGGTTAATTCCATTTCGGAATGAATAAAGTAATTCTAGAAATGTTTAATTTTGTGATTTAATATTTTATAAATTAGTTATTCATAATATTGAAAATGGACTAACAAAAAATAACGTTTGGGAAGTACAGGTAGTAACAATGTATGTTTTACTAACCATCGAATATTAGCGGTATAGCCACTTCTCTTAGGTGTTCATTTCGATTTGTAGCGCGCAGAACCCAGCATTTTGAAGAAAGTGAGAAGCCTGAAATTCTTGTATAAGATAGTTAGTATTTCACCTGTAATTTTCTTTGCAGTCACGTTTTCTGTCGTTTTAAGTTTTGTTCATTTTAGTGTGTTGTGTAGTACAGTACTTTCAGCAAATTGAAATTTCCGTTGTTTGGGAACTTTTCCTTGCAATAGTAAATAGGTGTCAAATTTGTCTTTCCTAGAACTTTTAATTAGCAGAGATTTGTGAATTGATCGATGTTTACCCTTCTTTAAATTATTAAATGTAGGGTTTGGTTCGCTTCAGAACCGTCTAGAGTCATAACATTGATTTGGATTGATTTGTTGGGAAGGTTTCTCAAAATGTAACTAACAATAGCCCATTTCTGAAGATCTGTGAAGAATGCTCCTTGCTGTGTGCAAAAGGGTTTTCCTAATTCGTCCTAAAAATGTGTTGCATTTGAAAAGTTATTTTGATACTAGTGTTGGCAAGCTAGCTAAAAGGAGCTGTACTTCGCGTGGTACATAAACTTCTATTGGATTCTTGTTTTCAATACTTGAAATTTTCCGCGCGCATATCGTTCCGCCTAACTTTAACTACAACTAATGGGGATTTGCTTGCGCTAAAGCGAAATAGATCAGTAAAATAAAGTAAACAAAAAGTGTTGGTATACATAGATCTTGCATACATTTTTCTGTGAGAAAACGAACTTGTTTTATGACTTCCAAAGTAAACAACAACATGCATCGTTCGTTGTCGCAACCATCGCCTAGAGATGAGGTGGATTGATGTACCATGCATTGGATTTCTTTGAAGGAATACATGCTGGTGCTTGTACAGCAATACCCAGTTTTCGAATTAATACACACCATGCATTATTATCTCCATACCAATTGCTTCCAAAACTAGTATTGTTCTCGCGACTGTTTACCATCACCATACCATTTAATCAATGGTTATAGATAAGTGTGTACCCGCTCCCCCTTCTAGTGTGAAAGGACCGAACCGCCTTTCAAAAATGTTAAAAAAGTTATCATTGGTCCAAATCTGTGCATATTTCTGCTCAAGATTTTCTTTGGCACATCAAGGTTCTAATAATAGTAGTAGTAAGTAATAGTATTATCAATTTTTTCTCTAACTTCCAAAGATTTCATTCTGTTGCTTTTCTAAAAGATAAGTCTTCACGTGCTTAAAAACTTTTTTTTTAATGGGCTAGTACTTCAATAAAACTGCTTTACTGGGTGGTTCATTGTGTATTACGAGCTGTAATTCGAGCTTCAAATTGGACATTCCATATTCTGCCCGTATTTTAAGCGGAGTCGTATTTCTTCATTGAATTCCATATTTTGTTTCGGTTGGGGCTTCCATACCAAACGCGCTTGGAACGAGAGAATGGGAGCAATTTGACAACGGTCTTTTATTACCTCTAGTGATGGGAACGTGCAAGATGTAACTCGAGAAAACAATGATTTTGTTATAAGCGCATGATCTTTGGTATTCAGGTGGTCGTGCGCTCTGTTTTGCTGATGTTACAGGCATGTTTTGTTCGTCCTTGTACGTGTCTTGCTGCCCGACTTGACTGTAGATCCAAAAATGTATATCCGGTTTGGAGTATCGATGTCAAAGAGCTTGTTATTCTCCGGTTTCGAAATGTCAAAATGAAAATTCTTCAGATAGTGCACCTTACACTACTTGGATGAAATGTAATTCAGTGTCGATTGATTACGTGTGATCAATTCAGAATAGTAGAATCAACATCAGAAAATTATCATTGGTAATATGCATGTGTGAATTGCGGTAAATTCCCGAGTTGCATGGTGGCGAGGAAATTTATCCGCGATGCACGAGTGGTATGTAATAAAACTATTCCACGAATGCAATTGGCTACAACAAGGTTCATAACGTACCAATGTTAATTAAATTGGGTTCGTGCTCTAAGTGCACACGACAGCGCTTCGTACGATTGGTGTATTACACCTTGTGATTGGCCAGCAGGGAAGTAACAAAAATCTCGAGAAGCTTACAGCATAAAACTAGAAATTCAGTGGGCGATGGGACCCAAAAATACCTTTAAGTGCTAGTGTCCGCCGAATTTATTTTTAAGTAGCAGTGTACGTCCTTTATTATTAAATCTTCCAGCCCTGAAATCCAATTTAGTTCATCAACCATCAAAACACATTGGTGTAAATATTATGAGGGTGAGAAGAAACAAAGTTCATGGCGAAAAGTATAGTCATCCTTCCTTCGCACAGTATCCTAAAAGGGGAGTCTCTTTTAATAGATAAGTTTTCTATGCTAATGCCTATGGATAAATCTCAGTTAATGTTACGATTTTTACGCAGGGGTAGATTATTCCATAAGGCAGAACAATCACATGCTGAGCCCCCTTTCTAAAAGACGCTCAGAATTAAAAAAAGGTTCATAAATAAGAAATACGTTTTTGAATATTTTTTTAACGATAGACGTTCAGTAAAATTAAATTTAAAAATTCGTATTATACGTTAACAATTATTAGAACATATAGCAGTTGATTTAGCATTTTCAACAATATTAAACAAACCAGAATTTGGAATAACGTTATTATAATGAAAAAACGGTCTTAAACTAATTGCTAATGTCAGGCCTCATGGGGCGTAATCCCCAAATCAATTCACAAATCTTTGATTTTTCAACGAATAAAATTCAAAAGCTTTTAAGTGGATTTCAAAATCCGTGCTGATCTTTAAGCGGACACCTTGAACCAGAAAAATTGATTGATGCAATATTGGCGTATTTCGATATAGTTCGGTCATGCTGAGAGCCCGTTGTGATATTAATCCGGCCGTGTGTTTACGGAATGGTGCCTGGATAGACGCCACAGTTTCTGCCGGGCCCTTACGAAGCCCCACGCGCACGCGCACGCACGCGCCTTCTGATTCAGCGTCGCGCGGCGGGCGGTGAGTAATGCGCCCACGGCCCCTCCGGGTGCACGCGTCGCTCTGCCTCTCGCCTCGGTGAAGCACCTGCGGAGTCGGGGCTATAAAAATATCGATTTTCAAAATCGATTCTCAAAAAACATTTTTTTTTAATTTCAAGGAACTTTCTTTATGATCGTTTTAGGGTCCCACGAGCGTTGCGTTGTCTCGCGATAAATAACGCGCGTCGCACAATAACATTGGAGAGCTTTTGCAACGGGACATTCAATGTCGTAGATCTGAATCATTGTCGTCGATAGGAAATAACGTACCTCCAGAAAAAATGAGGGTTCGCAAGTCGTGCAATCGAAAACATACGTAAAACTAGGAACTAGTTGGAACTGAAAACCTCCGACTACCTGAAAGCTTTTATCGGACGTTGTGAATCTTCTGAAGTTATTTTTGCTTTTATAAGGATTACCAGATAGAAATGCGAGTATTACATGAAATATGATTGTATCATAGGAATATGAAAAATAAATGTGTTGTTTCTATCTCTAAAGTGAAGCTTAGCTTCCTATATAGTCGTAGAATGTAATAATCTAATTTTACAACAACATATTTGTATTGTTTATATTAGTAATCGGAAATTATGGCAATTATATCGCCCTGTAGATAAACGATTATTTATTCGAGACAATCATTGTAGTCTGCATGTACACATAACGTCCAAATCCTAAACGTATACGTTAGTTTATTCCTGACGTATTTCAATTAACTCGAGTAAAAATCAACCATGAAGTTTCTGCCTTAGTATATTAAAACTTGGATATTGTAATTTTCCTTATTTCCATTCTTATTATATATTAGTGTCGAATTCGTTTTTAGTAGAGGCGGCCAAAACTACGTAAAATGTAAACTATGAAAACATTTATCGTAGACGACAAATCAAAGAGAATGATGGGGCCCGTCATTGGATGCTGGCGCATGCGTAGGAGAACCCTTTCCTGAATTGTCGTAGTACGTGTGTCAAATTCACGACATGCAAAAACTGTCTATTGTATTTTATGCGAAACGGTACAATAGAGCTTTGACCGTTCCGTATAAGATACAGTGTTAATCTACGACGCGCGTCAACGGTTAAGTGCATGGGTGTTCTGTTCTTTGCAAAAATTAATTTTCGTAATTTATCTATGTACAGTCGACTTCGGTTATAGAGAAATTCCGGGAACAAAAGGTTTTGGTTCTATATCCTATTATGTCAAAATTAAATAGATTTTCTCGACAATTATGAATTATTATGAATATTATTAATGTAGATATACAGGCCAAGTTCATTAAAAGCACGAACTGAAAATTTCAATATCTTTATTTGACCTTCAAAATAACAATTATTTTCAATTGTTTGGTTTTCATTAGTGATTCCCCTAGATCCTTTTCCAGAGTTCGTGGTCTCTCTATACTTGATTCTGCGTTGTACACTCTCAATACAGTCATTGCAGTACCTGGTCCATGTCATCTCGATCAAAGATCCGAATTTTCTTTGAGGCTTTTTATTATGCAAGGCATTCAATACCGTGTTTTTGTTTTTAATTAATTAGTCATAGTTGACTTGCCGAATCCGTATTTCCATCGGACTTCTGCTAGTGGAATCTCACGTTGAATTTCGGTAATAATGTCGGCCTTATCTCGCAAAGTAAACATCTTACGCTTCGACTGAAGACTACGTTCATATGTAAATTAGCACCACAAACGTATCTTCTTCTCAGCACCTCTCCTTTTGCTTGTATTGGTAGGAGTAGAGGGAAGGGCGAATTACTATTTTGTTAGCAATGCAGAAAAATAGAATCTGTAGTGTGTTTGCAAATAAGTTTTCTATTACTCGGGAACGAAAATGTCTTAGTTTTTCAAATCTCGTTAATCTCGCGCCTTTTTATTTATTTTATTTTTAACTTTCACTCTTCTTTCTACTATTATGGTTAAAATGATGGGAAGGGATTCTGGAACTCAAGAAACCTGTTCAGGTGATCTTCTCACCCATATGTCACATAGTTTTTACTGTTTTTTTTCTTCTTTTTTTTCCTTTCCTTCCTGACAAAGTAAATCAAAAATCCAATCACCCCGATCGCTGTTCCGCGGCGCGGCAGGGGTCGCCGGGCTGTGGTTGCCGCGCGCTCCCTCTCGCCTACGTAGAACACCCAAATGTGGCGTCTTGTGGCGCAGTATCTCAAGTATCAGATCTCATTTTCGATGAACTCTGAAAATTTTCGAAAACGGTGAAAGAACAAATAATGCGTGAAGGTATGTGCTGCTGAGCACCTAGATTTTATCGGTGCGGGTAGTAAAGTATTCTGGCTGAAGCAAGAAAACGGAAATTGGCACCTTACGCAGCCACAACTTTTGTCTTTGTCATGTGTCGAACTTAGGTATCAGATATACGTATTCGTTTGCTTGTATGGCGGATAAGGTTCTGAGAGCTTGCCAGTATGATGGGCATTTGTCAGTAACATGACAGCTTGCGACGTGCGGAGCATTTCGAATGAAAGGGCATTGTGGTCCGTAACTGACCGCAAACGGTATAACGGTAACTGATGGATGTATTGAATAAATTCAACCATTAAATCTATGAAATAAAAAAAATTGGAATGCGTTTTTTTTACTCTTTTTAATTATAAGAACGTCATGTACGTATATAATAAGAATGTATAGTTAGATCAGTTTGTGTATATGTAGCAATTTGGATATCCCCTTTTTGAATTTTTAGTGTATTGGTAGAATTTTGACTACCACATTGTAGAAGAAGGGCAGCAAAACGCCAAATATTCTGCATTAAGAACATAGTTGCATGCGTTATTATTAAATGTAGTTAATGGAATTTGACGTTACATGTAAGTAATAAGCAATGATTTTATTTGCATTGTTGCCATTGTGTTTTACGTCGAATTTTTCATCTTGATCGAGTGCCTTAGAAAGAGATTCGTATTGTGTGTTACTCAGTTCTTACCTTTCTCGTGCTGTGCGGTAAGGCAAATTTCGTTATTTAATGTATTCTCTCTCCCTCCCGTCCTCCTCTTCGCATGATAATCTAGCATTAGATCTGTCACTTGAAGGTGTGGGCCCTCAAAGTTGGCATACATGACGTTTGTCGGAATCAAATTGTGCAGCGGGCTATCCGATTCGTAGATAATGGATTGATCGAGGGTATCCCAATACTACATGCGCGTGAATTGATTTAGACATTTTTTTGTAATTTGTGGAAAACTGAATGGTAGTGTGAGTGTGAATCGGCTCAGGGCACTGGTTGGGAGGACGAGGAGGATGAAATGTGGACGTGGTGGTGTTGCTTCGTGTGGGGCGGTGGCGGTGGTGGAGTGTGTGTGTGTGTGTGTGTACGAGTGCGCGTGTTCCTCGTCGCGCAGAGGGCATTGCATGGGGCACTGCGTTATGTTCGGAGCAGTCAGGTGTTGCAGGGAGGAACTTACCTTCTGAAACGTGGGCTGTCAGACGTCAGATGAAAAATTCTTACCATACAGTAATAAAGTTAATAATGTTACCAATAACGCTGCACCTTGAAAAGTTTTCCTTCTTTCTTTCATATTATTACACCAAACTTACTGCGTCTCTTACCCGCCTGCGGAACGCAGGGACGGTAGCGTGTAGGTGTTATATTCGTATATGCTTGTGTGCTTAATTATTTAACAAGATACAATGAGACAAAACTTGAAATAATCCTTACATACCGGGGAGTCACTGAAACAATATACGAAGGTCACTTCAAAAGTTTTGAGAATGAGCAACAGTGAGACTATTTCCATTGTTAGATGGAACTTTAAGTAAGAAGCTTGTGCACGCTCCAGTAATTAAGTCAGCTGGGCTATTTGTTGTTCAATTAGTTGTTCCTCTGCCAGTAAGGATAGGCCTGAAGAGAGAGCATTTCAGAGCTATGATTTTGCATGACTTTTGGGTAAGAAATCATGAAATCATGCCTTGAAAGATTACTCCGAATGTTTGGCAATGGTTGCCCTTCACAAGTGACTGCCTATCGATGGTTTGCCGAATTCAAGAGGATTCTGAAATTCTGGCAGAGCCAACCCAGCAACAACGAATGAAAATATGGTGAAAGTGGAACATTTGCTAAGGGAAGACCCTCGATATACGTATGCTCATATTCAGGAAGCTTTAGATATTGGATCAGCAGCCGTGAGACGCATTCTGAAAGAAAAGCTTCACGTGAGGCAGCTGTGCTGTCGCTGGATCCCCCCACAATCTGTCAAGTGAACAAAATGGGGCGCGGGTGGATTGGTGCAGTGAGACCCTGGATAAGTTCAATGGAGGGGGATCAAGAAACATTTTTAACATTGTGACTGGCGATGTATCAATTTGATCCGGAAATGAATCGGCTGTCATCAATGTGAGTCTTTCCAGATGAGAATTCCCCAACGAAAGTGAAGAACTACAGAATTGTTGACAAGATTATGATTTGGTCTTTCTTCTTTGCCAGTGGCCGTATGTGACAGTGCCACTCGAGGAACAAAAAGGCAGTCACTGCAAGATGGTACAATTTGCTTGCCCAAGTTGTTTGAAGAACTGAGGAAGAACCGTCCAAAATCAGGTTGCACGGAATCCTGCTGCACCATGTCAGACAGCCAGAGCAGCAACTGAATTTCTGACAATCGATGGTTAAATTACAGTGTCGTCATGCTACAGTTGAGATCTGACCCCGTGTGACTTTTTTCTTTTCCCTTACGTGAAAGAAAAAATTCGAAGGCATCGTTTCGAATCAGCTCAAGCTGCAGTGACTGCATATGAAGATCAGATTCGCACGCCCTCAAAAGAAGTGTGGCGATCGTCATTTGAAAATTGGTTTAATCGGAATAAACGTTGCATAGTGCGTGGTGGAGAGTACTTCGAGAAAAGGTGAAGGTAAGAAATTATGTCGATTTTAAATATAGTTTTCTCAAAACGTTTGGAGTGACCCTCGTAATTGTATTTAATTACTATTACTTCCCAGAGTTCTTTTTTCCGATATAGTACGTAAAATGTTTCTAGAATCAGATTTTTAGGTCCAGATATTGAGCGACTTGGTTATGATTTTCAGCTACATTATTTGAAGTTTTTTTTTTTATTAAAAAGTGTGTTATAGAAAGCGCAAGCACATGTTCTTTAATGAAGCTTACAAAAAGCTTTTAGATGTATGGTAATCGATTTTTAGCGTACCATTGTGGAAAAAGTTTTATACAACGAATGGGTTTTCTGATTCTGATTGGAAGACAGAAGTCTCAAATGTTTCTTGTGCAATGGATAGTTTTTGCGCAGTGAAACGACGTAGCGTGTACGCTATGCGCTTAGATGGGAGCTTGAGCACATGCACTCTGACGTTACATTGCGGAGAGAACTAGTAACGCCACTCACTGGAGTCCGAGGCGTGTGAGATAAACCTTTAGTTAAGACAAGTTGCTCCAACTTGTCCAACTTGTTGTTATTTACAACTTGTCCAAGTTGTAAATATTGGATTAAATGGGAGTTTTTTTTGGTGC